>VZTG01001889.1:0-109595 GCA_013397845.1 Melanocharis versteri | reverse complement strand
TTTTTAACCTAGGACACCAGTCTGTGATGTCAGTGGCTTGATAACAAAAACCCGAGTTTTCTGCAGTGCTAGGTTAAATCTAAGAACTGGGATATTTCTGGAGTTCCAGAATCTGGGATCTCAGTAATGTTTCTGAATGCCTTCCTGTGCAGGCTGATTCTTTAGTCGAAATTGTAGCTGTATCTGCAGTTTCAGAGCTGGGGGTTTGCTGTGGCTCTGCTGTAGAAGCCTCACACCATTTTGCTGTGGCTTAATGATCAGGAGTAGTTGGGTTTGCTGTTAGTGTATGTGTGGTGCAAAATTGGCTGTTAGTGTATGTCATGTGCTGTAGATTGGCTGTGTTATTAATTGGGCTTGCCTGCATTGTTTGTGTGTGGAACTGAAGTGTACTAGCATTCCATGCTTTAGTCATTGCCCTTTTCAAACAAGATGACTTTTTATTAGACATCTTGCAGGCTGGATTAAGCAGCAGCTAAGTCCTGTTTGCTGTGTTTACCCAGCATTTCTGTTACTCCAGCCTTGTACTCCAGTAGCTACTGGAGTGGGTGGAAAACTTTAGCTCCATAACAATAGAGGTGTTTGGTCCTATCAGGCTAAGAAGGGATGAAGTAAAACTGCAGTTAGAGTTCAAAGAAGACTCAGCTTCTTAGAGTTTGTTCTTTTATTTTATCCTTTAGGTACTATTTTTGCATATGGGCAGACTGGAACAGGCAAAACCTTCACCATGGAAGGGGTCCGAGCTGTTCCTGAGCTCAGAGGCATCATTCCCAATTCCTTTGCCCATATATTTGGTCACATTGCCAAGGCAGAGGGGGATACAAGGTAAATGCCTTCTCTTGAGTGCTTCTGTCTTTTTTTTTCTTTTTTTTTTTTTTTTTTTTTTTTTTTTTCTTTTTTTTGATTTTAATGTGAGTCCATGTGTAGCAGGAGCCTGACCTTGACAATGACAACAGAAATGGTACTTCTCCCAGGATGAAAGGCTCCCACTTAGGGAGTTCTTGAGGGGCAGCGGGACTTTGTTGGTATTTCACTGTTTACTTTGCACTCTGTGACTGTTTGTGGGCCTTCAGCAGATGTTTTGCTAAGTGAACTACACAGCTGTTCATCTGCAGGTTTTTAGTTCGTGTCTCTTACCTGGAAATTTACAATGAAGAAGTGCGGGACCTGCTGGGAAAGGACCAGACACAGAGGTTAGAGGTGAGCCTCCTCTTCTGAATGTGGTGTTTGTTTTGAATCAGAGCAGTATTCTGTTTTAAAGACTAGAGAAGCACTTTCAGGGCGGTGGGAGGTTGGGCTCCTCAGCAGTCCTCTTTCCTTTGCGATGCAATAGCTGGATGTCACTGCTGGCTTCTCTGAATCTCGTCTACTTGGTCAGTTGCACAAACTGGCTGTTCCACCTGAGGCAGTTTTGTACCTGCAGTTCTACTCCAAAGGCCCCTCAGCGGTCCTGGGAATTGGAGACTGGGATTTAAAATCATGTCTTTCCCCCAGAGGAAAACAGTAGCATATTGTCATGCATGAGTCTTTATTTGTTATCTGCTCTGATTCCAGGTGGAGTGTTTTATGTGCAAACCCGAAAATGGAGGAGAAAACCACTGTACTGTTACAGTATCACTAGAATTGCTGTTCGGGGTCTCCTAGGTATTCTCAATCTGAACTGTTTCTCTCTTAGGTGAAAGAGAGACCTGATGTGGGAGTTTATATCAAAGACCTTTCAGCTTATGTTGTAAACAACGCAGATGATATGGACAGAATCATGACTCTGGGCCACAAGAACCGTACGTAGCCTTGCTGTGGGCAGGTTTATAGCTCAGACAGAGTAAAGGTCTGGTTGCCAGACCACAGTAGGAGATCCTAGTCCTGTTGCTGGGAAGAGTGTTTGGCTGAACAGAACAAAAAGGGTATCTCTTCCCAAACCCCTTTTGTGCAGGGGCAGGTAAAGAAGGCTGTGCCTTCCCAGTGCCAGTGGGGATCAGCAAAGGGAGGGTGCAGTGAGGGCAGTCAGTGTTGTCAGAACTGCTTGTGTATCTCCTGGTCCTTTTTCCGCTTCAGTTCTGATCAGGATGAACATTAACGCTATGCTGCGAGTGGGAGGTAGTTTGTGTTCTGGAAGACTTCTTAGTTAAGCTCAGATTATTTAATGACATGAAGTTCTGACTCCTGTTTCCCTTGGCATGGATTGCTGTGCTCTTATTTCCCAAAATACAGCTGTTTTTAGGAATCAGCTGTGAACACCTTAAGCTACTGATCTTTAGACAGATGAGGACAATTGCTGATCTTGGGAGTCTGTGGTTGGCTTAGAGCTGTAGCAGGCTGCAGGATGTTCTGCTAATACAGGTTGGAAGTGTACTGCAACTTCAGTGCCCAAGAATACACTTTGCTGCTGCATCTGAGCATTCCTCTGCCATCTTCTGGAGTACAGGGATGGGTAAAGAGGTGGGGATGAGTCTCCTCTGAGTGCAGGAAGAGTTAGAGGAAGATGTGATTGATTCTGAAGACATCACTTTTTTTTTCTCTATTAAAAGGTTCTGTTGGTGCCACAAACATGAACGAGCACAGCTCTCGCTCGCATGCCATCTTCACTATCACCATTGAGTGCAGTGAGAAGGGGGTCGATGGGAACATGCACGTGCGCATGGGCAAGCTGCACCTTGTTGACCTTGCTGTGAGTAGAACCAGCCAGGTCTTCGGCAAGAAGTTTGGTTTCAGTCTTTGAGGTTTTTCCAGAGGGTTGCAACCATGTTGTTCATCACTTGCAGGTTCCTTCCCTCAGTGTCACACTTTGGACCAATGTAATTGTGCTGGTAAAACATGGCTTTAGCCCAAGATTTACGCTGAGGTACCTTTCCTTGGGGAAGGTGCAGAAAAAGTGAGACTAAAGGCATTCAACTTATTTATATGTATTTTAACTTATTTACATGATGTGTGTATAGGATGCTCTGTGAAACTCTTTAAAATAATTGCAGGATTGCTGTTCTCTCTTGTTCTGCTGATAGGAGGGGCTGTAGATGGTGGTTGGCAGCTCCAGCTGTGGTGCCTTTTAACTGTCGACTGACTTCCCATAATGTTTTTGTTCATGGGGAGGAAAATCTCCTTTTTCTCAGCTACATTGCTTTGAGCAATCCAGAATTTGCTGGCACTAAAAGCTTTTGTTTAAGACCTGTTTGACTTGTCTCTTTAACCATGTCTGAGATACTTAGCCAGGTTCTCTAATAATGGATGAAGTGGTTAGTGACATGGCTGCTAGCAAGATTTCAGGTGTAGCTGATTCTGTTTGGAGGAAGATGTATTAGAAGATCTGTTTTAACTCCTGCTTCATGTTCCCTTTGCAGGGTTCTGAAAGACAGACGAAAACTGGAGCCACAGGGCAGAGACTGAAGGAAGCCACTAAGATCAACCTCTCTCTCTCCACATTGGGCAATGTTATCTCTGCACTGGTGGATGGCAAGAGCACCCATGTGCCCTACCGTAACTCCAAACTCACACGGCTGCTGCAGGACTCTCTGGGGGGCAACTCCAAAACCATGATGGTAAGCTAAGAGATGCCCTTTCTAGTGCCAGCTATTGGGCTGCATTTTTGTAGGGATAGCATAGTGACTTGAACAGCCTGGCATTTACCTCTCTAATCCTGAGCTGTTTGCAGCTTAGAGAACCTATGTGCATCTCTTTCTGTCTTTTCTCTTTGCCTCTGTATAGATGAGGTTTTAAACACAGCACATGTGTACATAGATGCGTGAGATCAAACAGAACCTATGCTTAGGTAGTCAGGGGTGGCTTCGGTGTAGAAGCAGCAGGAAAGCTTGGGAAAGAGTAGCAATGCGAGACTATCAGAGCTGGGGTTGGGTTCCTGCAGTGCCTTGTGCTGGGCTCTGTCACTGTCCTCCAGTAAATTGGTCTCCACGTGTTGCAGTGTGCAAACATCGGACCAGCAGACTACAACTACGATGAGACGATCAGCACTCTCAGGTATGCAAACAGAGCCAAGAACATAAAGAACAAGGCCAGGATTAATGAGGATCCCAAGGATGCTATGCTCCGCCAGTTCCAAAAAGAAATTGAAGAGCTTAAGAAAAAACTGGAAGAAGGTGAGACTCTCCTTCCCCCTTGTGTTCCTCTGTGCACAATGCTTGCTCTGTTTGAATAGGAACATTCTTTGCTACTTGAATATGTATCACATGAGGTTAGCCGCTGGTGCAGGTCAGTGTCCTGGTTTTGTTTGCTGTGCTGGATGCCAGGAGAGGTGTCTAAGGCTGCTTGTGGGGGCCTGCCTTTCCCACTAGGTAGCACTTGGCCCTAGGGTCAGTGGTGGCCTCCAGGCTGGGATTGGTGTGCCCGGTTTCCCTAGCAAGCATGGGGGCTCTGGACACAACTGACATAGTATAGGGAATTAAACTGGACTGTAACAACAGGTCACACTTTTTCTCTGACTGGGAAGGAGGGATGCATTTATCAGGAGGAAAAATGAACCAAATTTGTGGAGCTGGAACTGGGTTTTCAAACATTGAAGAGCAACAAGAAGCTTCTTTAAGCCATGTAACTTATGTGTCATTTATTAGTCCATCAACGTGGAGTGACCCTGCTAGAGGGATGCTTGTGAGACAGCGACCTTGTCACAACATCTCTCTCCAGAGATACTCACAGCACAGAACAGCTGTAGCAGTAACTCCAACATGACTTGCTGTTTGTTACCTGCCCCATTCAGGAGAAGCGGGAAATGGTTTAATGCTTCTTTCTTTTTCTTTCATCTGAGATAGAAGAGTGAAGTGGAAGAGGAGGTATGGTAGAATCCTGCTGGGAAAACTTTGTAGCTTCAGCTGTGCAAAGATGCTCTATTTTCCATAGAAAGCAGCCCCTTGAGCTTTAATACATACACACTGACATCACAGCATTCCCTTGCTTATCTTGATTGTCCTTAGGTTTCCTGAGCCATGGCAAGCTGTCTGCCTGCTCAACAGTTAAGGACTTCGGCAGGTGCTTGTAAGCTGATGTCAGACACTGCTGTGTTTGGACAAATGCTGCTGTCACAGTAACAAGCTGATATAAGGTGAAGGAAAGCTTTTGATAAAAGCACAATCTTCTCTTCTAGGGGAAGAGATCTCTGGTTCTGAAACCAGCGATTCTGAAGAGGAGGATGAAGATGGGGAAATTGGAGAGGAGAAGCGGAAGAAACGGCGGGGTAAGGCAGTAGAGATTCCTGTCAGTGCCACAATTCTCCTCTTAGCCACAAGCTGGTGTAGGAAGTGTAGCCAGAGCCAGGCAGGGACAAGAAGAGTTGTAGAGCTGCCCTATGCCGCTGCAATTATCATGCCTCTCCTAGAAATGAAGCCCTTTGGTGCCGTCTCCGTAGATGGACAGCTTTGAACCTGTGTAGTACCTGCTTCCACTTGGGTAGCTCTGCTTGTGGTGACATCATCCTTTGTGGTGGCTCTCTGGGTGCCGCAAGGTGGCTGCGTATGGCTTGTGACTAGTGGTGTGGAACTTCCCCTACTCACAGAAGTGGGAGGAAGAAGACACCAAAGATCATTTGTAGGCAGATGTGGTTTTTGTAGCCATGGGTATGATTGGAGGGGAATTTTGGCTGTGGTTTAGGCAAAGGATTAATCTGTCTTACAGATCTTCAGTAACTGACTCTTCTGGTGTCCTATTTTATATTGATAGAGGGAAAACTTGACCTTTGGGTGTCTTTGTGCTAGCTGAAAAGCTTAATGGGAGCTGCACATACTTTTTTTGGGAGCAGTCTGCAAATCCCATGGTGAAGTTTCCTTTGTCTCACATCAGTGTTAGACTGCTGTGTATCATCTAAACTCCAGGGGATGTTGCTGAACCTGGAACTGCAGGTCACTGTGTACCATGGGTTGCTGTGGCTTCTTGGGAGCTTGCTGTTCTTCTAGAACCCTGCTGGTAATTCCTCGTGGATAGTAGAGAAATCAAGCCCAGTGCTACATCTCAACTTCCAGCTTCTCTAGTAAACTTATTTTGACATTCAAACTGTCTTCCTGTCCTGAAGCACCCACAACTGTTGGAAAAAATGCCTGTTAAAGCATTCCTGCTTTTAGGTGTACTCTCTGCATTTTGGTGTCTGTCCAAGTAGTCATAAATGACTTTTGCCATGCCTTTGGTGATAGTTGTAACAACTTCATTTTTCACCTTTTGGTTATTTCTAGAAGTGGAAAGCTTGACCACTGTCTCCAAATGTCCTGCCCAAGTCTCCTCCCAAGAGGAGACCACCTTCAAAGGGCTGCTTGGAAGGAGTAGAGGGTGGATAACTGACTTACTCAACTCCTAAACAAGCTACTCTAGTTAGGTTCCCTAAGGGAGATGCTTCACAGGAGTACACACTGACTGTCCCTCTGTAAGCTGGTTCTGCCTTCCAGAGTGAGAAGTGCACATTGCCATGTGCCATGACTGGAAAGGATTCATGGTCACTGAATCTTCTGCTATGGGTGATATCCACAGCCTTCTCCACTATGATCTGGTGTTCTCTGCTGTTGTTGCTTGAAATGGAAGCTGCCTTGGCATGTTGTTTTAAGCTGTAGTCTGGTTAAGATGGGTTTTAACTGAAATGTCTTTCTGAGCATGCAGATTTGTGCTGGGAAATGGTGGCTTTGCCAGCTGAGTCTGGGAGGGATCCTAGCAGATGCTTCCTAATGGGAACTTGTGCTTTTTTTGAACTAGGTTGCTGGCTCTTCTGGGTTTCTTTCCTTTAGAACTAACTTCCCATCTGCATGTTTCTTCCTCTCTGGGTTTTTCTGTGGGACACATTTCTGTTTTCCAGGCAGTAGCAGCAGCAGTAGTTCAGACTCCACATGCTCTGTCATAGAGAAACCTCTGGATAAGTCCTTCACTAGTGAGTGGGAGCTCTTAAGTCCTTTAAGCTTTGGCCTTTCCATAATCTGCACACTCCATTTTGCAATGTTGCGCTGCTTTGTCTGTTGGAAAGATAAACCTCAAGCTGTAACCCTGCTAGAGCATGCCTTTCCTTTGCTGCTTCCATGCTTGAAACAGTTATTCAATGTGCACATTGTTAGCCAGATATGTGAGAGAATAGGAAATTATGTAATAGGCTGCTTGAGCAAGATTTAAAGGTAATTGAGAAATAATAGGTTTAAAAAATCCAGTTTGCAACTTGTGTTAAATGCACCTTCTAAAATAGAGGGGAGAAAATGGAGCTAACTTTTTAATGCGAATTGCTGCAATATGAATTCATAAAAAGGACAGCTAGACATGTATTCTGTATTATATTGGACTCTGCCGTCTCAAAATTAGTTTTGGAGAAAACAGTCAAACAGCATGAGGTTTATACTTGCAAAGAAAATGTGGCAATGATTGGTTGATCAGCTTTATTTTTGCAGATACTTTAAAAAATATCCTTGGTGGTTGGGGTTTAAGTGCCCCATGATGCTAAGTTCTTGATTTCTGTGGGACTTAGTTCACAGGAACAGGAAATCCAGATTTTGATCTAGCAGTGAGGAAAGTCTGGGTTGCTCCTGGTCAGAGAAGTCACTGTGCCTGTAAAAACCCTACAATCAATGAGGATTGAGGAAACACATCACATCTTGGGACTCAGTGTGTGGGGACTTGTTGTCGTTATCCTAGATAGAAGCACTCCACTCTTCTCCCTGTGTGGAGAGATCCTGGAAAGTATTGCTGTATAGTTCACTCACTTTTACACTAGTGGTGTTAGTGGAAAGCCTCAGCTCAGAGAAGGGTGGTAGCAGGGTTAGAAGGAACACAACCCAGGGGAGACCTTTGATGGGTCATATGGCTATAGCCTGGGAATTCAGTTGCTTCAGTCCTGCTCCTTTAAAGCTTGCTTGGAGCCTGAGTGTTTTATTTGGATGAGGACAGTTAATAGCAAACTGCTGATGTGTCAGCACATGGATGAGTCCATCTCCTGCAGGTTTGGAGACAGCTCTGTCGGGGAAGTTGTGCTGGGCTTTTGGCAATTGGGATAAGTGTAGCTTTTTATGGTTTGGGATATTAACTGTCCTCTAGTGTGACCCTTCTGCATGTGGTGTCTTTCATGATCCCTTTCCTGTCCTGCCTTTTTTGTTGCACTTGCTTGAAAAACCAAAAGTGGCTCTATACCTCTATGGAAGCACCAGTTAGTGCAAATTAACCTACTAATCCGCTGTGTAATTAAATGGAGAAATCTTGTGTTGAGACTCCCCTGTGTGCAACTGTCTTGTATCTTGCAAAGAATTGGCTTGGAAATCTTGGTTAAAACTTAGAACATGTATTCTGGATGCTGATATTTTACAGGTAATATAACAGACTTGGAACAGCTCTCTTGAGTGTGGGGAGCGTTAAGTTTGTTAATTGAAGGAGAAATCCACCCCCTTTAACTGTTTCTTAGGGCATGATCCTTGCGGCAGGCTCCTAATGTTGTGTTTAGATCCAGGATTGCGTTGAATGGGCAGAAGAATGCAAGAGTGAGCTGAATATTATCCTGGATTTGCAAAGCACTCTGAAGTACAGACACATTCTCTGCTTTAGCATAACATGATGCATTGGTGTTTGCTCTAATGGAAGGGTTTTTAGTTATGATTATCTCGTATTTTCTACCCTAGAAATATGAGTATAAAATTTTATATTTGTTCTGGTGCTGATGATCCTTGTCCAAAATGATCAAGACAATAACATTTTCTCTCCTCCTCTTTCTATGTGTTTGCTGCCTCTCTGCGATTTGCTTTCTACTTCCTCTTAATGCAAGATCAAGCAGGTTGGTGTAATTGATTTTCACCTCCTTACAATTGCAAAGCTTGTGAAAGGATCTTACAACTTGCTTCACTTTACCTTTTTCTCCTGAACTGAGAATATATAGGGCTATGTCCTAATAGTAAGAAGCCTTTATCTGGCTTATCTCGTATGATGAGCTCTGTATAGCACTTCCAGAAAGCTTCTTACTCAAAGATTAATTAGTGAGAGATTTTTGCACCACAAGCCCAGAAAGAAGTCTCATTATCTGATTCTGAAGTTTAGCAGATCGCAATGAAGATGTTGCTTGCTGTAGTGGTGAAGTCCTTGCCTTGCAACAAAACTAATTAAAGCTCTTGTGCACATGAAGAAATATATATGCAGGTGTGAACATATGTGCATGCATGTTTACATATACAGTACACTTTGCTAGAGTGTATATGTGTATAATGTTTATAAATAAAATACATGTATATGTATATAAATGAAGCTGAGTATCTTGAAGACTGAGGAGGAGAAGCCTTTCACTGAACAGCTTCCTTGAGCACATTCTGACCATGTGCACCATGTCACTATGGAAAACAGGGGGCAGTCAGTGACTCCCGTTAGTTTCAAGTACAGCTGGATTCTACAGCGTGGGGTTTTTTCATGTCTGGAGAAAAGCAAAGCAAGAAAATGGTGGATTCACTTGTGAATACCTGGATATTTAGGGCTTGTGGATTTGAGGAAATGCATTCTCACTCCACATAACCCCCCAGGATCTCTGTGTTCACCTGCCTTGGGCACTCCTGCGATTGCAATGAAAGTTGGCTCAAGCCTTGCAGAGTGGCTTTCAAGAGCAGCAGCCTCACACTTTGTTTCAAATTTGGGGTGTTTGGGACCAGCCCTTGAGGTCAGTAGGTTCAATGAGTTGCTCTGGCCACTCCTTTGTAGCCCTCCAAGACATGAACCTGGTGTGCTGCTGTGGTAGTTCTGTTGTAAAGACACAGCTGATTAAGCCAGAGCAAACCTTGGTACTTTCGAATCTGTGGGTAGTCACTGTTACATAGACCAAATATCATCAAGAAGTTTCTTTAGTTGCCTGTTTTTCATAGGGCTGTTCTGAATTTGTCTGTTTTTATAGTAGTGTGTTCTTAAAAATATCTACATGCTCAGTTTGGAACAGGTAAGCCTGTAGCAAGGTGGATGAGGGGAATAGTAGAGATACTAATCTGAAATTTGAGTATGTAACTCTTGGTAGCTGAGCTCTTGTAGCTGTAGGTCGAGGTAGTCTTCTGTTTTCCTTCCTCTGCCCTGATCTGCATTGTTAAAACATCAGAGTTTCCAGATTGGGCTTCTCTTTAAGCAGTGTTCCTTCTCCTTCTCTCAGGTGTTCTTTGTATGTTTTGTACTTTGAGGGCATTAGGTTCCAGTGTTAGTTAAACAGTATTGCTGCTCTATAGGAGCTGGTGACAGCTGGCCAGTGTTAAAACGGGATTTGAAGGACTGAGTTTTGCCCATTTTGAAGCTGATACCTAATGAATTCTTTTTTAAATGCAAGTATTGAATCTGGACTTGGAAGAAATGCTGTGATACAGAGGTTATTTTACTTCTCAGTGAACTAATTTGTTTTCCCCATGTCTTTCAAAGGCAAAAAGAAAGTTTCCCCTGATAAGATGGTAGAGATGCAAGCAAAGATTGAAGAGGAGAGAAAAGCTCTTGAAACTAAACTTGATATGGAAGAAGAAGAAAGAAATAAAGCCAGAGCTGAACTGGAGAAGAGAGAAAAAGACTTGCTTAAAGCTCAGTGAGTACCATGCTCTGAGCAGCTTGTGTGGTCGTGTGGGTTGTTCCTTCCTTAATCATACGAATATCTGGGGAGGCATGGTAAGGTACCTGTCAAAGTTTGTAGAAAGTGAACATCATCCTTTGCTATTGTCAAGGTGAAAGAGGAGCTTATTCTGCTTTGAGAGCTTAGAGTACATGGGAAAGACAAACTTTTATCCTTTTGTCACTTCTTTTCTTAACTTTACTTAGTCGTGCAAGATAGCCTAGAAACATAAATTAATCTCCCAAGACCTGTGAGGAGCAGCAGTACTGTTCTGTAACAGGCCTGATTTCCTGCAGCACAGTCACAAGCATGTCATTTTGGGTGTAGGGGTGCTCTATTCTGAAGCCAAAAGGCTGCTTAAGTTCGCACTACCCTATGCAAACAGACAGCTCCAGCAGCAGCCACCTTTCCTGGTTTGCACTTCAGCTGATCTGCCTTGGTATCTGCTCACTCCCCTCTATTTCAGCAGCTGCCTCTGGGCATTGCTGTGCTGGCAGGGCCCTTTTGGGCAGAGGGTGCCTTGAGTAGCCTGGTGATGTCACTGGGTGCTTGCAGCTTCCCCACAGAGGTGACTTGCAGCAGGAGGCACTTCTTTGCTGATGGGGTTTTGCTTGAGAGAAAGTGGTGGGAACTGGAGCTTGGGGAACTCGCTGCTTTCTCTTGCACTGCCTCACCCCCACTTAAACCCTCAGCAGCAAGACAAGTTTTTTCAGCCCTGTGAGTGCTGTCTGGGCTATAAAAGTAAGATGGACCTGATGCCTGCTGAGCACAATAGGATAGGAAGTCTCACACCTACCTGTCTGTCTAGGCAAGAGCACCAGTCCCTGTTGGAGAAACTGTCTGCATTAGAGAAAAAGGTGATTGTGGGAGGAGTGGACTTGCTGGCAAAAGCAGAGGAGCAAGAGAAGCTTCTAGAAGAATCAAACATGGAACTGGAAGAGCGAAGGAAGAGAGCAGAGCAACTTCGCAAGGAGCTTGAGGAGAAGGAGGTAGGGTTATCTGCTGTGGCTGTCTGCAAACAGCAATGGCAGGACACACCAGGATGTGTTACCCCAGGTGTGGCTCTGCTCTGGAAGCACTGCAGAAGCCAACCCCTCCACAGGTCACTCATTGGCCGTGCAACCCCTGCAGGTCTGAGCCATCCTGGCTCAGCCAGGGTTCTGTGCTCTTGGCAAGTGCTTTGTTCAAGTAGTTTTTCCTCTTGTTCATACTGCGGCAGAGAGTTTCTGTGATTCTTAATTTGTGTGTGTCTGTGCTAAATGTTGTCCACAGCAAGAACGCTTGGACATTGAGGAGAAGTACACCAACCTCCAGGAGGAAGCACAGGGGAAAACCAAAAAGCTGAAGAAAGTTTGGACCATGCTTATGGCTGCAAAGTCAGAGGTTAGTATCTAAAGTCCTCAGCCAGTGATGCTGGGAGGGGTAAGCCATCAGCTTTGTAATGCTGGGAAAAGTACTGTATGTTTAGAAGTGTCTTTCTGTGCTGTCCATTTGGCTCACATAATTCAAAAATACTTAGTCTCGAGTTGGAGCTTTAGAACAGCATGTTGTAGAGCTTTTCCCCAGGCCGGGCTGAGAAGGATTATGTGTGAGACCCTGAGATACCCAAAACTTCAAGGAAAACCACTGGTTATTTCTGAAATAAAATGCAGGTTGTTTGCTGGCAGCCCCGTGTCTTGCTCTGCTGAAGCCCAAAGGCTTCTCTGGTCTGAGCTGCCTGTCCTTTATGACTGACGCCCTTGTTACCTCATCCTCAGTCACTGGATCAATGTGTCCTTTGGCTGGTAGCTGGAGTTCCTGTTTCATAAAAAATGCATTTGGTCTTTGGGATCAGAGATTTTCCTTGAAACCTTGCCAGGGATATAACTTGTCTCATGTTCTTCATCTAGTCTTAGCTGAAGCAGCTTGGATTGGCAGAAGGCCAGTTTTGGGTTTATGAAACTGAGAACTTAATGCTGTTTTCAGCCATCTCTGAGCTGGAATGCTTCAGAGGGTTTATTGTTCAGAGATAAATCCTCTGGTACTAATAACCAGAATTTGCTTTTATTTTCCAAAAACCTCATACAGACAAAAGACTGTTCTCTTTAGGCTGTTACCATGTCTTAAGATAACTCTGATGCCTCTCAAATGTCTGGTTTGTTTTCAGATGGCAGATCTACAACAAGAGCATCAGAGAGAGATTGAAGGGTTGCTGGAAAACATTCGGCAGCTGAGCAGGGAGCTTCGTCTTCAGATTCTCATCATAGACAACTTCATTCCTCAGGACTACCAGGTGAAGTCAGAGCACCTGAGCCTGGGGCATGGGTTGTGCTGTGCTAATCTCAGTGCTCTTGCAGCATCTTCTCCTAATAAAAATTTTCTTATAAAAATAAGAAAACCGCATTGACCACATAGTTAACTGGTATATTCACTGTGTGCCCATGTGTTCGGTCTTTTCAAAATCTTTTTTTTCCCACTAGCTTGAAGTCGTGCTTGCTAATGTCTGATATTAACACAAAGACTGGATTTTTACATCTTTGACATTCTTAGTGACTCCAGTATACAGAAAATTCACAGTGAGGCTAAATATAATGCATGCTATTTAATGGGCAAAGTAAGGGAAATTATTTTTATAGTTTTCATTTTTTCCATATTACAGTGTTTGTTTACTGCTGTCCTGATGGTGTTGGCATAATGGAAACCCCATGCTTTAGGGGGCTCTCCAGTACATACAGTTTGAGAGTGGTATTTTTCTCTTCTGTGGTCTATTTAGAGTATAAATAGAGGGTTTTTTTGCACAGGATATAGCTGTCCTGATAGGAACAACATGGAAGGGATCAAGACTGTTGTTAAGCAGCTTGCCTAGGCCTTAGGATGTATGTTCTGGAAAGTGCACCTGGAGGGTAGATTGTGCAAGTCTAACACTTGCTGTCCTGACTTCTTTGTAGGAAATGATTGAGAACTACGTTCACTGGAACGAAGACATAGGAGAATGGCAGCTGGTAAGAATGGCTGCCTGGCTTGTGTACAAGATGATGTTAGTATGAGCTTCTGAGGGGTTTAATTGTGCCCAGGAAGAAACTGGTGAAGCTGTAGTCAGTTTTACTCTGCACGCTAGACTTTACTAACAGACCTTTCTTTCTGCTTATAGAAATGTGTTGCATATACAGGAAACAATATGAGGAAACAGACACCTGTCCTGGATAAAAAAGAGAAAGATGTGAGTGACTATTGAATTGATGTATTGAACTGTACAGGCCCAAGTCCTGCCTGAGACTACCACTCTATTTAGAGCCAAACTATCCAATTTCAATTTTCTTTTCTTCTGAAGAAATCAGTCTTTGTAGTGTCAGGAAAGCACCATTGATCAGTGTATAAAATTACTCTGATTTTGTCTTACGGGTTTTTCTGGTGTTTTTCTAGCCCTTTGAAGTGGACCTTTCCCATGTTTACTTAGCTTACACTGAAGAAAGCCTGAGGCAATCTCTGATGAAGCTGGAGAGGCCAAGGACTTCAAAAGGAAGATCCAGGCCCAAGACGGGTAGAAGGTGAAGAACTTGGGGATATCTATATGAAATGAGGGATTTACCCAAGGGAAGGCTTAAGTTTGTGTATGCAAGCTTACCACAAGTCTTCAAACATTTGCTTAATGAGAAGGCAAAGGACAAAAATTTTGCATGGTCTAGTTCAGTGTTGCCAGGTGTGACAGAACCAAGTTGAGATCTCTTTACTGCACTAAATATTGTTTGGAAAGACTTGTCTGGGGATTTTCTGCTGTTCTTTTGCTGCATTCTCCTCTTCCAGCTCCTTGCTTTATTTTGCTGCATTCTGTGGTTCAGTTTAACAGTCTTGCACCTTGCCAGTGTGAACACTGGTACCGATGGAGAGGAGAGGGCTGTTGGGGGAGATTTCAGCATATGCTTTCTTGTGCTTTTTGTTTGGTTGGTTTCGCTTATGGAGAAGTCATGTCATGTAGCTTTGACTTGAAATGTGGCTGGTCCCTGTCTTTCCTAGACAGCATAATGATGTGTGTGTGGTGTTGTTTTTCCCTTTCCTTTCTGCTCTCCAAACAGAAAACGTTCGGCCAAGCCAGGAGCTGTCATTGACTCCCTGCTGCAGTAGTGTGACCTGGTCAGAATTCCTGTAAAAATCAGTGAGTGTATAAGGTTTGGCCAGAATATGGAATTCAAGAGATGGCACAGTTTGACATGGCTATAATTTTTAATTTTAAAAAATGTATTTTTCCTTAGTTGCCTGTATAGTATATGTATTACTAACATTATATTAAACTGGTATATATGATTGATGGTTGTGAAATTCCATGTAATAAATGTGTTGTGCAGGGAAACTTGTTGGTAATCCTTGTTGAAATGTATGTAAGATAAGGGTTCTAGATGTGTGTTTAAGTGCTAGATGTATTAGTTCAAAACAGTTAATGAAATCCTAAAATTAAGCTGGTAAATCTGACTTATGCCCTGCTTTGCACATAACTGGCAGCTTTCACTGTTGTCCTCTGTTGCACTGATCTGTGTTTGAATGTGATTGCTGCAAATCTTTAAGAACACCAAATCTTTTTATTTAATATTCCTCACTGTGACTGTTAACCCGATCGTGTTGTGTGTCAAATACACATTCCTTTTCTGTATTTGCTGTCTTGCTGTACAGAGAAAGTAGCTGGATAGGAAAAACATGAACCACAGAAGTCTGAGATTTCTGAAAAGGGACCATGCTCTGTTTAAGTGCAGCAGAAATCAAGGGTGTCTAATAGTCCTTTTATTTTTATCAGTTTGTTTGTGATCTGCTGGCACTGTAGAGAATGAGACCTTGGATCTTAAGGAAAAAGAGAGCTTTTTTTTCCTTCTTTTAGGGCTATGTTACTTTGGCAGCTTTTTATGCTTCAGGGCTGGAATTTGTGTGCGAGTAGTTTTGCAATCTGAATGGCTGAGATGATTTAAGGAGGATGCTGTAAGATCAGGACTTGGTGTCAGCCATGGGGCTGTGAGCACTATGGCTCTATTTCCTCATCCCTGGCTGCAAGGCACTGGGCCACTGCTCTACACTGAGGATGAATTTGACTCTCCTTCAGCAAAACAGAATGAATTGCCCAATTTTCCCAGAACAACATCCCCTGACATAGATAGCTAGTGCTGTCTGTGTTCCTATATATACTGTGTGCATCTCTCGCTATGCTCTGGTGAGAGAAAAAAATTTTTGGTCTCTGATAATAACCATTTATTTGTGATGGCTGCTCTTTTTATTTGATGTTTATGCTGCTAATAGACACATATCATTTTAATACGTTGCTTTTGTGTCACAGAGAAAATGCATCTCCTTCAGACTTCGTGTGTTTTATAACTCATCCCATCAGCTGTGGGTATCTCAGCAGCTCCTGTGCCAGGGTAGGGGGATGAGCTGTGACCTCATCTTAGTGTTACCGGGAGGATTAAAAGTTGTGATTACTGACAGAAGAAATGGAGTCCTTCAGTGTGACAGAAAACAAGACAGCCCCTCAGGTGTCCTGAGTCCTTGCTAGTAGCCACATCTGCTTTTACCAGAATGTTCCTGTGAAGTACTTAAAGAAGTTAAATGCCCTTTCTTCCTGTTAGGGTGGTTATTGGGAGGTACCTTGGGGTCTGTAGCAGGTCTGTGACAGGATCTTTAATAGTTAAAACTGGTCTTATAAGGACATACTTTGCTCTGAAGGATCTATTCAGTGCTATTCTAAACAAGTTGTAAGCTTTTTCCTGGTGTTTTTAATGTTTTTTTTCAGGATCATGACCTGGAAGAACATGCTCCCCTCTCTGTTGGAGGGAGTGTCACCTAAATTCATGCAACATACAGATGCAAACACTGGCATTTGTTTTTTCTAGCGTAGCACTTAGAGCTAAATGCTCAGAAACTTTCTTGATTGAAGTTGTAGTTGGTTTTGCTTGTGAAGAGCTGACCTTATTTTGAATGTGCTTGAATATAGTTGGATTATCTCTTATTACATACTTCTCATCAAAAAATCCAGACTGAAAATGGCTTAAATGCTGCCTAAAGTCTTTCAGTTCTGAGCCCAAGCAGATAGGTGCACAGCTGTGGCCTGTACTAGTTCTCAGAAGCAGGGATAACTTGTTTCCTTTTTGTGTTACATCTTGTGCTAACGTTTATTGTATGATCTGGTTTTAAGGGAGTTAAACCAGAACCATGCTTTCAAAAAGGCCGTTGAAAATCCTTTTACCTGTATCAGTCACTTCAAGATACCACTGCGAACCATGGCACGCCATTTAAAATATTTAGATATTTTGAATATTTTAAACTTAAAGGCATATGCTTTACAATTAACATAACAGTCTTGCTGCTGAAAACCTTAGTACTCTGCATCTTTGAGTGATCCTTGGAGCAGGGGAAAACAATAAGTAATTGCTTGCACATCTTTAATTGGCAGATTCTAGAAACTGGTTATCTCCTGTTACAGAGGCTTGGAGGGCAAATTGTCTGCTCTATAAGAAGACTTTATTTGAAGTGGAACACTGTCATGATCATGTGCCCTATCAGTGTGGCTCACCTGTTAACTGGTGTGTTTTGTTGAAATTCTGGGAAGTTTCCTGTAGAACTGGGGAGTTTGGCTTGTAGATTTACCACATGGGCCCTCTCTATAGTCCTGCCAATCTGTGAATGCCTAATGGGCCCATAATGTGTTTTAATAAGGAAAGGATTTGATTTATGTGGACTTTTAAGAGCTAAATACAGCCTTTCTCATTGCAGGTCAGTATGTGCTCTATAGTATTTATCAAAACTCATATTACATAACATACACTGTGTGTGCTCATCTTTGCATCTTGCTATCAGAAGATTCTCCTCATTCCAGAACATTGACCTTAACAATGAGTTTTTTGCTTTATGTTGTTTAATGTTGTGTAAATGAATTATTTCATATTTAACTTGTTCCTAATCCTTTAAGAGGAGGGGAAATGGTCCTTAGTGCCTTTCACTGACTACACTGTCTGCACATGTCCAGCTTTCACCTTTCTTCACAGTTCAGCTTAGCAAGGCCTGTATAGAGGGAAAAACTGCTAGTCTGTTTGTGTAATTTGTCTTCCCGTTTATTGGTTTTTTGACTCTGTTTATTTCTGACTATTCCTTGTTTTATTAAAGTTAATTCATTATACTGTATATATCAATATTGTGTCCCTGGAGCATGTTCATACCATGAAATAAAATACTTAATTCCTAATTCCAACCTGTGTGCATGTTTTCCAAATGACATTATACATAGCACATCTTTTTAACTCAGTTGTGTCAGGAGCTGGGTGAGGAAGGGTGGGTGAGATGCCTCTGTGCTATGAGCTGCACGGCACTCTGGAGAAGTTCATGCAGGGAGTGTGGGATGTGTGAGAACCTTGTTGCCAAGCCCCAGGGCAAAGGGCAGCAAGACCTTGTGGAAGAGATGGACAGGGCAGAACAAGAGGATTCTTTGCAAGACTGCAGAGAAAACCAATGGGATGAGGCTGCAGATCTAGAGATGTGCCTGAGGAGCTGCTTGAGCCCCTGTTCAAGCCTGTCCTCTGCTGAGGTGGTTCTGGGCTGAGCCAGGGCACTGCAAGAGCAGCTTCTGGGTCCCTGCATGGTCAGTGCTCTGCCTCTTCTGGTGGGTGCATTGCAGAGGGGGTGCAGCTGATGGAGAGAAGGCTTTGCACTCTATCCTGGCTTTGTCTCCTGTGTTACGCAAGCCAGCCACCCCCTGTACACACACAGATGGTGTGAATTTACCTGCAGTACTTGGAAATGTTCAGCTCTGTTTCCTTTGCTGCATGAGCTGTGTTGGTTGGCAATGCCTGTGGCCCCCCAGCCTGCTCAGCCCATAGGTGCCAGGTTTTCCATGGTCTGCAGCCTCTGCAGCTCCTGAGAGTCCTGTGACTAAGCTGATGCTTGAACCAAACCCTGTGCAGTCCTGGCCTCCTTACTCCTGGGTGACAAAGGGCTGTGCCATATATATATATATATATTATATATATATAAGTAAAGTGAGGAGAGAACTTGCTTACCTCCAGACCTGCTTCTCCATTTGCAGCTCAACCATCTATTTTTGAGTTCCCAACTTTTAGGAGCACGCCCCATTTGTGGCCTGGCCTTCTCTTGGGCTTTTCCTTCTGCTTGGACCTGTATTCCTCATGTTAGCATGAGTTTAATTCCATAGCAGCACAGAGTGTTTTGGCAATTCCTAGCCACACCATCCTTGTTCCCATAAACTTGGAACTCTCTTATAACTGTTGCCTTGTGTAATGTCCTATGCAACGCCAGCACATTTAGTCCAAAAATACATTTATTTAAAGAATTATTATAAATAATCTTTGAAAAATAGGGTCATAGTTTAAAAACAAAATAAGTGGTTTTTCACTTCTGACTCTTATACTCTTCTTGGAGGACTTGATGTAATTCCTTGAGGAAATTCTTCAGTGAAGTGGTGCTGCCTGCTGCCACAGGACATGGCTTCTGGAATGGGAAAAAGGGTCTGTTAGGAAGCTTGCTGTGGTAGGATTGGGTTCTGCAGCTTGGGTTGGGCTGCTAACAGTGGTAGGAGAGTAAAACAAAAATAGTGACCAAGGGAGAAGCTTCAGGGCTGTGGGCAGTGCAGGGAGAATTTGCCTCACCTTGTGCCCTGCTCTGGTCCCCCAGACCAGGCTGAGCAAGTTGTGGTAAATGCCCTCGAGGTACCTGTGGCAGCTCTGGCCTTCCTGAGCAATTGTGGCAGCTTTGCACAAGATCTCCATATTGTTACCTCTCTGGGAAAAGACGCATGACTTTTTTAAAAACTCTTGTATAGTCATGGCTTATTAGCAGCAGATTAAAACACTACAAATAATATATTTCTATTCTAAAGGATAGGTGAAAATTGTGGTCTGAGGTGCCAAAGCCTCCCTGAACCTTCCCAGCTCCATCTATGTACACCTGGCTCTGCTCCTATCCCTTTCCTGGTGAGGAGGAATCAACCCCTGGCAGAAGCTGTGGCAGTGTGGCACAGCAGCGAGCAGCCCTGTGATGGAGCACTGTGCTCCTGCTGCAGGTGTGGATGTGGGACCCTGTGAAGCTGCTCCCTGCAGGTTCCCTGGGAGTGAAGCTGGTTTGAGCAGGAAGAGGTGCTACAGGAATAACAAAAGCACCTGGGAAGAGTTTGCCTTCATTAGGGGCTTTGAGAAGTCCTGTAGCAGAGACACGTGGAAGATGAGGAGTTAATAAGTCAAGTGCCGGTGGCAATAAAAAAAACGATTTGACTTTCTTCCCTGGGGGACGCTCCCAGTGCTGCCTGCTCTATCTCAGCTTTCACCCGAACAATATTGTCAAACAAGTGAGCATGGGCGGCTGTGAGTATGGGGCTGTGCAGCATCTTAGGCATCTTTTCTCACTACCAGGGCTGCTCCCTGTGGCAGAAGGGGTGTTTGGGTCCCCTGAGGGTTGCTGAGACGCAGCCCCCAGGGAAGGCCACTGTACCCCTCAGATGCCACCTGGTGTGGCGTGAGGTAAAGGCATGGGCTTTCTGTGAAAACAGGAACTAGGGAGCTGGGGAGCTTGGCTTAGGCAGCAGTTTTCAGAGCAGAAAGAGGCCTTATTATCTGCTATTGCATCTTGTGCTAACTGCAGAGCCTTCCCCCAGATAAGGGGCTAAAGAGGAGTACTGTGTCTATCCAGCGCTCGAGATGCTGTGCAAAAGGCATGTGTAGGTGTCTGAGCTGGTGACAGCACTCCAAGGCAAAGGGAGAAGTTCCTCTCTTCCTTTTTGAAAAGCTGAAACCCCTGTTTGCTGCCCAAGCACAGGTGCCCATCCCTGCCCATCCTCTGGCCTCTCCCTGTCCCCAGGGTGGCCAGAAGCCACCAATGCTGCTTTGACTGGAGGTGGACATGGGTGTGGGAAGGTGAGGGCACCTGTGCAGGGCACAAAGAGTGGTGAGAACCATCTGGGCAGCCCAGCGTTTGTGCTGGAGGGCTCACAGTGGGCTCCTTGTTCCTCCACAGCACTACACCAGGACAGGCAGGATCCTGGGCTTCCTGCCTGCCTCCCACTGCCCTGTACTCTCCTCTGGCTCCCAGCATCCTCTCCTGGTACCCATCAGGGCTATATGGTTGGATTTTTTTCTTACCTTATCATCTGCAAAAATATTTGTCACATTCATCTTGTTACAGGAAACCTTTACCAAGACACAAAAGGAGAGGAGCAATCAGGCTCCAGACAACATGGATCCATCCTGACGTGCACACACAGACACACATCTGTCCACCCACCAGGCTCCAGGAGCATTTTGAGCCCCGGGCTCATCACCTCCCTTTGACTCAGCATCGGTCCCTCCAAGCCTGGTGAAACAGTCTGTCCCTCCCATCAGTGGGTAAAGCACCAACCAGCCCTACCTCCATCCGCTGGAGCTGGTCCAGCAGCCTGATGCTCTCCTTCAGCATGTTTGTCTGTAGTGTGTGTGTCCATGGAGTGACCGCATCACCCACGCAGGCCGACAGTGCCAGGAAGGTGAGCAGAACCTGGACCAGGATACTCATGGCCTGCTTTGGCTGGACCCCTTCAGCTCTTAGTCTCTGGATTGTTTGGTGATCGGTACCTTGTGTGCACTTTTCTGGAGGAAGCACCTCAATTTATTACTGTAAAATTGCTGAACCAGAAGGAAAAACTTATTTTTCCCTTATAGGCACTTTCCAAAGTTGCTCCCGATTAGGAGAGCAACAGCTCTTTTTTGTGCAAGTCAAAATTTTCTTCTGATCTTGCATTATGAAATTTCCACTGTAAGATGACAGTGGCAGGAGTCAGGTCACACACAATATATAAGTTGCCTCGTTTGGGGATTCTCCATTTCTCCATATCTCAAGGCTTTCTCTACACTGTGAATTGGAAGTGGTTAAACTGGGTAACCCACTGTTCTGGCACACTCCAATAACAATACATTTTTAAAAATTTTCTTCTGAGTATCCTGCAAGTTCTTCTGTCATGTTTCATTTGAATATCTCCAGACCATGTAAAGCATCCTTCATCTGCACACTGATTTCTGTCCCTGAGTTTCTTAACCTGGGGAGAAACAGAAAGTACGGCAGAGCCATGTGGGGACAAACCTGGGCAGGAGCAGGGCATCACCCTGGGGGGTTCGTGGAGAGTGGAGGGCCCTCCTGACCAAACAGGATCCCCAAACCAGTGTGGCATCCTGCAGGGTTGTGTGCTGGGAGCTGATATGGGTAGTCCTGCTGTGTCAGTGCTGGGAAACTGGGGGTTTGTGGCCCTATTCCAGCATTTCAGGGAGATGGAGGCTGCCATGTCCATCCTGCCCTGCTTGGGGAACAACAGCCCAAGTTTTCATGCAATGGGCTCTGCCAGCCCCACCAACCGGTACTGCCACAGGAAATGGCACTGAGAAATGCTGAGCTGGGAAACTTTGGAGTTTTGTAATAACTAATAGGGATTTTTCTAACTCAAACAGCAACTTTCCACCAGATAAAAATTTGTGAGCACTTGATGAATCTGGGAGTAGCCAAACTGAGAATAATTTTGTTTGTCTGGTTCCAAGATGCCCCGGATGAAGTTAGGTGAAGTCACTGACTCAGAAAGACCTTTGTGAGGGATTTGCCAGTGGAAAGCTGTGCTGTTTCCTACCTCCCTGTTATGGAGAGCAGATAAGGGAGCATGCTCTGGCTGTGTGACTGCATCCGTGGCCTCCAGGGATGGTGGGTCCTCACTGGCATGCCCAGAGCTGTCCCACTGGTCTGAGATGAGTGGTGGTGGTGGTGGTAGGATCCCTGCCTAAAAGTGATGCTCGAGAAGGGCATGGAGACAGTAGCCCCATCCTGCAGACACAGAGATTTCCCCAGTGATTATGGTGGAAAGCACTAAAACTGGAATCAGGGAAGAGAAAATGCTCAAATCACAGAAAAATTTAACCTTTGCTCTACTCAGGGTGAATCATGGTGGAAAACTGCATCATTGTGTGATGAGAAAGTCACCAGTTGTGTTGGGTTTGCATGGCAAGGTTTTGATAGTGGGGAGATACAAGGCTGGGTTCTGTGAGAAGCTGCTGGAAGATTTCCCAATGCCTGATGGAGCCAACGCCAGTTGCTCAAAGAGGGACCTGCTGCTGGACGCCAGTTGCTCGAAGAGGGACCTACTGCTGGACGAGGCGCAGCCCACTGGCAACAATGGCAGTGCCCTGGGGAAAAACTCTTCACAACTGCAGCTAGAAGAGAAAGAAGAGAAAATCAGAGTGAAGTTAAGCCTGGGAGGAGGGGATGGGTGGAGTTAAGGTGTTTAAAGATTTCGTTTTCATATCTCATTATCCTACTATGATTTGATAGACAATAAATTGAATAATTAAATAATTAAATTAATTTCCCCCGAAGTTTAATCTGTTTTGCCTGTGACAGTAATTGCTGAGTGTTTTTTCCTTGTCCTTACTCTGACTCACAAGCCTTTTGTTATGTTTTCTCCCCACTGCCCAGCTGAGGGTGACAGGGGGGCTGTGGTGGGACCCTGATATCCATCCAGGGTCAATAATCCAGCACAATAGTGAGTGAAAAGATTCCCATGTCCTTTCCCAAGGGTGGGATGGAGCTGATGGCAGTGATGGCCCCATCACTTACTGAAGGGACAGCTACAGCGCCAGTGGGGTCCCCACTGTTTCTGGAGTCCTGGCTGTGCCTTCATCCCAGCCACCACTCAGGGATGGACCTGCCCTGTTTCCCTACCAAAGAAAGGTGCTTGATTCAGAAATGTGTCCTCAGTTTTTCTCCTCTTGGAGCCCCTTGGGCTCTGTGATTTTGAGCATCTCCCATCCCACAAGGATCCTGCCCAGGCTCTCAAGTACCAACATCCCTATGGCTGCTGAGCCTGGGGTCTGCCAAAAGTCACAGTCACTGGCTCAGCTTTCCCCTCTTTGTCCCAAACCAGAGCGATTCCAGGACAACCACTGAGAAAGGGCCATGAGGCTTTGCCCAGCTGTCACACCTTGCCTGTGGTGATTGGCAGCTGATGGCAGCAGGGATCATGGGATCACAGAATCACAGAACCACAGAATAAGCTAGGTTGGAAGGGACACACAAGGGTCATCGAGTCCAGCTCCTGGCCCTGTACATCACCATCTCACCGTGTGCTCAAGGGTATTGTCCATGTTCTGTTCTCACACATTTCTGCTGCTGCCATGCCTGGTGCTAATAGTGCTGGGATTTATCCAGGGCAAATCCCAAGGCTGCAGTTGAGCCCCTATTGCATGCATTTAGAGCATGTATAACAATTTCCAGCAGTTATTTTGTGGATTTTTTTCCTATGTGTGTGCTGCTGGCACTAAGCAGGTTCTGGTCAATAAGCCAGCCCCATCCCTTCCCTCTCCCATCAGACAAGCCTTCCCCTGCCTGCAGCTCCACTTTGGCTCCTGCTGGCTCCTCTTCCAGCCCCCACTGCCCCCAGATCACAGCCTGCACCCCCAAATCTGCCCCCACCATGGCCCCATGCACAAGGCCTTCCTCCCAAACAAAGGCTCTCATCCTTCCTCCTCCAGTCCTTCCTTTCACAAATTTCCTAAGCCTCAAGCCAGGTGGTTTCTTTGGTGCCTTTTCCTTTCTTGAGGCCTTGCTCTCAGTGGCAGAGTGGGTATATTCACTGTACAGTGCCTCAAATATGCCAGCATTCCTGACAAAGGAGGCAGCTCTCCCGATGCTCCTCATTAACTTCTGAAGGTAAGAGGGAATTGACAGCACAGACCATGGGCACTGAGAGCTCTTAACTCAGTTGTTTATTGCCTAAGCCCTGAGACACTTCAGTAACATCAGTGCATAGTTGATATGAACAAAATAATAAAATGAAGACATTCAAATGCATGGTAATTTGAATATATTAACTCTTGTAATACAAATATTTTAAATAGAGAGAACAATAAATTACAAATTAGCACATGTTCCTTTGTTGCTGTGCAAAGGCAATCAGACAGTAAAAGTTCCCTAAAATGAGGTAGCAGTATTTTAGATATGATTGTATTCCACAGATCTACCATTTAATTTCAAAATAAACCTTGAATACTGACTTTTCCTTTTTATTTTGGGTCCCAAGCAAAGAAAATCTTTCAACAGCCAGGACTTTTTGGTCTTGAATCTTTAGATTACACACTATAAAAATAAGTTATTTAAATAACATATAACAATAAATAAACTTCAGAAGTATGATGCTAGTGAGCACCCATTTGATTCCAAGTTATCCTACAGACTCTCCTGTCTTCAGTATTAATAACTTAAAAGCCACCTACAATAGAAGAGACACATAGAAGTTGCAGTAACCATTCCAGCCCCTCTGACACATTTCCCCTCACAGCTTTTGCTCTCGAATGCTGCACTTCCCCAGCTCTGCTCCCAGAAATTGGCCTCCCCCTCAGCTGCTGTAGTAACACATCAGTGAAGAATTCATCATTTCAGCCTAGATTTTGATCTCTTTAGGAAGAGAAGATGATTGTGAAGAAACCTCCCATCACTGAGGGGAACAGGAAGCAGATAATCTGGTTTTGGTTTTGGTAGGTGCTACAGGAGCAGATGAATGAGTTAAGAGCTAAGGCTCTTCGGCAGCTGGTCCAGGATGCTCTGCTCCTCCCGTGCTCCTCCCGTCTTGGCAAACCCTCCCGCATCCCTCCTCCCGGGAAGGGAGGGTTGTTGCATCCGAGCTGGCTGAGCCGCAGGGAAGAGTTAAGGGCAGCCTTGTCCAAACGAGACCTCTCCTGCTAAGGCTGAGTAACATCTTACACACAGCACTTGGACGGAAAATTTGGGAGATGTCAGGTGCCTGGCGCGCAGCGGACATTTCCAATCACAGCTGAGGACCCCGAGTGCCCGGCGTACCCTCTGGGAGAGTCTGAGAGGATTAGTTGGGTTTAGAAGGGCTGGAGCAGGGCTGAGGAAGTGCACAAAACGAGGAGCAAAAAGAAAAACGAAACAAAACAAAACCACTCTGCAAAACCTATTTTAGAGCTACCAGCAGTGGGACCCCGGGGCTCCGGCCTGACAGCAGTGCCTGTCTCACTGTGTAGCCGACGAGCCCCTGCGCCTGTACATCCCCTGGGTGAAGTTCCCCAGCGCTGGCAAGAAGTGGCGCAGGTAGATCTCATTTTCATCCCTCAGGAAGCAGTTCTGGGGAAGGAAAAGTGTAAACACATTAGAGCTGGCAGCACGATTAAGCAGCTGGGACGGTGGATGGCTAGACTCCCAGCCCAGACAGATGTTTTGTTTGCCTCTGTTGCCACATAAATAATTCGGCAAATAACTCAGAGTGGTGAGGATAGTGTCCCGGGAGCTCAGGAATTGTCCTTTGCTCAGAACAAGCGTCTGGCCTCTGTGCCCAGCAGTGTGACTCCCATGATCCCTCGTCTGGGGCGGCCGGGGCTGGTGGGGACTGTCACCCTCTTCCCATAGAAGCAGATTAACCTGGAGCACTGGCAGGTTTGCAGCTCCCAGCTCTGGTTCCATTCAAGAGAACAAATTCTGATCAGCCCTGTGGTACCCTCAGTGTAGAGGCACAGGCACCGTGGGGCCAGAGCCATGGAGCACAGCACAAGCAGAGACGTGCATCCTCTGCTTACCTTCTTGCCATGCAGGCGCTTCAGGTTGGTGATGAGCGGCTCGTAGACTTCCTTGCACCTGGTGACTTTAGTGAGTGCCATGTCTGCCTGGCACAGTAGCTCCTGGTCCGGCAGCTGGGGAACACGGAGGGGAATGATTAGAACCACGTAGCTGAATTAAGTTGAAGCTGCTTATTCAGTCCAGGACTGGCAGGAGGTTCCTGCTTTCATGTTACAGCAGTGACCTGGGCCGTGCCCCACAGCTGGGACTGGGGGGAACTGGGGCAGCAGTGCTGTGGGCTGGAGGCAGATGCTCGGGCACAGCCAGCATCGAGCCGTACACTCGCCCCAGCGACTGGCACTGAGCAGCTCTTCAGTGACTAATAAATCTACCTCAGCTACAGGTGCTGTGCCTCATGGGGAGGAGGGCCCTGACTATGTCTGGGTTTATGATAAATGCATTTTCTGGCTATCTCTGCATAGGTGTTTACCTTTCGATCCGTGAAGGCAACCTGTGCCACTCGGGTGTCATTGCAGGGGACCTGGAGAGGCAACACAAGGGAGAGTCATGCTTATGAGACTGTCTCACTATAAGACCATCATTATGAGACCATCCCCAAAGAGTCACCAGCTGTGCCCTCTCCCAGGAAGGGGCACTGTGTCTCCGTCCCTCTCCAGCAGACCACGGCATGGGTGCACCCTTGGTGCTGCCAGCACTGAGATCCATCTTTCAGCAAATAGTTTCCAAACAGGCTCCTGGACACAGGACCTGGGTTTGGTCCTGTGTCCAGGAGCCTGTTTGGGAAGACGCAGGAGAGTCCCTGTGTGCTCAGTGGGAGTAGAGTAGGGACCCGCTGGCAGCTCACACTGCCTAGACCACATGTCCACGTCCCCGAGCTGCCTCTGTCACCCTGACACAGAAGATTTTCTTGTTCCTCAGCACTTTTTTCTGCAAAGTACCGAATGTCAGGTAGAAAACTTTGTCTGACCTGATCACAGGAGCTGGTTGTACCACCAAGTCAAGTGCTGATCACACAAAGTCTAGGCTGAAACAGGCCAGACTGCCCCAAGTGGGAGGTGGGATGGAGTGGATTGAGCCAGCGGGAACGGCTCCTGCCACCCGGGTGGGCATCAGTCTCTGTGGTGGCAGTGCCGGTGCCTGGCCTTGGACACTGAAGAACATCATCATCATCATCATCATCATCATCATCATCATCATCATCAACGAGGTCAGTAACAAAGCAAAGCCGAGAGGTGTAGCAGCATTTACCTGCACTCCTGAGTTGAGATGTTGGATCAGGAGGATGACTTCCTTCAGTATTTGCTGGGGAGATGGAGTCACGGCTCTGGAGGAGATGAGCTGGAGCAGGGAGAGGAGAGTGAAAGCTGTCTTCAGTGAAGGGAGCATTCTGTCACCGCTGTCTGAGCACGTCCTGTGCTGGCTGGGCTGGATGGCCAGGGCCTCTCTGCCTCTCTGCTTGAAACAGCACCACTTTTATAGAGTGAAGAAGGACCTGCGTCTCCATTGCGACTGCCAAATATAGGTGTCTTCCTGTGCAGCACAGAGGATGCAGTGGGAAGTGAGATACCCCAAAGAAGGGCATTACGTAATGGTGGCAAAGACTTCTCTATACTTTGAATAACGTTATCTGTTTTTCTATATATACATGCAGATTTTAATCACCTGACAGATAGATAAGGAGATACTGGGATAAGAAGATGAGAATTTATTTTCAATGTTCAAGGATCTATTTACTATCAAGCATGTTTGTAGTGTGCTGCATGTGGAAAACCATGGACATGTGCAGGACTAAACCAAGCATGTTGCAAGGCTTGACTAAAGTCAAGGCATGATCTTATGTGCAGAGAAACATCCATTGGTGCTTTCCTGGTCTCCACAATGGAAAAGACAAACAGCTATGCAGAAGGTTCAGCTCTAGAATGTGCATAGCTGGATGCCTGCCAGGCTCCTGCCCTGGGTGTTGGTGTCTCATAGGGGATGACATGGCACCAGCAGGTAGCTCGACCTCTCCTCCTTTAAGGCTCCTTTTCCCAGTGGTCCCTGGGCCATGCTGGGACCAGAGTGCCCTGTGCTGCAGTTTGGCCACCACCAGCAGAAAGGGGGATCATGGGCAATGGCAGCTCTTCAGGGAAGGGTCTGGCACAGGGATGCTGTTGGAGAGGAAGAGCTGAACTGTGTGCCAGGAAAAATTCATGTCCTTTTGCCATAATAGCAGTAGCCTCAGCAAGCTCAAGTTGTCAAAGATTTGAAGGAAAAGAAAACCTCAAAACTTTTATCAAGATGTTAAACATATGCAAAAACAAAAAAAAAGTGTTCTTGTTTGTAAAGGAAGAAGTAGCTGAGGGTGTTTTCTGACATGTGGGTATTTGGTTTCAACCAGGACTTACTCAGCTCTGTAGCACAAATCCCATTGTGGGAGGATGGCTCCTGTAGTGCCCAGCTTGGCATTCCACACCGTCCCATGGTGTCCCATGCTGTTCCATGCCATCTCATGCCATGCCACACTGTCCCTCTCACAGCATCCAAAGGGACATCAGAAAACCAACAGCAGTTCAGGGATTCAAACCACCATATACGTGAGCAGGAGAACAGAATAAAACTTGTAGTTATTTCCCACCATGGCTGGTCTTGTCAGCAGAAATTTTGTGGGGAAAAAAGCTGACTTGACAAAATGGCTCATTTCTTCTCCAAATTGTTAAATTCCTTTTGCTGCATTCTCCTGCATGCACGGGTGAAGCAGCACCTCGTGGCTCTGCTGTCACCAGCTCCCTATGGCCCTGCAGTGCTGCTGCCCCAGCTGGGGCAAACCCTGTCCAGGGAAGCCCAACTTCAGCTGGTACCTGCTCAGAGGTTTATAAATAGTGCAAATTGTAAAATGAATTTAGAAAATGTAGAAACATTTAAGTTTAAACCTTTTCTTTTTTAAATTTTCAGTGAAGTCAAGGTGTCACAGAGCCTGGGGGAGCCTGAGGAAACTTGAACTTCATATTTCAAACAAACCCCTTCCCACTTCACTGCACTCCTTCTCTATGGGATGACCATTGACGTAAGGTTGCAGTGGCAGGACTGGACTGCAGCACTCACCATTTGTTCCTGTATTAACCTGAAAAAATCCATTTTCCTGAAAAAGAGATGACGAGAGTTCCCAGTCATTGAACTTCCTGTGAATTCAAGAGGCTGGGTTAGAGCCAGGTGGGAGTCTGGAGTGCTCCCATCACTTCAGGTGGAGGGGCTGGTGTATATCCAAGGCTGCGCAGTGCAGAGTGTGTTATGTCCGCCTGTCCCAAAGCAGGTGTCCCTGGTTCCCTTGAGCCAAGCTGCTGGAGCAGAACACACCATGACTCCCACCACTGTGCCCTGGTGCACTGTCCCAGCAGGATCACAGGGCTATGGGCCTGTGGAGAGTGTTCCCATGGTTTTGGATTACCCCACTCTGCAAACCATGCTTGGGAGAGTGTACATCACTGCCCCAAAGGCAGATAACATAATTCCCCAAACTATTGATATCGCAACATGAACTTGCTGATGGGAAAAGCTGACGTACCAATTTGGGTTGTGGGGGTAGAAAATGATACCTAGAAAGTGGAGCCCAGTTCTGAGAAAGAGCATTGAGAGGGAGGGCTCGTGTGAGAGGAGATCAGAGCCACCAGGAGCATGGGACATGCAGGGAACCAAAACAGCGCCTTCCAAGAGTCTTGGTCAGTCAAGTTGTCCTTCCCAAAAGGACTGGGTGCTGGGACACCACAACCATGAGCCCAGTGCTGCTGATCAGAGTGGACACAGAACCCCAGGTATGTGGGCCTAGCCTGAATTGGGTCTCCTTGTCATAGAAGATATGGTTTTGCTTTTGCTGTTTTTTGCCATGTATGTCCAGCTGTGGCCAGGGACAGAATACAGAGGGGTCCCAGAGGTCTGTGCCCACCCTGCCTTGCCACCTCATGCTCTTCAAGCTTGACTTAAGCCACCCTAGGGAGGTCCCAACTAATTCAGAGAAATGATCCAAGTGGTTATTTTAGGTACATCATACTCCTCTTGCCCCCATGTGGAGGAGAGTCCAGGGGGTGATGGTGCACACTGGGTCAGCATTGGTTGGGCCTTTCCACAGCTGCATCTCTGATGATGACACCAGAAAACAGAGAAGCCATATGAAGAGACCCTCAGTGCAACCAAACCCAGAAATTTTGCTTTGTTCTGTACCCAAAGCCATGGTTTTTAAATTTGTTTTGTATTTTTTTCCCAGCAGCAAAGCCAAGGTTGGATGCCACAATCACCACACACAAAAGAAGAGCAGAGGCTGAAATCATGGCCACGACCAGCATGGGATGGCATTGGTGGACATGGATGGAATCGATGGAAATCAGTGGAAAGAAACAGATATGACCAATGGCTGTCAGATTTACAGGGGCTACACCTCTCTATGGCAGTGTCCCGTTCTCCACCCTGGCTCTGTAGGAAATGGCGGAATGCCAGTCCATAATTTTAGCTGGGCTGAATTTGTGCCTCCCCAGTTAAAAAGGCAGTAATTTCACTTCGGTACTGGGCCATCCCAGTGGCAGTTGGTCAGCAGGAGGAATGGGAATGTTCCCACCCAGCTGCTTTGGCCATCCCTGGCTCAGGATGGGAAGAGGAACCCAGCACGGCTGGCAAAGAGGGCACCTGCTTCTCCCAGGTGCCTTTCCTTTCCCCGCAGTGTCCTCATGCTCAGCTCACTCTCCCTGGGAATTTGAGCAAAGGGAGGCAACTGAGTCAGCTTCCCACCTTTGCTTTAGCAGCCAAATTCACCCCTGTGGCAGGTGGAAGATTTGTGGAGGGACAGGATGGGATCATTGCATTAAGAAACTGCATAAGAACTCAGGAGGTCCAGTGGATGCTTTAACTGAGGTGATATAAGTAACTTCTGTTTGTCCTTGAGGGCCTGACTTTGGATGACCCTACTAACCATTGTCTCATTTCCAACACTATTCCAGTGTTGCCTTCTATGAAATCCTCATGGAGAAGCCATCACACGTCTTCCAGGCCATTCTCTCACGTGTGCTGTTACTTACTTAGCGGAGCAATTAAATAAAACATTTTATAAGCTGAAAAAACCCAAATGTGGGTCATGGCATAATGTGTAGCATCAGCACATGTAGTATCTCTTGAATCAGTGGTTGGGTTTATTGGCTTTACAAACAATGAGTGCAGGGCTGGCAGTGCTGGAACCTTCCTGCTTCCTTCAGCCGCTGCAGCTGGAGGGAAGGGTGCACTACAGCTCCAGCAATTTACTTTTCCTGCAGAGATCAAATTACACAAGTAGGATGGAGCCAGATGAAGGAGAATTTGCAAACTGCATGTCATTCCCCAAAGATGTAATCTTGCAGTAGGCAGAGAATAAACGCTGCCTCCTGGCAGACTGCCCAGGGGGGGCAGCAAACCCTGTCATACTGAAATAGATGAGATGATATTTGGTGTGACATTTAAACACAAAGTTGCAGGGAGACTGCAAATTATTAAGCTTTTGAAAACATCATTTATATTTATTACTTTGGTTTGTGGTGTTTATTTGTAGATAATCTCATCTGCTTGTGTTTTTCAATGTAATTTCTAGGGCACAAAAAACTCTTTGCCTAAAACATGGTATGTAGGAGGAAGATGCATGGAGAAGTTGCACCTGGGAGTAGTGAGTTACGTAAGTCAGTTTTTTACTTCAGGCAGGTCATAAAGCAGTTTTTGTTAAAAAAATAATTTAAAAATTCATCTTCTCTGAAGTTTGCAAACCCAAAGTACTTTGGGGCAGGTGTTATGCAGCAGTCTGTATACAGGCAGCAGAGGTGTACCACTGAAGTAATACTGAAGGAAGCATCAGAAAATCGAAGTATTGGTTTTCTATTGCTAATGTAAATTCCACTTAGAAACAAAATGTTCAGACAGGAGTGTCTTGGAGGCCTCTGGGTTTTCTTCCTAGTGAAAGTAGTTGGCACCTTGCTGACTAAATGCAGATAAAGCAAAAATAAGTCATGGTATTGAAGAAATGGATGCTGCGGCCCAGAGGTGCAAGGAAAGTCTCTCACCTGAGTGATGCATGCCAAAGCCTTCCATCTCCTGTAGATCCCTGGCTTCAAAAGCATTTGCCAGGGCTGAGGCTGCAGCCAAACTATTTAACCCGGAAGGGATTTGCACCCAACCAACCCTTCCAGGCCAACAGCCACAGTAGGTGTTTGGTGCTCTCAGACAAGTAGCTTTGCAGTTACCATCTCAGGCAACTGCCTGAATCTCAGTTCAATTCCCTACAGCAATTCCACTGACTTGATGTTTTTGTTATCCTGCAGCTGTTTTTGGCTCTTAACCACGGTATATCTGAGTGTGTGCCTGTTCCTGTGAGGTGTGTGCATGGATTGCTGTCTGGAGGCTGAGTGTTGTGGTCTCCCTGCTGGAAATCCACCCCCACTTCCACCAAAATGGGAAGTGGACAGAAACTCTTCACCACTGTGCCACCTGCCCAGTGAGTTACAGCAATAAATCTGTGCCTTGTTTGACATAAAATGTCTCTGCTTGGTTCTGCACTTTGTGTATCATCACACAGGGGCAAGAACCCCTCTCCTGGGGTGTTCTGCTCCTGCGCCACCCTCCCCTCCCACCGTGGGTGGTGGCCGTCCCCGTGTGACAGGGCAGGAAGCCGTAGCAGAGCAGGGAGCCCCTTGACATGGTGCTGAGGGCAGCTGATGGTGCCCATCTGCTGCTGCTTCCTGTGGGCACGGGACAGGCAGCAGCACCACCACGGCCGGAGCGGTTGGGGCCATTTCTGCCCTCACTCTCCCAAGATGCCCATCAACAGCAGAGTATCACGAAAGTGTTTGAAGTTTCTCCCACACTTAATTCACATAAACACATTTTTTGTTTTCTAGTCCACATGAAGACCATGGGGCTGGCAGAGTCTCTTTTTCATGCTGTTGGCTGTCAAGGAGCCTATGGGTTCTTCAAATTATTCGGGGAATTATTTTTTATAATTTTAGTTGATTTGATATAGGAGAGGTTGGTTTCCCACTACATTTCCTGTGTTTTCCCTATCTTCTGGCAAAATGTTTAATGTCAAAGTACGTGTGAGGATAAACTTGGGAAAGCCTGATTCGGCAAAAATGTGCCCAAAGTACTTCATAGAGGAACTGTAAGCCATGGCCTTAACTTGGAAAAAATAGCAGTACAGAATTTAGAAAGTCTGGGGAGTCGCTTCTGGTGACAGTGCAGAGCTGGGTACACATGTTGTGCTAAAATAAACAGGTTGTACAGGCAAATTTGAAAAGACAAAGTGTTTTTTTTTTCCTGTTGATTGTATCTTTAAAAAAGTTTCCCTTCAGGAAGTAGTACTAGAGTCAGTGAAGCTTCTTATTTAAAACTGCAAACATAATGCAGGTTAGTAGCATTTTCCTATTCCTACTCGCCCCCCTCCCTCCCCAGCTGGGTGTTCATCGCTTTTTTGGGGAATTGGTGAAAGCGTAATTGCTAGGAAGTCCCATTCATTTTCTCATCTTTGAGTGGTTTCCCAATGACTGGGGTCACCCTGACACTGGTGGCTCGCAGTTTCAGAAAATTTAGGTGGAAATAATCCTTAGCTGAAGATCATGGTTTCTGCCATTACTCTTTAAGGCACCTACTGCCATTCACCCTGGCCAAGGCTGAAGCCTAAGTGCCTTTGCCATAGAGGAGAACCAGAGCTAGGGCATATGGGCTCTGTCCTTTTCTGTGCAGATATCCAGATTCCTCAGCAGGTGGTGTTGGGGGGTGTGTGATGTGAGGGGCTCAGTTGCACCATGTACAGGGCAAAGGCCCTGGTCCATCATGCTCAGCCAACCCCAGACCCTGTCCACACAAGCCAGGTCTGCTTGTACCCCTCCCTTGTCAACTGCTCCTTATTCCTGCAAAATAAAGGGATTCCTGCACCCTGGAAGAGGAGGAAGACAACATCCGATGTTCTTAGGCTCATTTAAGCATTTGCCAAAGACAAACGTCCTGACGTTACAGAAATTAACTTTCTTTAAACCACCATGAAAGATTCTTCCTCTGAAATTCTGCTTTGTTCATAGGTTTGCTGAGGAGGGTCAGCCCATCACTGCTGACTGCAAGGATTTAAAGAATTTCAAGTCCAGCTTCTGGACTCCTACCAGGAATTCACAGTACCCCCTGACTTGCTTACAAAGAAACGGGGACCCAGAAATCCCTTCCCTCAGGGCTTGCATGGCTTTGGAAGCAGCAAGGCATGGTTTGTGCATCCTCAGGATTCATGATGATCAGGCCCTTTGCATTTTGCAGCAGGCCACCCCCATGGCTTTCCATTGTCACTCCCACTGAGAAGCAGGTTTCCTGGGGCTGCCAAGCTGCAGGGCCCCTGGGTGTTGCCACACCAAGGAAAAGAGCTTCAGGAAGAACTCAGAGCAGGGCAGGTGAAGCTCAGCATCCACACTAAATCTCTGAGGCACTTACGTTCCATTTTCCCATCTGCAGACACGGCCATGAAGAATCAGAACATGACGTCACTCATGTTCTGTTTCTACACTGCAGAGAATTCACTCATTCATCTGGTTAGACATGGGCCTTTGCTTTATTCTGAAGCAAAACTGATTTGGGGAAGATTCTCTCTGAAAAGCCAGAGTTAGGTTACCTTGTAGAGAAAGTAGTAAAAGTTCTCTTTGAAGCTTGTCAATTTTGGGTAGATTAGGTGGGTAGCAATGAACACACCTTCAACCAAAGTGATACCCATCAGTGCTGATCTTGCCAGAGATGGAGAGCAAGCTGTATTCCAGTGGCAGAGCTTCAGCTGTTCCAGAGAATCTGCAACTGGATCTCCCCCCGAGGACATGCACAAAGAACATCACAATTTTATTTTTCCTTTTAAAGCATAAAATACATCAAAATTTAACTGTGTGGTATCCATTTAAATTCTTTCAAATTATGGTGATTCCTAAGCCCAGGCACAGAAATACACAGGAAGACAAGAAGTTTTAAAGTCTCACAGTTTTAGACTCTGTCTAGAACTGTTACAAATCTTCAACAGAATATGATACAAAGGAATTACATTTTCAGACACCTACACTGAGCTCTACCAAGTCAGGCAGTATACAATGGATCAGGTTAGGCTGTCTATAATATGTAATTACTGGGCATTCTAATGAACATAGGAGCCTAGGGAGCTGACGCTGCATTTCATGATCTCAGAGCACTGGTCAATGTTCTTCTTTATCCTGTAGAATGTTTCCACATACTCAGAACGGCCCAGAAGTTCAACAAAATCTTCATCGTGAGTAATCACCAGAAGCTGAAAGTTACGCTGGTGTAAGCGGCTCTTTATTATCCTACGAAGAGATATTATTGAGTGTGCATTTATCTAAATCCCATGCTAGCATTAGAGAACTTGCAAATACATAGCACAGAAGTATTTCATTATGCATAATGAATGACATGAACCATCAAGTAATCTAATGCTGATTAGCCACTCTTTTTACTCACATTAAAAACCCCCTCAAATTATATAAGAAATATATTTTTCTTTTCAAGGTAGAGAGGGAATCTAAAACTACTCACAAGACGTTTAAGACGTGCCAGCTTAAAACATGATTCACTACTGCCAACTGGGTATTGAACAATACCTACTGTTACGCACCACAAGGAGAGCTCACTTACTCTACCAGGGCATGTGCCAGGGACTCGATGTTTTCTCGGTCAAGGTTGGTTGTAGGCTCGTCCAGGGCCAGAATGCCACAGTTGAGACAGAATGTTTCTGCTAGAGCAAGGCGAATGATGAGAGAAGCAAGCACCTGAGGAAAAGGAAAAACCACAAAAATCTCAAGCTTCAAACTGTTTAAAGAGGATCTACATGTAACAACCTGCTTTTAATGCCATTACAAACTGTGACTGAAGTTTACAGAACAATGTGCTGACAGTTCACAGAACGACAGTAATTAAATAATTACTGAAAAACTACATTGAAACTTCAAGTTTGAATTCAAAGATTGACTCTACAAAGAAGTACTCAAAATTCAGAAGACATTGGAAGTAAGGATTCTAATCTGAGGTAAAGAAGCTATGACACTGCTATTTGCATTACCCCTACACTCTGCTCAAGCCCAACCCACTGCAGCAGGTGGAAATTTGTCTGCATATTACTAAGTTTGAGTTACTGAACTCCTGACTTCTTACTAAAATGGAAGACAGTAGGATTTACCACCTTCTATGTTAGTTTTCCATCAACATGCGTAATCATATTTACAAGATCTTCTGAACTACTAAAAACTACAGAATACTCGATGGAAACTGTGCTGCCAAAAATATTTTCATATTATCATGACTGCTGGCATCATATTTCATGATCAAAGAAGAATTCTCAGAATTTCAGCTAAAAAACTTGTTCAGGTTTCACTCTCATTTACATAGGACTCTAACGCAACATCCTAAACTACTCTAGGAGAGGACACATTTAATAGAACAGACAGATGGAAACAACCTTCAACATGTGAGGGTGTGGTTAACTGTGATGAACCTCTGACCACAGGTATTGTCACAGCTGGTGTGTCATCAGGCCACTTGGCCAGTGTGTGTTATTGAAGCTGAATGGGCAGACCACAGAGCTGTGAGCTGACAGCACAGGAGGAAATGCAATGCCTGGAAGTATGGCTAGGTGTGATATTGGTGACATTAACTGAAAGGTTATAGTCAGCAGCAGGTGAAAGCAGCATAACTTGGAGGAAGAGAGGTCCTACTAGAGGTAGATGCAGTTGCAAAAAGAAGACCAAGGGCTCAGAAAAAAAAAAAAACAAAAACAGGCAGCAAATTGATAGATCTGAAGCTGAGGTAACCTCAGGGGTAAATAGGAAGAGACCAAACGGAAGGACTCGAACTTGAGAGAAGGAAGGCAAACCCTTCACTCCTGCAAGGCATCAGCCTAGTGCCCACCTGAAACAATGGATTTTGGCAGCCCAAAGCAGGGTTCAGATGTTCAGTCATATAGTTTAACACCCAGGCAGAGTGAAGTTGTACACAATAATAAATAGGAGCTGCCTATTCTTTAGTCACTTGACTCCTCTGCATTCACCTGAGTCAGTTTTCAGAATCCCTCTTATTATGTACTGAAGATAAAGAGCCATTACCTTTTGCCCAGCACTACATCTTCCTCGCATATCCAGTGTGGTATCTCCCTTCACCATTACTACCCTGTAATTGTAATTTCTTCTTTTGTCAGTGGCTGAGACATTCTCATCTGCATCAGAACGAATTTCTATATATTCAATATCTAAAAATGGGAAGGATACAGTTTTTACATTATCAAAAATCTTGAAAAATATCACAGGATTAATGGGAGATGAGAGGTATAATACGTAGTAACAACAAAAATTCAGCTCACAACTCCCACCGATAGATCCATCTTAGAAATTAATTTTTCCAAAATGGAAGGAATGAACTCATGCACTTCCCCTGTCTCAAAGAAACCTAACCTTTGGAAAACACAGAAAAATGAAAATTAACTCTATTTATCTTGCAAGTTACTACATAAGGTGCAATAAAAAGATTATAGTGGTGAAGAACAGATACAGCCTTTAGAATGGAACCAGCTATTTCCCATCTTGTGAACAAACACTCTTCCATATGCAGTGCTCAATATCAAATGGATACATAAGGGTAAAACTTAAAAAAAATTATTACATACCTTGTCCTCTGTAAATGCTTCGCCACAGGTCCCGAATAATTTTGTTAATTTCTTCCATTTTCATGCTATGAAATGTCATTATTGCTCTAAAAAACAACAACAAAAAATGTAAATTGTTAGAGATGCAACCATGAACTGCTATGGACTGCTAGGGGCTTTAAGGCAGGTGGCAGCTCCCTTTCCATTCCCTTAATACTTTTACCAAAGATATAGAAAATACTAGTTTATTTTGGACGGAGAAGTACCCAAAGAGTAACAACATGCCATTGCGTAAATAATTCTATGCTCACAAACAGGTCAGTTTTAACAAGTAATGACAACAAATATAGTTGCAGTCATTCAATGGAGAATGACTTTACCTGACTTTTTAAAGATTTATGATTTATGTGTGAGGTTTATTTTCAGCCTGACACCGAGACAACGAATCTGATGTTAAGCTTTCCAGAACAGGAGCGTTACTCTTTGGCACAGTCCCCCAAAAGGGCAAACAACAGCAAGAAAGGAGAACCTGAAGTCTCTTCAGAGCAGAGAATTCCTATTGAGAATGTAATTTGTAATTACCCAAACAGGCATTATGACAAGAACTACTTTTCTCTTCAGCAAGAAGAGTCACACAGGATATAATTAATAATTTTTAATTTAATTTCTCTGGTTAACATAGCAGCATGACTTTAGTTCATTAACAGACGAAATCTTACAAAACACTCAGAAAAGGACAGGACACTGCACTTCTAACTTGGCTTTTTACAGAAAAGCTACTCTGTAATGAAAAAGATGCCCACTCACTTTATGGGAATGTCTTCTTTCAAAAAATGTAGTGTAAATAAAATATCCTGAAATGGATATTTACATATGCTTTTTCTACCTTTGCTCTTCCACCTGCTCTGGGGAATACTGAGGTATCACCTCTAATAGGTTTTGTTAAGTAAAAATGAAGTGTTTTCAACTATTTACTTAACCCTAAAAATGCATTCCTCATCAATACTTATCACAAATCTCTAAATAAAGTCAATAAAGATCATCTGATAGCATGAAACACCCAAAATGTTGGTTTTCCCAGCCACAGATACAGCTTTGGCCATTAGAGCTAGCATTTTGTCTCACTGATTTTTCAGACGATTACCGCTAAGTGATGCTTATCTATTTTTCTTGAAATTACGAGACTGTTTTCCTGTTTAGCCTTAAATAGAAACAACAGATGATTTGATACCATACAAAAAAATTCTAAAAAGGAAATTCTTGGAGTGCATTTCCATTACAGCTGAAAGGAGAGACTTATATAAGCTCTAAACAACTTAGATCTTCACACAATAAATTTTGGATTAGCTTACATTCTAATATTATGTTTACTTTATTTAAAGTTATTATCAAACCAGCTTAGAACAGGGTTCCTCTAGAATGTCCTTTCAACTTGGAAAGTTCTCATTTGTTTTGTTTCTCTTCTTGACCATTATGCTGTATCCTCAACCACATAATTACTCTTCTGTGCTCCTTTTTCCAGCACTACTAAACCCTTTTAAATAGAAGGCCAAAATTCCATACTTTATTCAAGACATGGGTGTATTGAGAATTCCTACAGTGGCCAAGATGTTTCTCTTTTTTTCTTTTTTCATTCCTAATATTTAATTTATCTTTCTGCCACTGAGCACCAGTTTTCTATCTCCTGAAAGGTATCCACTGATTCCAAAATCCTCCCCCACTGTCCATCAAGTTGTTCAGTGCTATTCCATCATTATAACCAAACAAACTGGGTTTTTAGGGAGCCACATGTTTTATTTTGCATATGGTTTCAAAATTTGAGATGCTCTTTCTGGCCAGTCAGTCCAAGACTAGCAAACAAGCTCCCAGAGGAAATAGAAACAAGCACAAATTTGCTACACTTTCCATCAAATGCCAGAAATGTTTCTTATGACCTTACCTTCTTTAATATAAGCACAAAACCACCCACACTGGAAAAGGGCGAAAAAAACCCTCTACATTGTAATATTCTTTAAAACACAATTATTCACCTGAGAAGATGTCATGGGAAACAAGAAATCTACCTGGCATATCTTATTCATGTTAAGATATGACCAGAAGATGCTAAAATATATTGCTATAGAAATGAGACTAGAAGGGCTCAGGTTAAAAATGAAGGATTTAAACATGGATTTCACCTTTCCTTATACCTCTCCTATTGCTGTACTGCAAATATAAGTCCTAACAAGTACAACCAAAACCCAAATAAGTCTTACAGAGAATTGGGAATGCAAATATCAACTTAATCTATGACTGTATTAAATTCCAATTATCACCATCAATGCATTTAATGGATGTATATTATAGACAACAGCAAATTAATTTACAAATTTCCTACATCATACCAAGCCTGTGCAGTTCCCAGTACAGTTTCATTAATTTACTTAGGAAGTTATACCTTGTTATGTTTCCTTAATATTTAAATGCCAGAATTTATAAAGAGAAATTATATGTCTCAATGAATCGTATCAATTTACTCTAAGTTACCCTGGAAGCCTGAAATTGAAAGCTGCTTTGGCGCCAAAGCTAGCAATACTAATAAAGATGAAAACATTCAAGAATCACCCTCATTTGACAATACTTACTTATCAAGAGCCTTGTAATAAAGGTCTAGATCTTTGTTCACCAGCTCTGTTGTTCTCATGACAATCATCATGTCCCTGTATTTTTCCTCTGCATCTTTGAATTGTGGCTCTCTGAGCTCCTTTCTAAAGCGAACGATCTCCTCCTCAAACCCACGCTGGCGGCCAAGTGCAACATGATGGTTCCTTTTCAGAGATTCTATTTTCTCCTCCAAATGTTTTTGTTCACTGTGAAACCATAATTGATACACAAGTATTTTGTATTTAGTGTTTCAATTTTTTAATCAGGGTTTTAATTTTGAGTTTATGTTAGACAACAGCTCATGGTATCATATCTATAAAGTCCGTAACAGTTAAAATTATAGTACTAATGCCAATGAAATGAAGACACTATTGAAATAAAAATAGTTTTAGGTTTGTTAAGAACATATTCAATCTAATTCAACCCACTAACTTCAGCCCTTTGGGACTACTGTTCTACCAAGCTCATGCAAGCCCACCAAGAACCCTGAGCTGATGACTGCAGGCAGAGTTCACCTTGCACAAATCCTCAAAAATTAAATTGAGAGCACCCACAGTGCAGAACCAAACTCACATTGCCCACTCTGCCTGTTCAACTACCCAAACAGATCTGGCCTTTCTGCCACATGTGCAGAATTGTAGCCAGGAGCACGCTGTCCCACTATTCTGAGTGGGAGAAGCAAGTTGTCAAGTTCAAATGCTAAAATGCTATACGTAGAAACAAAAAAAAAAAATTTATAGATGGATACTGAGCAAAGTAAGATTAATTACTGGGTAAGCTCTAGCATGCTAAATTAATGTTTCACATGCAAGAACCAGCAAAGAGGTAATTACTTTTCAAAAGCGTTTAGTATCTAAGCAATTATTACTAAACTACTGAAGTAAACATAAAATTTGCTGCTGGGAACTACGTGAACAGACTGAAAATAAAAACTAAATACTCTCATCCAGAAGCATGAATTCTTTAAATGTGGATTTCTCAGTAAACATCATGAAAAGGATTGGACTGGGACAGGTATGAGCAGATATCTCTATTTCTAGCCAGAAGCACTGTATAATTTCACTGAGTCATTTACACTGTCATCATGGGGATATGAAATAAACACAGGTATGAAGGAGGAAGTGGTCTGCATGAATGAGGCAACAAGTGGACCAGGACACAATAAAACACAGTGACTACAACATTCAATGAATTCTTGTGCAAAGCACAGCATTATGTTTTGAAGGTGCTTACTTTTTCATCTGGGGGACTTTCATTTCTCCCATCTCCTTCATAAGTTGTTTTATATTGTCTTCAACTTCTTTTAGCTCTTCATTCCGCTTCCTCAAAGTGAGATTATCCTCCAGCCACCTTTCCTGTATCTAGCTCCAAAGAAAGCAAGCAATTGTATGTTTCAGTATGTTGGTTATCAATTACAATGTATGAGTTCTGCACAACTCTAAAACATGCTGCAAGCATAAAATAATTGACAACAACAAAAAGTATCACAGTGAGAACCTACCTTGTCCTAGAAATAGAGTATAATAGAAATCAGCAGTATTATTTCATCTTTCAAACTGGAATAACACTTAGCAGTATTTACTGTCACAAGTGAACACAAGAGTGATTCTTCTTGAGAATATTAATTCACTTTTCAACCAGGACAAGTAGTTTAGGATGAGATTTAACCAAGTCCCCCATCTCAGTTCTACAACAGTAGACAGTAAGTGAAGGGGTAGAATGGGGAAAGACGTATTTTCTATACGGAATGTAAACAGTATTTGAAACATATACACAAGAATTTAAAGTACATGTTAAATCTGGAGTAGCAAGCAACTTTTGGTACCTGCAGTTTGTACTTCACTTATAAAGGCAGGTATCCTCCACATAAAGGTACTCCTGAAAATGCTGACTACTATCCCACCAGATTTAATTCTTAGAAATACCATAAGATGACAGTTAGAGATAAATGGTTTTTAAATTTGCACATACAAATCTCAAGACTATTTTCAGCCTAATGCATGTATAGCAGCCATCCTGACTAACAACTGATCAAACAAATCAAGAGGAAACTAATTTCACACCACTACAGACATAAGCAGACAAACCAAAACTAGGAATTATTTCAACAATGCCAAGTTTACTTTAAACAATATATCCACCTTTTGAGTGTCAATATCTTGTCGAGTCATTTCCATCTCTTTACTTATCTTTTCCTTCTGTTTCTCACAGGCAGCCAAATGAGAATTTACTTCATCAAGTTCAGATTCCTTTTGCTACAGAAATATTAAGAAAATGGTATTTGATTTAAAAATAGAAGTACTTTTGATGCTAACTTTTTATTGACTGGTTTTTAGATTACCTTTTTATAGTCTTCTTTTCCTTGTTGAATGTAGTTTTCAATTTCTTTCACGTACTTGTTTATATCTTTAACTTTCTCAGTTATGCCATTCATCTGCAGAGAAAAGATTCCAAATGAAACATGGTCTTATGTCCAAGAACAGATGCGCTCTGTATCAAAGATACCGCATAACACTACCGCCAAAGCACAATTCCTTATCGTAACTCCCTTTAGTTTTCTAATAAAGTCTTCAGCTTCTAAAATCCCAATACTTCTTAGAAGCATGAAAATGTTTCCCAAAACAAATGAGGGCCGCTTAACCTGGGAAGAACCAGTATGCCTCTTGGCAAAGATAGGTGATTGTCATCCTTGCTGTTCCTCTTGGGTCTATTAGGAAGGGCTTTTGAATGACATCAGTCACTAAATATTGCCAAATGCCCCAAGAAGTCTTTTGTCAAGACTGCCAAAGGTTAATTACAATTGAGTTAATGTCCTGACTGACATGTTCCTTTTCTTCCCTAAAGGCTCTATCAATCTAAAGCATCTGCTGGAGTCATTGATGTTTCCTAAAAGCAAACTCAGTACCACAGCTTCCACCCATGCCTGGAAACAATAACTAATCTTATCTCACAGCTATGACGAGAGCAAACAAACCTTCTCTTGTGTTTCTTTATTACTTGCAGTCCTTTTATTCACTAGTTCCTCCTTCTCCTGCAGCAACTTGTCTAATGTTGCATTCAAAGGAAGTATCTGTTCTTTTGCTTCCTGAAAAGTAGTTGGAAAAAGTAGTTTTTATTTTTGCATTCTGGTAAAGATCAATAATTTTTCAAGCAGTAAAAAAAGTAATGTAGTTACTTACTTCTTTTTTTGGTGTATTAAAAAAGGAAACGTGAAAGTATGTATTAAAAGAGTTCTGGAAATCCCCAAAGATATACAATAGCAGCACAGGACAAACATTTAAAAATCCATCCCATTTTCTAGGACCAGAGACAATATTAAGTATGACAAGATTATTATTTTTTATTTCAAGGCCAGCAAAGCTAAGGGTTAGACAATTAAGAGTATTTCTCACCTTGATCTCTCTGCATAAGGACTGAACTTCAGTGGTTAACTCCACAGTCTGCTCCTCCACCTGCTGCCGCCGCTGCATGCTGCTGACAATCTGCAGCTTTTCTGCTTTGAGTTCATGAACTGCACTTTTCAGCTGCTGAATCTGGCTTTGCTGGTCCTGCTTGAGTTTTTGATTTAACTCAATTTTACCAGTAACTGCAGATGAAAACAAACAGAGTCAATCTGTTATTAAAACCATTATTGTAATCCTTATGAAAATTCATCCCTAAATTAAGCTGATATGACTTCAGTCATATCATGAAAACCAGTAGGTTTTCAAAAAACAAACTAGGAGAATACAGTTATTTGAGAATGTAAAATAAGTAAACTAAAATTTTAATGGCAACAATTTTAGAACATTACTTTCAGTATAAAAATGAAGTAACAGGTTCGTAAGACGTACCTGTATCCCACAAGTGTTTTTTCTCTTGTTTTTCTTGGCTTACTTGAAGCACAGTTCTACTTAAATCGACCCCTAGCAGCTTAGCCTCCTGCTGAGCAATTTTTCGTTCAACATCCCTAATATCAGTCTGAAAGTATGAGGAAAAGTACTGTTACCGCTGTATTAGTGTTCAACAATGTATTTTTTTATCTCTGGCACTTAAAAACAAGCTCAGGGCTTGAGGCACTCAAGAGCTTCAAATCTGCCTTCTCTTGTGGAGCAATGTCAGATCATTAACAGTAGGGTTATATCAGCTGCTAAGAACTGGAATTCCTAACTGTGGATGGAATCAGTCAATAAGGATTCACAGGCCTTTAACATCCCCAGCCCAGTTCAGGACAGTTCCATGTGCAACCTGTCCCTGCAACACTAGAACTGTTGGAGTCTCAGGAGCTGCTGACATTTCTACCCTGTGAAATGTTCTCAGTCCTTTGCCTGGCCCCAGGTTCTCTAATTGCCCCTCTGAAGGTTCTCAGTCAAGCAAAGATTTTGTGTTGGCAATAAAGGCATGAAGACTGCTCAAAACGGTCTCCTACGCCAGAATAATAACAAGTGCAGGATTTCTCTTTCCCTTTACCATATATTTAGATTGCATAGAACCAGGAAACACGTGTGAGATGCTGGGAATACAGTGACCCATAATGACTATGAGGACTGAAAACACTTTGGTGTACTTGTGGTTGTACTCAGTTCTGGATTACACGTCTTTTTTCAGTTCATATAGCACAGAATCGAATCAGAACTCAAGGGACTCCGTTGTGCTCAAAAAAAAATTTTGTAAATTGAAGTTTCATTAGTACAAGATCACCTATATTATACTGTTTTTGGAAGTATTTTAAAATAAGGGCCTCAAAGTTTTGTCATATTACTGAATAACTACATATTTAAATGCAAGTGAATACAATTTCATGTATTTAAAAAAAGTTACCAAAGCATACCTGGTACCTTTCCATCAGAGTTATATCCTGTAAATGTGCTTTGGCACCTTCTTCCTCAGACAATGCTGCCTGGAGGAGTGATTCCTGTTCTTCTATCTCACCCTTCAGGCCTGTTAAATCTCTGTTTGCATTTTGGATCTTGTTCCTCAGGTCTGGAATTTCCTTATCTTGGAGTTCAACTACAGTTCGCCTTAAATAGAATATAAATCCCTATAATTTCCTTGGTCAAAAACAGCAGCATAAATTGAAGATATTCAAGATCACAAAATCCGTTATATGATTTAGTAGTGGAAGACTAAATTTAGCTAAAACAGTACCCCCTTAACCTTGCCCACATTTAACTAAGCTTGTGTTACATACCTAGTTAAGGTAATACATCCCTCATGTTAGGTGAGATAATACAAACAAGCAAATAAAATCTCTTCTGGTTTTTAACTTCATTACAGCAAGTGCTCAGGAGAAGGTATAAAGCACTGAACATGAGTGCCCTCTTGTGAAGGAAAGCCCTACCCCCATATATTCTCAAATTCTCTGAAAATATTTATCCCAACAACAACATTTTGAAATTAATTAACCAGCCCTAGAATAAAGTTTCCTTGATGTCTGCATAGTTTTTAATAATCAAACCCCAAGCATTTGAAAGAAAACAGCCTGTAACAATATGGTTTGCTTAGCACTTTACCGCAGTGGTTTAAGACTCATCATTTCATCACGTTTTCTCTCTTTTCTTTTAAGCTCAGACTCTGTCGACTTCAGTTTATCTGGGGCAAGGCGCAATTTAGACTGCAGATCACTAATGACATCTTGCAGTTCAGCTTCTGTCTGAAAAACTCTTTGGCAAACTGGACAACAAGACTGGTTCTCCTCTGTCAGTTGTGTAATGAACTGCGAATAAACTGCAGTGGCTCCAGCAAGCACAGCTGGGGGAAAAACAAACAGAAGACTTATGTTGAATAAACAGTGCATAATCAGCTAAATTAGTGCTTCAGGGAAAAAAAGTAAAGTTATACATGAATTTACCTCGCTGTTTGGAACTTTTTTCAATCTCATCTTGAAGTTTGTTCAGGTCACTGTCAAAATCTTGACTTCCACAAACATCAAAAAGTTTTGCTTCATGATGGGACAACTGGACTTCTTTTTTTTTTAGTTCATTACTGGCATAAGTTTTATCATATTCTACTGATGCCAGTCGCTTGCTGAAATATTAATGCAGAAACTCTTTTATTACCCAAACCCAAAGATTTAAACTGTTTAAGCAAAACCAAAAACCATGAGAAAGTAATCTGAAATTGGAATTACAGAACTATTCACCAGTTCTTCTTTATTGATTTTTCAAGCAATCTACAGCATCAACTTTTTATTCATCCAAGTACAGCATAAGTGTTTAATTTTAAATCCCTTTTGTTTTCTACATGATTACCGATAAGAAACTTCCTACTCTTTCTAACTAATTGTTTTATACAATCAAATGAAATTAGGAACAGATAATCACACATGAACTTGTCACTAACCACTCTGTGACTTATAAGAAAATCAGAAGACCAGCAACTGCCAGCCCCAGGCACATTCATTCAGCTAGAATTAGTACAAACAACTAAGGACGTTCCAGATCACTGTTTTACAATCTGCTTTTAATGCTGCCTTTGACATACTACAAATGTCGTGATTTTATTAACTAGCACAAACTGTATCAGCTCTATATCACAGGAACTCTGCAGGATGTTTTCTCTTATTTTGCAGCTACCTAAATTAACATTAATGAATTAAAGTAAAAAGTATTTTGAACATATTAAACTTTCCAAGATTTAAATTCATAATTACATAAATACTTGTGCAGAAATAATCTATTAAATTAATACCTACTTAAGATTAGCGAGAGTATCCCTTGTCTGATTAATCTTTTTATTTTTACCATGAAGCCAGTCTTCAAGTTGTTTTTTATTGGGAAAGTATCCCAGCAGTGATGTCAGTTCCTCAGAATGCCTTAATTTCACTTTTCTTATCTGGTCTTCTTTCTCTGCCTGTGGAAATGAAGCACTTTAAATGAAATTTTCCTATCTTCAGGTTTATAACAGTCGATGCATTCATGAAGCATCTGTGAAGTCAGTTAGAAGCTCTACACCTGATTGTTGATAAACGCCCGAAAAACACACAAATGTTGGAGGGACTGTATCAATTTCATGTCCCTCTCTTATGAGATATTGATAAAAACATTACTTTGTCTTTCTTCAGCATCTCCATTTGGGTAATTGTTGTGGTGTGTAGATTCAACTGCTCCATCTCTTGATCCAGCCTCCTAAGAGCTTTGTCCAGGTTTATTTTCTCATTTTGCAGAGTCTGTACTTCCCGTTCCAGCGTTTCTACATTGCTGCTCCTCTCAGCCTTCTCCAGCTCATGTTCCTATACAAAAAATAAAAGCCCAGAAAACACAAATAATTACAAAAATTAATAAAGTTCTAGCTAAATGAAACAGAAAAAACCTCTTCAGCTGCCTAGCAACAGCATCAGGAATGCTACAGGAATGACATAAAAATATATGCAAATGTAAAAAATATATGCAAAAGGACAAAGGCTGTGACATTGGTGTGGGGCAAGGAAAGCCTCAAGCAGATATTGGATGCAGTCCTGGAATGCAGTACTGCCCCAACTTGCTCATGTTTTTACCAGAAGCTCACCAATATTTAGTTTGATTTTCTGTATTTTAGTATCTACTGTACATTAAATTTGGAATTACCCAAGTGAGGAGGCTAGAAAAAACACTGTCAGGCAGAATTCATATACTGCTAACAAATATAAAATATTTGGCTACAAAGGCATAACCAGCTGTTCAGCTGGAACATAAAATGCTTGTAACTTTACCTCACCAGATTAAACACTTATAACCAACTAGTCCATCTCACAGGCAAGTTATCTCCAAAAATGCAGGTAGTATTGAACTTTTAATTCTAAGTTTCTGGCCCAACAACTTAAGAGTAACCAACCTCCTAATTGCCAGCTGTGCTATTACCCTGTTTACAATTCATCAAGCAGAAGCAGCATATTCAATGTGTGCACTGTACAAAAACAAGGTAGTGAACAGACCCTGTCCCAAGGGTGCACTATCTGAACAGACAAAGCATACAGGGTATTAAAAGGGCAGGAATACATTTGAAAGAGTAAACATCAAGGTGGGGGGTTATAGGTTTTGGTATATTTTTTTAATGATAAAGCCAAAAGTTTTTACATCAAGCTTCTATAATTTTTTCAATTACGCACTAACTTACCATCTTGCCAATCTCCTCATCCAACTCACTAATCCTGTCTGAAAACCCCTCCAACTGCTGCAATTCACATTTTACATTCTTCAGCTCTGCTTGTTTTTTATACTGAATGTCTGATTTCAGGTCAATGGTTCTTTCTAGTCCAGTTTTCTTGTCTCTTATTTCATCTATCTGTTTTTGTTTCATTGCTTCTTTGCATGCAAATTCCCTCTGAAAGAAGATCAGCAATAATATATTCATTATTTTTTCACAGGAAAATATTTTAAAATACTTTTTCACACTAGTGTGCCAATATTCACCACAGTAAAACACTGAAATACTGAGAAAACTACAACTTGTCCAAAATTATCTGCTGAAATGTTTTTAACAGGAAAATGCAGATGTATCATACCAGTAGTGTTCTGTAACAGCAACTCCATTTTGAACATGACTTCAACAAAAAGTTGTTTATTTTTAAACCAGCTGCCCACTGTAATTCTTCCTCAGGTTTTTGAGCTTATCAGTGATCCACCTGCATGAGGACTACTAGAAGAACCTCTCTGAAGAACTTCTCTACTGAAGGCCTGTTCAACAGCCTTGATGACCACTCCTCTAATTCCAAAACTAATTTCCGTGGAAAGATGCAGATGACACATAAGCAAGAATTCTAGAAAAAAAACAGCTTCAGTTCCCCCCCACCAACACTTTCTCCCAGCACCATAAAGACCCATACAGACCAATAACACACCAATGGCCAATACCAATTACAATACTTAAACAACAAAATTATTACCATCATACAATTTGCAGCTTCTGTATCTCTCTCCTGTGTCTCCTTCACCAACCTGCGAAAACTGGCAATGTGCCTTTCAGTGAAAGGTGCTCGCTCAAACCCATCTAATTCCAGCTGTGCTGCCAGAGACTGAATTAAGGAATCCCTGGTCACAATGTGCTCTTGGTGACGATCTGCCTGCAGCTGAAGACGACCTTCACAAAAAGAAAAAGTGACATAAATGTTCAAAAACGGAGGCAGAAGACATGCTCAGGATTCAAAGCCTTTGAAACCTTGAAGTATTTTTGAACAACACAAAAAGCTACAGAATAAGAACAAGCTGTAGGTAGAGATTGCTATTTCAGGTAACTAAATTTTTATTAATTAAAAAAAATAAGTAATTCAAAAGCAAGCCCCTAAAATCACTAAAAATATTATTCTGATAAAAAAACAAAGCCCGAACATATTTTATGTAAGCATATATTCTGTGACTCGACTACTATAGCTTTGCTGAAATTCCCATAATCCATCCAAAAAAGGATACACAACTGAAAGGACCCTAAAGCCCTCTGACTTGTCCCCAGTCACCATGTGAGACATGGAGAATGCTGAGCATTCAGTTTTCATGTTTTTTCTCTGTTATATGACAAAATGTACTACATGCTGTAATTATAGCTCAGAAAAAACGTACATTAGAAACTCCAGGAGAAAAACACCAAAACTTGTCAACCAGCAAGACTCTCACACCCCACTGTGCAGCTGAACCTGAACTAATACACATTTTAGAACTTTTGTCAGATCACTTTAATTATCAGTAGTTCCATTTCAGATCTTAATTACATTAAAAAACATGCAAGACTACAAATGAAGTCTAAAATACCTCGTTCAATAAGCAACTCTGATTTCTCACTGTTAAATCTCTGGCAGTCTTTAGTGGCTCTATCTAAATCACGCTTACAGTCCAACAACCTCTTCTCCTTCTCCTTCACTATTCTCTGGTGGTTCTGGTATCTATCCCTTAGCTGTTCATCTGTTCCTTGAAAAACCTGTACACCACATACAAATTTATAAGTCAGTCACTGATGTCTTAAAAACGCATAGTTTTTACCACAACAGAATTAAAGAAGTAAGAGATAAACACCTCACGCGCAGAATTTCTATAACAAGACATACATAAGACATAAGGGGAAAAACCTGCAGCAAGCAAAATCAGAAAGCCATTTTTCTTAGGCTGACAGAGTACAATAATCTAATATTTTTGTCATAAAGGCAACCTTTTCCATCTTCTGTTTCAAATCTTGATTATCTTTTTCCATCTGCCGCTTCCTGCTCTCAAGGGCCTTCACGTCATTGTCCAGCCTCATTACTTTTGTGAGATTCTGTTCAACTGCTGCCAGAGAGCTCTGCAAAAGAATGCGGTAAGTAAAATATCTCATCAGTTTATGAACCCCACAATCAATTATTTTAAGTGCAAAACCTCCAGTTTCATTAAATATGTTTTTAAAATAGGGAACATTTTTCGTTTGATTTTTGTTTTAGTTATAGCTTAAAATGGTTTTAGATACCAGCTAAATTTGAGAGAGATTTTAAATCGACAAAAACCCAATGCTCCTATAAGAATTCTGTTCTTAACCCTTCAATGACTGTTTATGGATTAGAGCATTATCTGCCAGGAGAGTTGAGCTACTCTTGATTCTGCTGCATGGAAAAGGATTAGATACAAAAGTGCAAGATTTTAATCAAGAAATTCATCGAGCTTTCACTTCTTTTATTGTTTTGTATTAAAATATTAACATAATCCTCATGGAAATTACCTTTAGAGGCTCAAGCTGGCTCTCAATTGATTTTACATTCTCCTTAGAAGCTGCAAGTTGAGCTTCTCTGTTGCTGAGATGATCCTGAATTTCCTGTGCTTTCTCTTTATTCTGTTTTAGATATTTCAGTTCTGTCTGACACTCTTTTACTTTCAAGTTTTGTTTCAGTCGTACCTGACGCAGAGCTTCGAGTGCTTTGATATACCTTTAAAAAAGCAAAATTTCAGCTGCTCTAGCAATACAGCAATACTGATGTACGAAACAGTGTCTTAGACATTTTCATCTACATTTATGTTATGAAAAGACATTTTTTACTTAGTTTTTATTTAATTACAGTAATGGGAAAAACCTTGTTGCTGAAAAGATCTCATCAAATTTTTGTTTCAGGGCCTTCCCCTCACTTAATGGCCAGTTGGATTCTTCTTGGTGACAGAAAATGACATTGTTAAGCACAGATTTGGAAACACCAAGGGCGCTGATCATCTCCCGATCTATTTCGGCACACTTGGAACTCAGACTGACCTTCTCACCATGCCTATGGAGATAAAAGAAAATCCCCAAAGAAGTTACTGACAAGTTCTTCAAAAAGTTAACAGCATTTTAACAGTATAACCTCATTTCAACATACTCGTTCAAAAATTTAACAAGTAACAATTTTTAAGCACATAATTACCATGTTCAACAAAGGCATTTAACACTGTCAATTTTTGAAGTCAGACTGTTTCACATATTAGAACTCTGAGGAACCACCAGAGGGGGCAGGAAAGCTCTTGAGTTAAGGGAATATACTTAAACAGTGGAGATGGGAGTTAAACATGGGCCAAAAACTATCTGAAACTGAAAATGGAACTAAAGAAAATAAAGCCTATATACTCCACACAATGATACTTTCAAACTATATCCTACAATCACAGAATCATGGAATGATTTGGGCTGGAAACATCTGTACCGCCCATCTCATTCCCTCTGCCATGGGCAGGGATGCTACTCACAGAACCAGGTCACTCCAAGCCCCATCCACCCTGGCCTTGAACACTTTCAGAAATGGGGCAGCCATAGCTTCTCTGGGAAACCTGTGCCAGTGCCTCGCCACCCTTATTACTAATAAAGTTTTCAAATAAATTAAGTCAACAGATGTAAGTATTTCTTAACACCATGGCTATCAGATGTAGGATTTTTCAATCACCTAAAAGATAAAGTAATGAAATTACACATCTTTATAACCTAAAAGCACTAGTAGCTATGTCAAGGAATACATCACGTCATTTTCTCTTATCTGATGCATAAAAATATACCAAATCCAAACCTATCTTCATGCCAAAGTAAGAAAAACCACTTGACAACTTACTTTGTTCTAGTAATGACAGATTCTAGTGTTTTAAATTCTGGAGTCTTGCCTTTCTGGGTACAGACCATGGAGCGCTGGACAGCTGTAAGCTCCCCATTGACATCTCGAAACTGTAACCGAATCTGAGCTCTAACATCAGTTTCATTGGCAACCTTTGGTAGAAGCAAAAAAAAAAAACAGAACGAGGGAAATTCTTCTCAAGGTCCAAACGAATATGTGCCTCTCCAGCTGTAGGGTATGTTCTAACCACCCCCACCTCTCTGCTTTTCCTCTTTTCAGCTCAAGGCTAGCTACAATTTGAGCATCTGTTTTATTCACAACCTGAGTGCAGTGGAGTATTTTACTTCGGAGTAAACATACATTACATCTATCACTGTGACTTACCTTTGGATCATGAACAAATGTTTTTCCTTTGGTGCCAGGAGGAAAATCACCAGTGGATATATATTTAAGACACTCAATGATAGTCTAAAACAGAAGTAAGTATATAGTTATAAAGACAAATTTAGAGTAACCAAGATGGACTACAGCCAAATCCACAGTAACAGCCCAAACATTTACAAATGAGCTAGATATATAAAGAGAGAGAAATAACATTTTAATTTTTGAGTATCATGCAAATACAATACTTTGCAAAAGTAGTTTTAATCAGGATCTGGATCAATTTCCTATGAAAAAATATCAACCAGTGCTCTGCAAATTCCAGGCATGAAAGCAGATTTCTAATAACGCTGAACAACACAATATTTATAGCAAAGAGCATGACTTTTGCAGTATTATTAATACCTTTCTGTAGAAACTATTATTCACATGTTAAGGCCTTCCAGATCTATTTACAGCTCAAATCCAAATGCACAGTGAGCCTTACCGTTTTTCCTGCACCATTTGGTCCCACCAAAATAGTTAACGGATTAAAGAAAGTGATAATTTGTTTGTCCTTATCCTCTACGCCGAAACTCCTCACTCCGAGGATACTCATTTTTTCAATCCTTGACATTTCTGCTGAACAACTTCTGTTCCAAAGTCAGAGGTGTAAACACTGTAAATCCTGTAAAACAGAGCTTTGTGGAAAATCCACTAAGCAGAAATCACAACAGATTACTGAAAGCTGACTAGACACCTATACAAGCACAACATATGATGAATATATTTAAAACAGCTAATGTTCTTCAGTTACTGCTCAAGGTACAAAACATATGAAGACAACACCTTATTTGTTTCAAACTGAGACATTAAGCAACTCCAAGCTAAATGCCATACTATGTATCATGAAATCAAACACAATGGCGCCAAATAACCCTTTATCCCACTTCACAAACACTATGCACGTGCCTTCAAAATGCCCCAAACGCAACAGAAGCCCCAATATTTTTTTTCCTTTGATAACCCACTGTTGTACTGCAACACCCAACTCCGTGCAAGCTTTGCTAATGCCTGTTTCTCTCAGGCATATCCACAATCACGTTGTCCTAATTCCTGATATGAAGGGGAAGACTCGAGCCTTCCCAGGCCATGGGGCGGGCACAGACCATTGGCTGTGCACGGGTGGGAGCTGCCTCGAGCACTGGAGGGGACTGGGGGAGGCAACTCCGACCCCAAGGCCCGCCACCGACCCACTGCAAACACGCCTGAGTAGTGTGTGTATGGCTGCGTATTCCGGGGGTGTTCCACGGGGCCGATGGCTCGGGCTAGGCCCTCCCGCGGCTCCTCTGTGGGTGCCCGGCGGGGCTCGGCCCGGGAAAAGGCATTTCCTGCCGAGGCAGAGATGGCAGCGGGGCTTTCCCGCCCGCAGCTCCGCGCGGCGCCGGGGGCGGACGTTTTCCAGGAGGAGGCCCTGGGGCGGCCCTTCCCCTACCCGCCGTCCGAGCGCACCCGAGCTGAGTCCGCCGCGGTACCATGCCCCCAGCCCGGCCACCCTCTTTTCCCCTAACCCTGCGATCACCTCCACCGCCGCCACTACCGTCCCGTGCCCCGGCAACCCCCGCGCCCGCCCCGCCCCGGCCATGGCGGCCCCGCCCGCCAGGCTCGCACCGCCCCACCGGGCCGCCTGAGGGCTCTGGGGTGGGGGAGGGGTATTGGTGTTTTCGCTGCGCGTCCGGGCTACCGGGTCTCGTAAGGACTCAGACAGGAGCGATGGAATTTTGAGGCGGTATCGTGGTTTAAGCCCAGCTGGAAATCACAGAGTCACAGAACAGGCTGAGTTGGAAGGGACCATCAAGGGTCATCGAGTCCAACTCCTGGCCCTGCACAGCACCATTCCTAAGAGTCACACCATCTGCCCGAGAGCCTTGTCCAAACGCTTCTTCAGCATTGTCAGGCTTGGTGCTGTGACCACTTCCCTGGGGAGCCTGTTCAGTACCCAACCGCCCTCTGGGTGAAGAACCTTTTCCTGATACCCAGCCTAAACCTACCCTGACACTTCAGGCCATTCCCTCAAGTCCTATCACTGATCACCACAGAGAAGAGATCAGTATCTGCCGATGTACCCTGCCGCAAGATCACCCCTCAGTCTCGTCCAGGCTGAACGGACCAAGTACCCTCAGCCGCTCCTCACAGGGCTTCTTCTCCAGACCCTTCCCCATTCTTGCTGTCCTCCTTCGGACACTCTAATAGCTTTAATGTCTGTCTTACATCGTGATGATGAGGCGCCACACAGCCACTGGCTCGATCTCTCCTCTCCCTCAACCTCAGTGGAATGAGGAGAAGAATCAACTCTAAAACTTGTAGGTTGGGATAAGAGTAGTTTAATAACAGAAAACAGAGTAAAATACAATAATAGTGGTAAATAATAATAATGAAAATTAATAGTGGGAAAAACCCAAATAACTGATGCCAAATAAAATTGCCCACCACCTGCTGACCGATGCCAGACCCTTTCCAGGTAACTCCCTCAGTTTATCTACTGAGCATAATGTTCCATGGTGTGGAGTATCCCTTTGGCCAGTTTGGGTCACCTGTCCAGGCTGTGCTCCTTCACTGTTTCTTTTCTGTACCTCCTCACTGGCAGACCACCAGACACCAAAAAAAATTCCTTGACTTAGGATACAACAACTTAGAAAAAGCCAATACATCAGTATACTATCAACATTATTCTCATTCTGAATCCAAAACACAACACTGTACCAAATACTGAGAAGAAATTAACTCCACCTCAGCTGAAACCAAGACAGGCAGTTTTAGGGGCTGCAGGAAAGTTCCAGATGATCAGGGGTAGGAAAGGGGATCGCTCCCTTTGGCTGCTCAAGTTCATTTCTCTCTAGGGCCAACAGAGCTCCTTGCCCCGTTGTACCAGTCTTCTTCCACGTCCTCTTCCTCTTTGCTCTCTATCTCCTATTCATCATGCAGTTAGAAAAAAGTCCTAGCCAGAGGACTGCCCCTTCCTCCTCCTTCTCTGGTGCTTTGTTATCCTACTCCTGAGGACCAGGAGTCCCTCCAGAACCAAACATAGGGTCAGGCTGCACGTGCCATACACACTCTTACCTTGACCCAGCAGCCCCTGGCCAGCTGGGAGCCATCTCAGGTTCACTGTATGAGCCGACAGCATTGGGAATCTAATTTGAGGCCAACTCCAAGATTGATTGATAATTTGCCAGCATATTTTAGTGCTTACTGAATTTTCTCCATGAAGGGAAACAACGCAACTAATTCTTTCGTCAGATCAAGTTCATGGTTAGGTGACAGAGGCAAACTTTAGAAGACAGCCCTTTGTGCTCAATCTGAGCATCATCTGTAATTAAAATGAGTAACAGATGATAGACGAAGTCTGGACCTTATCAGAAACTGGTAGCCAGCAGGTGGTTTTGTGGCCAGCAATTCAGGCTTTCACTACAGTTGTACTCCAGTGATAATCCTACCTTTTATGAGTGCAAAAAATGTTCACAAAATGTGAGCTATAGCCACTTCAGATTTTGAGACAAGAAGAAATCAGTGTCCATATTGGCTGAACAGCCTGTAAAAATATTGCCAAAGTTCACACCCATCTTTGAGAAGCCAATACAACTCCTCTGGAGAGATGACACCAGATTATACTCCATTTGTGTGTTGCCTCCTGCCCTGTAGCTGCCTCGGTATGACTCAGTTGTTCAGCAGCACAGTGCTTTCTCTATGGCAACACTTTTCCACATTGCTTTTAGATGATGCATGGATCATACCCTGATTCTGTGGCCAGTCTGACCTCTGGAATATTCTCCGAAAGTTGATGATTAGGAGACAATTATTGGCACTGTTTCTGGTAAGAGTTTTCTGTTTCACACATACCACTTTCCCATCAATATTAAATTTATTCTCTAAAAAGTGTGTGTGTTTATGCTGCTGTGGGATGGTTTTGTGGGAATGATTTCTTCACTTGTGATTGTTCTCCTTTCACCAGCACAGTTATCAGCTTTTCAGAGTCTATAAATCTATGAATATGAGCGTGAACATGAAAGGCTGAGGAACAGAAGGGACAACCTCTTTCCTGCAATGTTTATTATTATGTCATCCCTTCTAGAAATCTGTCAATCTGTTTCGAACTTAGGTAGAAGAACAAAAGCGGTTACACACTTTTATCTTTCCAGTCTAAACTACTATAAGAGCAGCCAAATGCTGATTTCTGCAGAGGAATGGAAGTATATCCTGTATTATTTCTACATGCTCTTCTAGGGACCAAACATTTTCATCTGGGGATCTCTTGTGTTTCTTTGGCTGTGGCTTGACAACAGAATGTTTCATTAGTTTAATGTTAAAAGCTTTATCAGGAGCTTTTTCAGTTAGGTTCAAAAGATCCTTTCAAGATGGCTTTTTAAACTTGTAGTTATGATTTTCTTGCCGAATTTTAGGACAAGAATTTAAAAACAGTATTTAAAAACTAGTTAAGCAGTATTTTCAACAAAACTTAAACAGATCTGCTCATGAAATTATGTGCTGAAAAACTGATAATTCGATGTGCACAAGGTCTTTTCTGCTCCTGGGCCTCTCAAGCAGGTAGCTATGGAAAACCAGATGACTCTTCTCATGTCGTTGAATGATTTGTCCAATTTTGCTGGAAAATTGTAACCTTTTAGTGAGTGAGTGTTGCCCTCTCACAAGCCCTTGCCAGTCATCTGAGAGTAGGTTTCAGCCATTTATAAGCATTTGGTTTTTTTCAGTAGATTGAGTTTTTCCACTTACGTAAAGGGACAAGGTTTTCACCTGATGCCAGGACAGCTAATTCCAGCCATTAATACCTGCCATGCTTTCACCGCTGGGCTGTCAATTAAACCTATGCCTTTTCCAGCTATGTGTTCTATGGTGAATTTCCCCAAACAGTGAGGGGGAGGGAGGAAGGGTAAATAATCCAAACTGGTTAAGTAGTGTTAGGGTCTGTGTATGTCTAAGAAGTTACAGGTATTTTTTACTCAGCCTCGAACTGCAGTTCATATTAGAAAATCCCACTGAACAAAAGATGGCATATTACTGAGTGGGATGTAAAAACTACATACCTTTTCAGATCTCCACCTCTCTGATTATGTGATGCAAAAGTAAGAATAGAACCACATAAATATCTGTGTTACAGAAGGAATGCTCCTATTTCCTGTGATGAGTTTTTGATATCATGTAAGAAAGTGGCATCTCTTATCCACAAAGGTATTTTCCCCTTACTTGATGTCAGAAGGAAGGAAACCCCCAACAGGTCCCCAGTGAGGCATCCCACAGTGCCTATAACTCACACCATGGTCTTGTGCCTTTTCCTATATGAGAAAACTTTCCCTTTCATGTGATATTCAAGGTATATATAGGCAGCGTATGGTGCATAAATCAAACACAGCTTTCCTTGAACCCAAAATGCTGTTGCTCTGTATCTTCTTGGTGAGTTGCTGCTTACCTGGCTCAATGGGAGGTGCAATAGAAGAATTTCAAGCAAACCTCAAGGCTCTAGTGGCTCTAGCAAACAAAGAGGTGGGTGGTTATCTCTTTCTCTTCATTTCCTACAATTCTTTTGATGGAAATATAAAATGAAGTCTGGGCTAGTTTCAGCTCTAGTTTGCATGTCCTGTGTTTTGTTTGTTAAAGTTGGCACTGCGTGTCAAGCTTTCCTCAGAAGCTGGTGCTGTAATTGTTTCCCCAAAGGAAGTTCAGAAATAGAAAGCCTGATGAAGATGATATGTAGTTCAAGATGTCTAACAATGTGGCAGTCACTTAGAGGAGAAATACCTTCTAACAGTATATTCTTTTTAAAAATTTTAGATCTTTCTTCCAGTACCCAAGGGGAAATTTCAGGTAAGATTTTCAAATTCTTTATTCTGCTGTTGTTAATTATTTGAAAAATGATGATGCTTTGTAGCAGATCTTGAGGGAAAGAGTTAGACTACTAAAAAAGACCATATCTCACTAAAAGGGAATACATATGCTAATTGTTCATGGGCAGTTCTGTCAAATTCAGTGAACTTCCTTGTATGTAAAGCTATGGAAATAAATAACCAATTCTGTGACCATGGTCTCTGAGACTTGGTTATACTCCTGCTGAAGGCAATCTCAGGAGTTCTTCCAGAGAGATTACTACTGAGGCTGTTCTCAATATTACTGTGTGAGGTGCAGACCCTGAACATCACCGCTGTCATTTAGAACCAAAGGTGATGAATAGGGCTAGTACTTGAAGCACTAAAATGCTCTTACCTCTTGGCAAACAAACAAGTTGGGTGTTATAAAGCACCGTGAAGTTTGTGTCTGAAGGAAGCAATTTGTTGGGACAAGAACTTATTGCCCACAACCCTGTTGATCAGTAGTTTCAGTTTGTGGTCTGCAGATTTCTCAAGTTCTGTGAACTGAAAAAAGGTTCATGAAAAATAATTAAGAGTAGCCAGCCTGTTGTTTTAGAGGAAAAAATGTTTAGAACTTGCAACTTTAAAGAAGGTTAAGATATAGACAGAGGGGTACAGTGCTTCTGTCCTCTGTGGGAGATATAGCTGGGAGATGGAGTTGGCAGATCTAACATCCTTGGGCTACTGAGGTTTTGATAAAGCTGTAATCTCAATGGATTTTAGTCTGCTTTTACAATTCTTTTCTCTATTTTCCTTTATAACAATTTTTAAAATGTGTTTCATTTCTCTCCTGCTGTAGATTTTTTATCAAACCCCAGAAAACATAGGAAAGTACCTCTTTCTGTATTCGTACAGAAATAGAGTAGACAATAGGTAATTTCTGTTTCTGCTATGCATGCAAATAGTTATTGAATTTGCTGGAAGAATGATACCTTTAGTTTTAACTTTCATATTTTTTAGATTTTATACTGCATTAGTGTGTCTGTAACTCTGGGCTTCTTGTATAGTGCTAACAGCTCTTCTCCTAGCCTGGCTGGACAAAACACACCGTTTCCAGCCCAAAGAACCAAGGACATTTGCAGCTTCAGACCCCAAGAATGTAAACAGCCATGGATTGAGAGGGGACAGTCCGAAAGGATGGGACTGCGTGGACTGAAGCTGTGGTTGGACAGTTGGCCCGAATATGTAAATGGGCCAAAACTTATAAAAAGGGCGAGAACCCGTGACCCAGCGTCCATCTTGGGGGTCCATCTTAAGTGTAGTCTTGGCCAGGCTTTTGTACTCCCAGGGTGTGTCCTGTGAAGGCCTTTCAATAAATATCTATTTTATTCTTTAACTCTGTCCAGCCTCTGTTCCAGGTAGCCTTCTTTTAGGCATCAGATAAAAGTTAACTCATTTGGCAGAATATAATTTTGCTGTTATTTGATTTTTTTTTTAGTGCAGTCATGTTCCCTGTCAACTTGAAAGAACCATAGAAGGACTGAAAGTTTCCTTTAGAAATAATCCAGCAGGAGCCCATATTTCTCTGATGGAGAAAAACGTGGATCACATAACATCAACTTTAAAGAAAACACATACAGTAAGTTTCTCATGAACTATTTATAATCATAGAATCATGGAATGGTTTGGGTTGGAAGGGACCTTAAAGTTCATCTAGTTCCAACTCCCCTGGCTGGATTAGGGACGCCCTAGATAAAAATACGAAATTATGTGAATGTACCACTCACTTGTTTTCAAAACATGAAATTAATCATCTCAGCATCCTGGCTGTCTAAAGTCAACAGCAAAATTTTGATGCCATCTCTGCATACCCTTAGTTTCGCAGTGTTGAGCATTATGGCTGCTGCTCAGCAGTGGTTTTACAGGAGCTACCTGAATTCATAGAGTCTGGATGGAAGTTAGAGTTTCCTAAAAGATGCATCACCTGTAGACAAATCCTGGGACTTGTCATTAGCCAGGACACTAATAAGAAAAGGCCCTAAGCCACATCTCAGTAAGCAAAGTCAGCCAGGAAGAAGTATTCCCAATATTCAAATGTCTTCTTTCTGTTCATTCATGCAGATCTGTCTTTCCTCTGATTAAACATCCCCTTGAACAATCACCGACAGCTTCTCAGCAATATGTTCTTCTTATTTCCTCCATTATTTTGACTATTACCTGTTGGTATTATCATTATTGCAGCAACCCAAGAACACCACATCCTGTCCGATGACAGACCGATACGCCGTACAGACAGCCCCGAAGCACTTCACAAGATACTTCCAGAAGGTGCATGAGAACTGCTGGGAGTCCTGATGACAGGTGTGTGCACCCCAAATACTTGGAGACAACTCTTACCCAACACTAGAGCTGGTTCTGATGGAAGACAGAGCACCACGAAGAGACACCACAATGTTAACATGAATGTTTCATATATGAATTATCAGATATTTATGTCTTATTTCAATTATTAACATATTTATTTAATTTATAGAGAGCTTTTATATTTGTACAGAGTGCTGATGTTCAAAGTGATCATGAATAAAATAACTTAAAATATTATATATAATAATAATAAATATAATAATAATTACATATATAATAATATTATATTGTGGAGGTTGAGCACTATAATAACTAGAGTATAAGTCAAGGTTGTATGAGTGAAATAAAAAAATATACTGATTAAGAGTCAGATCCATTGATGTGCTCTTCTGCAGGAACTTACAAAATTGTCAGATATTTATCATCTGAAGGCAGGAATAAAAAGGAGAGAAGGCTGTCTTTTAAATATGTGCATAATTAAGTTTGAGAACAATGTGTTTCCCTGTAATTCTACAACATAATTGCAGTGCGGTATACGTGCATGATACACATTCTTTAATTAATATATTTAGTGTGCAAACAGATCATATTTATTTTAATATTACTCCAAATTTATTTTCAACCCATGCTATCCTCAAATTTTGTAGTAGAGTCAGGAATTAGTGTCGTTGGCTCAGTGACAAGCCAAAACAAAACCCTGAGCAGGTCTCTGGGTTATTGCCATAGAAATATAGTGATAATTATCAAATAGAAACAGTGGTGGTGGCAAAGGTTGTCTAATTTAGGCTGGATTTGTTTGTTTGGTTTTTCTTCTCAGGATTGCCCAAAGCTGCACTTTTTATGAAGTAAAGAATGTGTTTACAAGTCACTTTTCCTAAATAAAAATATGACATTTTTTTAGAACCTGAAGTGTCAGAGGAAGACAACACTTTAGCTAGTGTATGGAAGCATTCCCTGAATTCCAAATGAAATGCAGTGGATTCACTTAGCTGGCTTTTGGGGCATGAAACAGTTTGAAGACCTGCCCAGCTAGACATTGTGTAACTTTTAAGTGAAAAATACTTGGTATAGATGTATTTTTGGGAAGTCGTAGCCCATCTCCACTGAAATAAACAATAGGACTACGTAATCGAGCATAGTTATGTCCAAGGAACCATCCAGTTTGTGATGATTGTCACAGATAGACAAGATTTTACAAGAAATGAAAGAGTGCACAGTACAGAGATTCCCATCTTGGTGACTGAGAAAAGCCAGGATGAGTCCAGACACTGGTATTAGCAGTGTGACAGTGGCTAATCCAGTCAGTCTTGAGACTAATATATCTTCTCCAGAACAAGCCAGGAGGGCGGTAAAGAGGAAACCTGGAGAACGCTGTCCCACGAGACCATGCCCACGCCGTTAGTCACTGCTGGAGGTTTAGCAAGAGCAGACAAGAGCAAAACAATGAACTTAGAATAAGCAAACATGAGAAGGCGCATCTCTAAACAGGGCCCTTCTGACACAGCTCTCAAGGAATCAAAAATGCACCCAGAGAAACACAGGGAGCCGGAAACCTGTCTCACACAGAGGAGATATTTAAGTACTTCAACATCAGCTCTCACAAGTAACTGTAAATGATGCACAGCTGCTAAAATTGAGGCAAGGCTGGGAAGCATCACTTTTTTCTAGTATTTTATGTTTCACTCCAGCTTTCTGCAGAAAACTGAAAAATGCAAAGGCAGCATTTTACCACAAAGTTTGCAGAAACTCTATAATCTTAATCAAAACAAACCCCTTTCAACCAGTCATTGCTGAGTGATTGTAATATTAACATAGGTCATGCTAAGAACTCATCTTTCCTTCCAAAACATGCTAAAAACTGCTAAAAATGTGAGCTATAATGTGCTGTACCTGCGTTGGGGACAATACTGCTCACCCACACCAAGCTAAACCTCACAAGACAAGTACAGATAAATGCTACTAAGTGCTTAAATGACCAGACTGGAGCTTAATTAACTAATTAAGCAGAAGACATCTCTAATTACAATTACGCAACTTTGCATAAGCTCAGCTCATACTTTAAAGTGTATTCTTTCACTATTCTGTCTCATTACCTTGCAGTGGGTCCATCCACACAGCAAAATCTTCCATTTTTTTCTTCTGGAAGTGTTTTACTTCCTGCATTAGCACAGGTTAACAGAGTTTGGAGCACATGTCATTCTTGTTTTATGCCCTGTGCTCTTCAGGAATAGCAGTGCCAGGATTATAAAACAATTTAGAATCTTTGGGAGCATTCTAAAATAGCCTGAGTGGCAGAAATGGATTTTTAGTGCACTTCCAACATGGTGCATTATCCATTTACCATGCTGTCAACCTATTGAAAAGTCATTTCAAAACAGAAAAGAAAGGTGGCCTTCCAAACCAGAGTCATCCAGGCACATGAAAAAGGTTTTTAGGAGCCCTGGCAGGGAAAGGCTGCACACACAAGAGCAGAGGAAGTTGCAAGACTGGCTATACAAGCTTTAAAATTCACATGCAATACACACAATGCTGTTTGCCCTGCGAGTGAAGAGGAAAAGCCTTTTAAGACTTTCATTTTCAGGATGTATAAGCAAAAAACCCACCCAAACTAGGCAGAGCCTGCTCTTGGGAAGGTCTTCCTGAGTGCAGAGGGCACCCGGTGCCGAGACAGGCTCCTGTTGCAGGGTGTGATGCTGTCAGAGCTGAAACCCAGTGCGTCGCTGCCACTGTAAAAATCAGAAAACAAAGAAACAAAACATTTAGGGATGAATATACTGAGTGGTTTAGGCTGAAAAAATCATAATCACAGGTTTCTGAGCTCCTACAAGTTTCATTTTCTGGTGTGGGAAAGCAAAGGATTTCAGAAAGCAGGAGAGATGCTAAAGCTGCCAGAAGGAAGTCCTGAGATCTGAAGTGATAAGCAACCCAGCACTGTTCTTCTGCCTCAGCACTTCAGGGAGATACATGACAATGGATTATGGGGTTTTTTTTAAACATTTTGCTATTCTGGCTACCATTCCACTGGCATTTCCCATGGTGCTTAAAAGCTTTCTAATACAGTCTGGGCCAGCCAGCAGTTGTGCCTTTGCTCCAGCCCAGGGCAGAGAGCGATCAGCAGATGACATCCACATTTTGTCTGAGTCTTGAGCAACAGTTCCCTCCTTTGTCTTTTCTCTTCTGCCTTTATTTTTCCCATTTTGTGCAACAGTTCAGTCAAGCTGGTCTTAGAGTAGGATCTGACAGAGTCCTACCGACAGCAGTGTCTGGTGCTAAAAGGGAGCTGTGAAAAAACTGGCCAGATACTGCACATATTGTTTCCAGAAAGCAGTCACTCCCACAGACTGTCACAGAACTGTAAATAAAATTCCTCCCAGCAGCCTGTTTCCCAGGAAAAGGTTTTATTTCATGTAATTTAGGTCAAAACAAGTCTTCACTAAATTTCACAATTTCCCTGGCTTGGAACTGGCGTTTGAAGAATCACCAGGGTAGTTTTGGGACAGAGATGCTACAGGAGCAGCACTATGAAGCAGCACTACTTTGGAATGCAAGAACAAAGTCCAGGCATTTATCTTTGCTGACCATTGTAGGAAGCATGAATTCTTCTCACTGCTAGAGCAGTCAGACATGCATGTGTACCTTGCTGTATCAGCCACCCTCACAAGGGGCACGTACTTCTGGAAGGCAGGAAAAAGCTAACGAATCATTCGTTAAATATGGTGAATATGACTCCGTCCTAGTGACCTGCTTTTTGCACTCACCTGGCTTCTCTCCATTACTGTCTGTTACAAGTGAGAGTATAACTAAAGGTTAAAACAGTTTCTACAACCCCAGGATATTGGATGAGTTTGAGGATCAGAAAATTTGTCAAGATAAGAGAAAACTCCATTTCAAATGGTTTGCTTTAAGCTAAGTTCCTAGCACAAAATATTGAAACATAACCATATGAGAAAGCATTCCAGAGCATCTCTGCAGGAGTTGTTCCCTGGTTTCCAGAAATTTCCATTTTCTTGAGCCTGGCAGGCTAGGGAGGCATGAGATACTGCACCATAGCAGTGCTGCATTTTGTACTCACACCAGTAAAGAAACCTTATCTGAGCATTGTAACTTCACACGCATCTACATGAAAGAGCAAAAACAGCTCCTACAAAGAGTTGCAGCTCAGTTCTTACAACGCTTTCACTGAGTGCATCAACCTAATGCAGGAACATACCTGCAAGAATCATCACCATTTCTTGACTCAAAGAAGCCCTTGCCTGGGGTGATCTCAGCTGGCATCAGCAGCACCTTGCCTAGCCTTTAGGATAACTTTGTTTTCACACTCTGCATCATCTGATTATTTTCTTAAATAATATTCCTAAACCAGCTCTAATGTGAACACTTATCACACCCTGACTCTCACTGAAATGCCTTTTTCATTAGTATAAAAAATCATGAATTAACTGATTAATTAGATTGTTTGTTAACTTCCATCGTCCTGATCATTCCAAATTGAAATAGAGACACTTTGGATAGATCCAGCAGTATGGATTTCCACTTGCTGTCTGTTACTCCAGTCTCCAGAGTTTCTTCTGAAATATTTTCTTTGCTTATTCTTATTCCTATTCCTACCAATTCTATTCGTGTTTGTGGTGCCTTCACTCTGCTCATACTCCCAGATCAGACAAATTCCAGAACTGTAGTTACCAGAGATGTACAGTATTGAGGTCAGGACCTGTTGCTTTCATTGCCCTATTTTTTTCTTACATCCTCCTTCAGCTTCTTAACCCTGCATTCATGTTAAAAACAAAACCTCAAACCATCTGTGCAATAATGAACCTCTCAGGAGATGTGACTATGATTTCTGTAGGAGCACTGAGCCAGCTTAGAGAGAAAAAAAGGCACCTGAGCAGTTCTGTTACCTCAAGCAAAATAGGGGAAAAAGTGAAGGAAAAGAGGAAAAGGAAAAATCCCTGCATTGAAAAGTACAGTGATTTTGGAATATGTCACAAGAAGAGAGAGTAGTAAAAGAGCAAGCAGTGAAGGACAAATCTTGTTACTTTGGAGCTGAGAAAAGCTGAAAGACCAGCTCATGCTACTGCTATATTTAACAAAAATACCCGTGAGTTCTTCGGAACTGGGAATTATCTCCTGCAGACTAAGTTTATCAAGGGGAAAAGAACAGTCATACAGGTCATACAAAGTTCTGGGACAGTGCTGGGATTCTGCAGAATTGGCTGCAAAGACCAAATGCAAGAGAAGGAAAAAAAGAAAAAGCCTGAGACAAAATCTGTTGGCAGTTGCTCTGGCCAGGAATGGAATTGGAGACAGATGTGCTCTCTGTGCCAAGCAGCCCCAGCGTGGTGAGGTTTGAGCTGGGGGGACACAGCAGTGTCCAGCAGCCCCGTGGGCAATCCTTTGCAGTGGGGATGGGAAACACGATGCTACAGTGAATGGGCCAACTGTTGGCCAAGGAAAAGGTGAAAAAAAGTGGGGTTTTCCAACAAACCTTGAGTTAAAACTGAGTTACCTACAGAGGTCTCTAATGGTGGGGTCGAACCTCAGCCTGGCTGGCAGGTGCAGCCCAGGTGCCAGCCGAAGGGAAGAGGAGGCTTTGCCTGAAAAACTAGTATGAGTTTGAAGGAGACCAAAGGAAGCAAGTTGTGAAATACCAAAAACACAGTGAGCCAAGAGTGGGGCTTAATCTTTTCGGTTGTATGGCTTAAAAATTCAGCCCAAGGGCAACTGGTAGTGCCAGTCATGTTCTTCGCATTTGCATCTCCCAGAGATGCACTTATGCAGAGTCCACAAAATCACAGAGTTGAATTGAAAGGAGCCTTAAAGACCATCTAGTTCCAAATTCCATGGCATGGGCAGGGACACCTTCCACTAGACTAGGTTGCTCAGGCCCCCACCCAAGCTTGGTCTTGCACTTCCAGGGATGAGGCTTTTCCAGATAATCTGTGCCAGTGTTTTACCTCCTTATTGTAAAAAGTTTCTTCCTTATTACTTGCCACACTTCTACAAAGATATGATCCTCAGAGCTGTGTGATGAGAAAGTTCTACACATAAGCGTGAAGTGTGAAAAAAACACTCATCTTGTTAGAGATGACAAACAGATACAGCAAAACAGGCAGCAGCCAGCTTGCAGGTTAGCTTGAGCTAAGCCACATAACCACTACTGACTTTTGACTTCCCCAATTCAAAGTATTGAGATATTGAGATGCTTACTCTGAAATGCTGCGGCATCAGACCCCACGAGTGGAGCCAGTGGATCTGCTCCTGCCCGGCAGACACGGGGCTGCACTTGCAGCCACCACAGGTGCTGCCTTCACTTCCGTAAAATAACATCATTTTTTTTAGAAGGAAGTTAAAAAGGAGTTTTTCCAGCTTCCAGGAAAGAGGGAAACACAAGTCAGTGGCTGGTTTGGCCAAGTAACACACCACAATGCCTTCAATGCTGTCCTTAGACTGTTCTTAGACTGGACCCTCACAAACCTGGCGGGCTTCCCTTTTGTCAGCTCCTGGCCAGAGAATGGGGCAGTAAGGGGACCACTGTCCTGACACAAAATCAACTCTGGGGCACCAACTGTGCCCATGAAGTCTGGGCTGATGCATTCAAGGCACCCTGCATCCCTCCTTACCACCCAAAAAGGGCCACTTTGCTGTGCCTATCCCTGGGGCCACCCTGATGCTCCAGGGCAGTGGCTTCTCCTGCTGTATACTAATTAACTCTTACAGAATACCTGCCTTTTGTCAAAATTTTGCCACCAATATTGCACAAGTGCTGTAATTTTTCCTTTCTAGGCAATGGGCCACATATTTTCCATGGGGTGTGTTGGGGTTTTTTTCTTATACCAGTCTTTTTCCTATTGTCTAGCAGATGATCACACTCTGTGAACAAAGAAGCTTTGATTTCTAGAGAAGTGCTGTGGAGATAGCATCTGCTTGGTCATGCTTTGGGTCATTCTATGCTTTACTAATTTTAAAGTTGGAAAGCCACTCCTTATATATTTACTACCTACTTTCCATGGAAAAGCTGATTGGGTAAGGAGGCTGTCCCAAGGTTAAACACCAAATTTACTGGAACCTTTCTCTTCCAGAAAGTCTCAATGAATGGCTTTTTTTTTTTTTTTAATCAGTTTTAAAATTCAACCTAAACCGTTATTTCCTTGTAGAGACCATAAAATGGTAGAGGACTGGTCCAGAACCACTTACAGGTTCTCTGAGCACATCAGAAGGATGAAGACCCATCTCTGCCTTCTCTTGCTGGCTGCAGGCATCTCTGCTGCTCCCCAGATGAGCAGCATGGCTGAATTACTGACACTACTACAGCAAATGTGTGAGGTGATGACAAAGGACATTCGGGTAAATTCAATTTTCATTTTTCTAATCTAAAATTTAATATACCGAATCCTCTTGTTCTTGAATATTTAAAATTTTTGAAAGTAAAACAATCTACGTTTTTATCTATTATATTTTTATCAGTGTTAATGAAGAAGATATTTGAAAGGCTGAATTTAATGTGTTATTTTTCAGAATCTGAGGATTGAAACTCCTAACAATATCGATGTAAGTAAAAGTTTTTTTAAATAAAAGTAACTTTTTTTGGTTAATTTCTTCACTAGAAATTAAGGCAGTTCTTAAATTGTCTCCTAAAATACTCTCTGTATTTAAGAGCAAACAATTACTTTAAGTGTAGCTATTATAAGATATAAAAATAATTATAAGATATAAACTGTCATTAGATACAAAACATTATTAAAACCAATCAAATTATGAGTCAAAAAAAGATGCTGCAATATAAAAGGACAGCAACTATACTTGTTTTATGTTTTCGTAAATCTCCTGCAGAACACACACACGGAATGATTTTCTGAATCAGCTTTCTGAATGAGATACAGCTAAAAAGAAATGAACACATTCATTCACACTTCCTGCTTCTATGTCTGAAAAAATCTTCTGTTTAGTCTACTTCATTTAGTCCACTTCTAGAAATGGCTTTTTATATCCTTGCCATCAGTTAGAGGATTAAACAGTTGTATTACCTCATCTTCTCTGAAGGGTAATGTTAATGCCCCCTGAACAGGACACCGTGGCCGGGTGTCCATGAACAGGGTCTGTCTTAAAGATCAAACTCCCCTTTATGCATTTCCCACCTTCTTTTGCTTCTCCAATAAATGTCTCCTATCCTCTCTCAGATTTTCTTTTTCAGATAACTTTAAATAACTCCCTCATCGTGCAGACACTGTTAATGAGGCTTTTTTCTTTGCTATGCATCTACTAGAATCTTGGTTTCCACAGACCACAGTCCCGCACAGAGGTCTTCTGCTAATAGTGTGGCCAGATGGCTATTTGTGGGAATGTAATCTGACTCATTGTTTTATTGAAGGAGCAGAATAATTCCCATTTTTTGCTTTAAACTAGCTATGGGAGGGTTGGGGTTTCCATCCCATACCATCCCAATCCAGCCCATTCCTTGCAAATTAGATGTAAAGTTCCCAGCTCTGTCACTTCTCTCTGGATCCTCTCTGGAGGAGCTCTCTTCCTGGGCTGGGGCTCTAGCTCTGAGGTTCTAACCCAGAGTCAGCAGTTCCCAATGGTGGCAGCTCTCTTGTACCTTTCCCTGATGAGGTTCCTGGTGGTACCACCACAACCCACTGTGCCAGTGCCCAGCTCTCCTTTGAGGGGAAGAGCTGCTTCCGTCTCGCCTGTTCTTTGAGTCCAGAGGTGACAGAGCCTTCCTTGGAGTCTCTGTATTTGCTGTTTGTCAGTGGCAGAAGCATGTGGCTTCCCAAGCAAAGCTATGGGAAAAATGATCTTATTCATTGTGCAGCATCCAGGAATGACTATCAGGAGATACACGTTGGTCAAGAACATCATGGGTGCAATGCTGACCTTCAGCAGTTGCCTGCATTTCCTCCAGTCTTCAATGATTAGGTGTTTCTTCATTTTTCATCACTTTCTTCTCCCATAACATCTAAATCTGTTCCTGCTGCTGATGGTCATGTCCTCTCTTTCTTTCCTTCTTTGTGAGTTTAGCTGATCGCTTTAAGAACAGCCCCACACTGGAGAGTGTGACCATCATCATTCTTTGTTTGGCTTCCATCCCACATCCCTTCTCCCCCTTCTGGTGGCCTTGTCCAGACCACAAGGTCTCAGAGACCAAAGCCAGTGACTGCTTTGTGGCAGAGGACCAGCATGGCCACCCTTGGGACAGGACAAGGGCCCCATCTCTCCTAGCATGCAGGTGTCAGATGTCACATGGGTTAATGTTTGGAGTAGCTTCAAGTTCATTTGTTTTCATTGTCTTGTGTTGGAGAGACAGGAGCAGATGTGAGAAATCAAACCAGTCTTCACATGGCTGCAGAAGAGGGCTGAGTCTTTCAACAATGACATATTTCATCTGGACATTACAAGACACGCCAGCAGATACTATCCGTTGCCAGGTTTCTGTCTGTAGAGTAAATAAATGTTTACAGCAGATAAGCACACTCGCCTAAGTTGTTTGCAAACTCAAGCCCAAAAGTCAATAAGGATGAATTTGCCACCAAGGCAGCTGGCCAAACCTCACAATGATTTTTAATAAACTCATTGTAGCTTGTGGTTATGAATTCTTGTATCTCAATTTTTCAATTTCTTCCATCTTAGGATGTGAATTGTATCAGCACAATCTTTGAAGGAACAGAACAGCTGAAAAATAATCCAGCTATGAAAAAATTCAGTGCTTTTTTCCAGAAATTTGAAAGACTGAAGCAATGGCTGATGCCAAGCCTGGCAAAAGAGGTAGGAATTTATGTGCCGTCTGCCAGAGATCATGCAGCAGAGATGTAACAAAATAAGATCTATAATTCACAAATGAATTTTTACATCCAGAAGAGAGAGTAATTTCTGTACTGGCTTGTTTTTAGTACATGGAAGAATAAATCCTGGCATTATTTCAGGTTTATATCCTTCCCTTGTTCTAATATTGAGCTTGATCCACCTCTAAAATAAGGATTTACATGTGTGATAAACAAATTAAAGAAAAATGGTATCATTTATAAAATTATTTTGAGATTAAAAAGCTCTAAATAATGATTAAATATTAAGCAATTTCATTTTCTTGATTAATTTTTCAGGGGAAATGTGATACAGAAAGAAGAAGCACAACAATATTTATAAAAAAGCTGATGACATTCACCCGAAAAGTATTAAAAAACACAAGAGTGGAGAGTTAGATGTTTCTAAAATTGCTGTAAATTTATATGAGCAGTAAAATCTTTCCTTGTTTAAGAAGCGTTCCTCCTTTGTGTTAAAATCTGGCAGAGCACACCTTCAGTTTCAGTGGTACTGCACTGGTTTGTGTTTGGCGACTCAAAGTATTTGATGGCAAAATGACATTTGTATTTTGAGATGAAAATTGAAATGCTTGATAAACCAAATCATGCAGGGGATTACAGAAGGACCTGACTAGGCATAAAACCTCTGTGTTTCTCATGAAGAGTTAATTTCTGAGTCACAAGGAGACTGAATAGGGGTGGGTGTGAGCAGAAGCAGCTGGCTCACAGCAAAGCCCTCATCTGATCATCGCCTGGCTCCGCAGGTCTTGCTGTGCCATCAACACCGAGTGACAGATGATATGGGATGTGAATATATCCCCTTTGCCTTTCTTTGAAACCAGACTGGGCCAGTGCAACGGGGAGGACAGCAGTACGGGACAGTCAGAATACCCTTCTAACTTTGAAGGTTTAAGGTCAGATTTCTGCTGGAAAGTTTTACTGCTCTCACATAACCTCCTTATTCCATAAGCACTGAGAAACACATCCTGGGATTCTACTCTACCTGCAACTTTGGTAGATCAGTGTAAATTTGACAACTAAAGATTTATAAGGATCTGAACACATAGCACTTATAGAATTAATTTTTTTTATAATGTTAATGGATAGGAGTGTTTAGATCAGTACAAATTTATTTCTATTGTGTCAATTAAATTATGTTATGTTTTATAGACAAAAGGTTTTTGGAGAAAATATTTATTCTGTAATTTACTACTTTTAATAAAGTGAATAATCGTTTGTCTCTGCCTTTCTCCCCCCTTCTTTCCCCCCAGGTTTCTTCCGAGATATTCCCACACTTCAGGAAATCTAGTTATCAGTCAGAGGAATTAGATCCTTGAGATGAGTGAGCAAATATATTGCTGAAAGCTATTTCTAATGATCCATGAATTAAAAACCAGAGAGCCCATTAAGATACCCACCTCTGTAACAGAGCTGAGCTCATACGTTCTCTCTAGCTCCCTGGACGATGTTTGCATTTTTTTCTATGAACATCCCAGCATAAATTAATTTCTTAAAAAAAAAAATTCAATATAGGAGAAAGAAATGAGAACAAAATTGAGAAGAGATTTTTGGTCAGAGAGAGAGGTGGGCTCCTCCAGGGTATTTCTGATCATAGGAGAAGCTTCTTCCAAAACCTACCAACGTAGGTTTCCACCTGACGTGGTGGAAAAAGAAGCTGAGCAGATGAACACGGCACTTGTCACAGTGTTGCCAAGCGTTTGATTTAACGTGTTCCAAACTCCTGGGTCAGGCATGTCCTGATACAACATGTCAGCATCGCTGCTCCTTTTCCGGGGGCATCCTCGGGAACACCGGGGGAAAGATAGGTGAGAATCCTGTGATGACAGAACAAATACCCAGAAACAAAACATTTTCTTGCCACATCAATGCTGATTTTCCCAGTGTTTTCTACAGTTTTAGAAAGGAACTTTTATGAAGGAAAAATACAGTTTTTCACAGCATTGCTGCATAAGATGGGCAAAGCAGGAACAATTGATAGTGAAACAAGGGTTAATTAGCAAAATTATTATTTATAAGTTGTTCGTGCAGACGTTGATTTGTCAGACGCTTTACTCTGCTGCAGCTCAATCCCCAAAGCAGAGCAGCCTCCGCCCAGGAGTAGGAGGTGGCGGTGGGCGGCTGACGGCTGGTGGCAACAGGAGACCAGAAATGCTTGATGCACCTCCCGGGAGAGCTTTTGGGCAGGAAAAATCCTAGACAAGGCTTTCCTTCCTTCTGGTGCGCAGAGCTCCTTCGTTCGATCCAAGTCCCCCAGATTCCGATTCCTGAGCTGAGCCCAAGTCCCATTCGTGCTCAGCACATCCCCATAGCAATCCCTGTCCCCCCAGTGCCACCCAGAGGAAGGCAATCCCTGTGGGACACAATCCACCGGGCACATCCGTATGAACCCTTTGCCTCGTTTTCCACTGGAGCAGGAAGGAGGTGACAGCCCAAAAGTCTTTGCCTAAAGAACAAGGGGATATCAGCAGAGCGGTTTAACCCCGGGTGCAGTCACATACAAGTTAAATCCAGGCAGGCAAGTGCTCATGGGGAAGTTCCTTGGACAGGTTTCCCTGGATTCAGAGTGTGCACTTGAGAGGGGCCAAAAGGTGGAGAAAAAGGAATGGGTTGATTTGGCTCCAGCTACAGTGGGCCGTGGAAAACATCTAGGAATGGTGAGGAGAAACGCATGTGCAAAGCCTGAACAGGGCGTGATGAAACTACCCACGAGAAGAAAATGAACCACGCTGCTGGCACAAGTCAGCAGGATGAGCTCAGGGTCAGCAAGACGAGCTCAGAGTCAGGAAAAAGAGGAACTTTTCAACTCTAAAGATGCTGGGAGCTCTGTCTGGGTCGCTGTATCCCCAAATCACTGCAGACACCTGCCCTCCGACCCACCTGGATCCTGCTTCAAGGAGGAACGGCTCCAGCTGCACTGTAATATTAACTATGACTTTATATAGGAAGTTCAAAAGAATTGTCTTTTCTATCATGCCCAGGAGAAAAAAAAATCATATAGATAGTACAAATATGTGCTGAATTATGTATAATTATTTATTGTATTTTAAGTGTAATATGTATTCTATATAGTATATGCTAATATTACCGGGGGTTCTAGAATATATCTATTTTAAATATAATATATAATTAATAACATATATATTCTATAATTGATATATAATATTTTATGTAATTTTTCTATTTTACATATAAATCATCTTTTCTAAAACGCCCAGGGAAAACAGCATACCTTTAATGTGAAAAAACACTCTAACTTCAATTAACCTTTAATATTTCCCTTTCCCGCTTTAATTGACCCGGCGAGCAGCATTACTCATCCCAGAGAGCAATTCTGGTTTCCTTCTCCAGGCTCCGCCAGGGGTCAGCGGATCGAGTGGGTGCCGAAGCCACCTCGGGGGGTCAGGGCAGCAGCACCCCGGTGCCCCGGGGGGGTTTTCCCTGCGCGGCCGGGGATTCCCGGCAGGGCGGCTGGAATTCCCGGCCATCCCGGCCCCTGACTCACGCCCCGGCCCCGGCGCACCATCGCCCTCCCGCGGCCGCGTCCGGCAGCGCCGATTCCCGGAAGCCGCTCCCGCCGCCCCTGCTCCCGCAGGAAACCGAAACTGGGCACGGCGGGACGAGGGGGAGGGGAATGGGATGGGAGGGGAGGAGGCGAACGAGGGTGAGCAGGGGGAGGGTAGCGGAAGATCGGGGAAAATCAGAAACACACAAATAAATAGATAAATAAATAAATAAATAGAAGCACACAAACAGGAGCGACACGAAAATTAAGGGAAAAAGAGGGGGAAGGGGGAAGGATTAAAGAAAAAGGGGGGCAAAAAGGGAGGGAAAAAAGGGGGGGGAAGAAGGGGGGCAAAAGAAACAGAGGCAACGAAAAAGGCAAAAGAAGGAGGGACACAAGAAAGGGGGGACATAAAGAGGGACACAAAAGGGGGGTGCACACAAAAAAAGAAGGCGGACACACAAAAAAAGGCGGGGGACAAAAAAAAAACAAACAAAGGGAGGGGACAACAAAACCCCTCTTATCGGGGATTTCAGCCACAGCTGGCGAGTTGATGGCTGGGAGTCTCCACTGGGACTGCAGAGGATGTTAAAAAATAATAATAAAAAATGAAATCTGTGTTTATTCCAGAAAAAAATCACTCCCGCCAAACAGGGAAAGGTGATGAGTTTGAACAAGGAATCATGTGGGAGAGCTGGTCCGTTCCCCAGGGTCCTCCTCGCTGAGTGCTGCTCAAGGGGTCCCCCCATTCTTTGGCTGGGAAAAGGTTGCAAGAAGTCCTTCCCTCATTGCAGATCCTCCACTGTCCCTTAGCAGAGGGTTAGCTGAGCCACAGTGGGTTCCCTCCCCAGCATCCAGCTGGATGTCTCACTTGGCTTTTCCTTTTTTCTTGGGGGGGACACAACCAGTGCTTACAGCACCCCCTTTGAGAGCATCAAAAAACCAACAGCCAGAAGTGACAGCTGTGACTACTCTGCAGGACAGGACTATCACACCTGCCTCAGGCAGGTGTTTTTCAAGCACCAAATCTGAGTCATGCTTATGTAAATTGTGGTATTATCCATTATGGCTGCTGTTCTCCCTCATGGTCTGTTTTTGGGCAGAGATCTTTGCAGTTGGCATCAAGGTTAAAAGCCAATCAATAATTAAAATATAGGGAATACAACTCAGATGTTCTAGCGCATGATTTTCACTCATTGCTATGGTCCTACAAGATCTTTGATGCCACCATGGTTGCCCTCAGCACTGGGACCAGCAGCCCAGCCGAGACCAGGGTCCCATCCTGCTGTTCACCCGCAGTCTATCCCAGGTGGGACAAGCCACCTTCCCACTGCATCCTGCCTCCACTTCCCGTCCCTCGGCTCCTCATGGCACTAACATGACTGGCCCAGGCACTTCTCAGCATCCATAAGGAACTTCCTTTTTGTCACTCTCTTTGCACAAGGGCAGGACAGACTAATTCAAACAAAGCAGGCATTATGGATGATGAAGCTTTCCAAGATGAAGCAGAGATGAAACACTCACAGGTCACTGCACTGCAGCCTCCACTTCCAGCTGACTTTTCCTGGAGGGTCACAGTCCATCCCCAGTGTCTCCCTGCCTCCTGCTTGCAGGCACACTGGCCTGTTCCAGCTGCTGGAGGGTGCAGGCAGGGTCAGGAGGTGCAGGCAGGGGCTGGGCAGGAGGTAGGGGGTGGCCTCCATGAGACCCTAGAAGGCCCCTGCCTACCCCTGAGAAGGGCTGGAGGCACAGCACCACACTGCACTGGCCTGTCCTTCCCTTCCGACAGCTGGGAAGTTTGGCACCTTTTCCAATCAGTCCAAGATGGAGCAAACTTTCCAAGCCAGGAGCCAGATGAGAGGCACAGCCAGCCTTGCCTACCACATGCTACTTGTCCCTTTGGCTTGACTCCTGCTCTGCAGATGGCTAATTGGGCAGAAGGTCCATTCCCGCTCTCAGATGGATACTCTAAGGGCAAATAAAAGAATTTGAAGACACAACTCACCTTTTTTCTACTGATCTCAGCCCCAGCTTCATTGGCAAGACTTCAGCAGTCTCAAGTGCATGGATCCCCTTTTGACTTGGGGGGTTACTGGCCAGGATGCCAGGATCCCAGGGCACCCCCGGTCAGCACAGCCCTGTGACTGTCCCACACCTGCCCCACTGTGCCCTGGGTGAAGACCCACGTGCACCAGGAGAGGCCCAAGTCTCTTTGGCCTTTTCCAGAGAGCTCAGGTTGCTGCAGGTCTGCACCCTTGTTAGCAAACCTGTCAGAGCTGCCAGGTGCCTGCAACTCACAGGACTTCCCTCAGCAAATTGTTCATGACATGTCTGTGTCCTCCTGCAAGGTGGAGAGGAAAGTAAGGAGCACGGAAAGTCCAAGACAGCAAGTGAAGTTTTTGGAATTTCCTTTATTCCCACCAAAACAAGCACAGAATCTCTTTTTGGTTTAATTTAAAAATTCGCTGTGCTATCACTGGGAAGAACTGGAATGATTTTGAGTCTTGAGATAGGTCTTTCCAATTCCAGGAAACTGTAAACGGCCCATCCCAGGATATATTTATTGTAGCCTGCAGATCAGAGCACTTGCTGGGATTACATCATGCCAGCTGGGCAGAGTTTCAACATTTCTGACATTCATTCTCCTGCATGTGCTTCAACCAAAGTTCCTTTCTGTAAAATAGGCATTTATAAGAAATGGAAACAGCTTGCAGCAAGCCCTGCACCCTCACAGCTTCTGATCCAGAAGCAGCTAGTTTTGGTTGTCTGCCTTGGCAGCTTTTAAGACTGATACTCCATCCCTGCTCCTGAAAAAGAATCACTCTGCATTAACCCCTCGCAGCCTGGAAAGCCCTTGGGAGGAAGAGGCATTTCCTGCCCACAGATGACCTCTGTCACCAAACTGTGACAGCAGTTGGGTGCTCCTTAGTGGGAAGCCATGACAATGCTGAGGTTATAGGAACAGCTCTGCACCCGTTTTTTATGTCCCACTCCAAAAAGGAAGGTTTGTTTCTGAGTTGATGGGGAAAGGGGACAGAGGCAGGTGGGGGGGAATTAGAAAGGGCTTGAATTAGAGCAGGTTGCTCTTAAAGCAGGTAGAAAGGAGGAACAAACAAACCTTCACAGCATGGGGTCTGGAAGGGCTGTTGAGGCCTGGTGGGCATGGGAAAGTCGTGATGCAGAGATGGAAGGAAGCAGCCAGGGCTACAAGGAAACAGATAAGAGGCTCCCTCTCACCATACTCCAATTCTTCCCTTCCACAAACCCCTGCTCCATCCTGTGGTTGTTCACTCCTCCCACACAAATACTGCCTGGGCATGCAGACCTAGGGCTCTGCTGCCTCCCTAGGCTCACTACCAAGTCACCAGAGGCAGCTTTCTGTGGCAGCCCCCAACCCCATCTCCCCCTGTCTCCATCTCCCCATCTCCCCATTGTCAGAGCATAGATTCCCCACTGTGGACCTTCTCCCCTGGTTGGGTCCACAGGGGAAGAAAAAATCTTCAAAGCTGAAGACTGTCATGAGCACTTGGTATAATGCTCAAGTTCCTTCTGCCCCAAGACACCTTAGAGATTTAGAACCCGAGGCTCACCTGGAGGTGAATGCAGCTCTTAAGTCTGTACCCACATCGGCAAGCATATCTGCACTGAAGTGTGCTGGTTTTCTGCCCTTTACCCTCCAGCTTCTCAAAGTGTTTCTGGATGTTTGGGGCCTCATGGGTTCACGCCATGGCACACAAGGTTCCTATATTAGCCACGATTTCTTATGTACAGCACAGGATCAGAGCCACCCTCAGCTGCTTAAACAAGAAAAGCAATGATGCCAGAGAAAAAAGACCCATGTTTGAGCCTCTGTATCTGATCCATAACCCTTCCCTCCTTGGAGGCCATGCCAGAAGCTCCATGGCTGATGTCATCCAGGTCATATTTTCTGCGTCACTTAAATTACAGTCTTCCTAGGAGCTCCTTATCTCAGGGCACCGGCTGAGAGGGAGAGGTATGTGTTACAGGATAACAAACACAACTTGCTGGAGGATCAGCATTGAATTTGGTTTGGGATTGAATTTGGTTTTAAATAAAGATACCATTAAATATTACTTCTGCATTCAACAATCCTAGACTTGGGATCTCCCTGGATCAAGTAAATGTAATAAAATATGTCAGTGATCTGCTTCTCTGTGTCTCAGCTTACCAATAAAACAAGAGAATTGGCAATTCATGGAGGGAATATGAAAAAAGGTGTCCAAGGTAAGACACCTGTGGAATAAAGCTGGGGCAGAGCTATGATTCTGCAGAGAATAGAGATGTTGACATTATGGAAATTATTGGGTGATTAACTGGGTGGAGCAGAAGGGCTTTATGGCCAACCATTTATTGACTCCCTGACATTATTCCTTCTTTATACTTTCATACATGACAAATTTAAGTGCATATTCTTGCTACATTAAGTAAGCTGCTGAAAGGGTGGTTAGTGCAGTGGGATAAATGAGAGGAAGGAGTCAGTTTGATAAGGAGAAGGCTTTGAAGGCGTGGTGTAAGGGAGTATGACACTCAATAACATTGTGGAGACACAAGTTGTTATTTCCTTGTTTCGGTGGAAAGATAGCAAAAAAGCAAACAAACATAAGGCGTCCCAGGCCAGGCAGGTCCTGCTCCCTGGAAATGTGTTGTGCAGATGTAGGACAGGACACAAATAGAAAGGTCAGTTAAGTTTCACTATGTAGTATCTGTCTGGGTTTAAACCCAAGGACAGAAGAGGAGATTCAGGGGTGGGGCTGTTAATTTTCCTTCATGCATTTCTATTCTCGGTCTATTTATTTGATGTCTGATGTCAATTCCTGACAAGATACAGACTAAAAAGCCAGTAAGGGTCTCAACAGTACTGAAATCATGGATCAAAAAAAAAGTTACTGTTCAAAATTCATTAATTTAAGGTGTTTGATGCATTTGGTGTGTGCAGACCTTGGCCCATGAAACCAGGAAGCTCAGAATTCGTTTTTTCTAAAGCTGGGTGAGTGGTGAAAGCAAACCATGGGAGGTTGGGGCTCGAAAGCAATCAGCATAATCTTTTTTTGTCAATATTTAGGTTGTATAAGAGGCGGTGTGACTATTTTTGTAGATGACATTTACACTGAAACATCAAATATCTTCTGTCTTCTCTTTTTCAGGCTACGTTTATGTTACCTTCTATTTGTCTAGTAATATCTAGTATCTCTCCTTCTTTGATTATTTGTTTAATTTACCTAATATGTTGTATCTTTACCTATGGTGAAATCTTGGTGGTGAATGGCGCCTCCCTCAGCACAAAGACCCAACTAGAGGATCCTACCACAAGTTAAGTGTGTCAAGCAGACAAAAAAAACCCATTAGTTAAGAGAAATCATGGGACTCCTACAGGGTGTTTCTCTGCAGTTAAAACCAGGTTGGGGCTTTTCATTCATCTTTATATTGAAAGAAGAAAACTTGCCAGAGCAGGCAGGCAGTGTGATGGTGTCACACTCCTGTCTCAGCTGCCTATGCATCTTTGCACCTCTCTCCCAGTATAACTTCCTGTTGCATATGACTACACACCTTCCTTGAAATTATGGAAGTAATTAAAAATGCTCTAATATTCTGCTGAACGGAATGCACCTTGAAGACGTTGGGTGAAAATCTAATCTCCCTGTCATATAGTTCCAGTGGACTAAAAAGAAATCCTGATGGTTTCACTAGCTTTCTGTCATGCTGCCATTTCCCTTCCTCAGGCTTCATCCAAGAGGGATAAGAGGGGACAATACCATTGGTCACCCTTTATCATAGAATCACAGAATCCTAGGATGTGGATTGGAAGGGACCTTAAAGGTGCCAACACCTTGCAATAAGGTCACCTTCCACCAGACCAGGTTGCTTCAAATCCCATCCAACCTATCCTTGTACAGTTCCAGGAATGGAGCATCCTCTCTGGGCAACCTGTTGCAGGGCCTCGCCACCCTCACAGGGAAGAATTTCTTTTTAATATGTGATCTGATCCTATCCTCTGTCAGCATGAAGCCATTCCCCCTTGTCCGGCTACTGGTCTGCTAAGGCCAGGTGGGTACCTGGCACACGCTGGTTCCTGTTTTAGGTGCACCATAATGTGCACGGGAATTGCTTTGGCGACTCCACCATCTCTCCCTGAGAAGGGGGCTAGATCCCTCCGTGGTCCGGTGCTGGATCCGTCCGTGGGACGGTGCTGGATCCCGCGGGGAGAGCGCGGGCGGGCGGCGGGGCGGGACCGGGANACGACACAGTGAGGTGGGTCGCCGTGCATCCAATCTCCTATCCTATCCTATCCTGTCCTATCCTATCCTATCCCACCGTTAGCCCCCCACTTTGCGCAGCACGGAGGTTCCAGGAGAAGGCGCCCCGCAGAGACCATGGGAGCGGTGCCGGGGTCATGGCACGGCTCGGACTCTGCTCGTCAAGAGGCGGCAGCGCCGGCCTCTGTCGTGTGGAGTTCTGGAGGCGGAGCGGGCGCATCGCTCCGGTAGCCGTCGGGGTGTGCACCACATATCCCTCCGGTAGCCGTCGGGGTGGGCACCGCGCATCCCTCCTGCGGGCAGCGGCCGCGGCGCAGCGCACAAGCCTTGGGAGGGGCCAGGCTGGGGCGGCTGTCCCTGCACACCCGCGGGGCCGGGCACGGCTCCGCTCCACCGATTAGCCCCGGGCGGAGCGGGCGGCCCGAGGCAGACCTTGGCAGACCCTGGCCCGGGGCAGGCACTCTCCGGAACTTTGTCCCGCCCCCGCCGAGCGAGTTCCTGGAGAAAGTTAGAAACATGTTCTTTGGGCAGTCTTGGGCTGTGCGTCTTGGAAAAATACCGCAAACAGGAAATTATCTGTGCAAAGGAAGCGCCCGGAGGGCCGGTCCCTGTAGCGGCAGCGCCGGGCGCCGCTCCTCGGGACAGGTCGTGGTGGAATTGGGGTCCACCTGCAGCAGGGCCGCTGGCCTCCACCTTGTGCGACTTAATTAATAATAAACTTTTAAGAAGAGGATTGTGCAGTCTGTGCCTCTCCGTGGCTGTAGAGCGGGGGGACACTCGCACCCAGTCGCCGTGCTGGCGGGACCAGAACACTTCCAGGAACGGGGGTCGGAAGCAGGCTGCTCCCGGCCTGACCGGTCCCACGCAGAGCTCCCCACGCAGCACGGGCTGAACACCCACTGCTGCCAGCGGCCTCTCTGCCGAATTCCAAACCTAAGCCTTGTTTTGGAGCTGAGCCAGGCGAAGAAGGAAGCACTTCTCTCCAGGAGCAGGTGAGAGGCACTGAACGAGAGTTAAGACTCTGGAAAAGTAGTTCTCGGTAGCATTGGTGGTGATGCTGTGGACAGAAGGTATGGGAGGGACGACACTGCAGAGTGGTTAAAACAGTGATGAGAGTTTGTCTGACCTGTTTGTTACTTCTTTCACAGCCAACATGCCAGTGTCAAGAATGCGCATGAGGCCCTGGTTGGAAAAGCAGATTGATTCAAATCAAATACCAGGACTGATATGGATTAACAAGGTAAGGTTGTTTTGTACTATTATCACCATTATTAGTACTTGTGTACCATTAACAATCCTTGTTCTTAAATGACACTAAACGCAAGTCAAGATCATAAAGGAAATGACATGGAGAAAACTTGCCAGCATTATGTTTAAAAAGCAACAGTTTTTGTTTGCAGAAGAGGCAGCTCTGGTTGGTACACAGTGGAGTAGTTCCATTTTTCCCTCAGAAAATTCCCAGGAGGGGAATGATAAATTGCAATGAATACATTCTGATCATGTTGGAGAACCAAGAAACCTTCAAGATCTCTTTTAACTCCTGCTGCTCATTGAACCAAGTCACCTCCTGTTCCAGATAAGCAGCTGCTGCTATACTCCAGTTGCTTCCAGTTTTAAGATTTGGCCTGGAAGAAATGTTGTATTTTTTGGTCTGTAAGGCATATCCCTATTATCAGGGTGTAGCACAGGTCAAGATCACTGAGCTTACTGAGCCAGGTCTCTGAAGTTTCCATATCCATCCCAAGAGGATATTTAAACTACATTTTTTTGTAGGATTGCTGCAGGATCTTATGGGCAACTTAAAAAAGGGATTCTCTGACGAAGTGTATCTAGAAAACATGCTGTAATTTATGACATACTAATAGGTTAGATGCAATGTATTGAAATTAGTCTGGGATAAAGTTGATAATATTGCTTGCTTCTACTGTTCTATAGCACCTTTGGGGTTTTTTCCCAGTTTCACAAACCATAAAAAGCCTTAAATGCCATGAACAAAATAGATGGAAGAATGGCTATTTAATTAAAATACAGAGCAGGGGGAGTTACAACATTTCTGAGCTGCAGCTGAGAACTCTGATTAAATCTATCATTCCAAATTGGCATGTGATGTTTCTTTTTTAATTCAAATCTCTATTGGTTTAATTTCAGGATAAGAGGATATTTCAAATCCCATGGAAACATGCAGCTAAGCATGGCTGGGATATGGAGAAGGATGCCTGCCTTTTCCGGAGCTGGGCCATTCATACAGGTGTGTGCTGGCTTTACATTCCCATCAGTCATATGACTGTCTTAAACAAGGCTTTTTTTTTGCCTTGACTTACCCTAGACTTACACTGGTAGTTGGATTAACTACTAGCATATATGTCAGAAAATAATGGTGCTATCTTTTGGTAGGAAAAATCAGCACTGGAAAGTGTTAAATACACAACCCTCTTATTTATAGGAAGGTATAAAGAAGGTGAGAAAGATCCTGATCCAAAAACCTGGAAGGCAAATTTCCGCTGTGCCATGAATTCTCTGCCTGACATCGAAGAAGTGAAGGATAAGAGCATCAACAGGGGCTCCAGTGCTGTCAGGGTTTACAGGATGCTGCCACCCTTGATGAAGCATCAGAAGAAAGGTAAACCCTTGGCAATCCAGCTGGAGTTACCCAGCTTAAACAGCACTTAAATGTCCTGCTCTATGTAAGCAGGGCATAACAGACCTGTTGGTAGCAGTGGTGCTACTGGGCTTGCTTACTGGTTATTGCTGGGAACAGCTTGTTCAAACAGTTATTTTATCGCAAGTTCCTTTAACGTGCATCAGGAGGTCATGGGGACTGGCTGGTGCTGGCGGTAGTTGAGCTTGCTGAGCATGTTTCAAGGCTGCAAGAGCTTACACTTGCCTAAAATGCATCTCTTTCTCACATTTGTCTTATTTTATTTCACAGAAAGGAAGTCAAAGTCTTCAAGAGAAGTAAGAAACAGGAGTAAGAGAAAGGTATGTGTCTGTAAAGACAGCTGAAGAAGCTGGAGGTTTTGGTGGTTTTCTTGCTTAACTTTTTTCGTATGGGAACTTGCATGTTTTTAGACAAGTCTTTCATGCTTTACCCTTGTTTTTGTAGTGTTATGAAGAGACAAGGCTGGAAGAGTCAGCAGAAAGCTTAACCAGCACTCCTTTGCCAGATGACCACAGTGGCTATACCATTCACAATTATGCAGGGCAGGAAGTGGAGGTGGAGAGCACAGCCATCACCTTAGGTGAGACACTGGGTTTAGTTCTGAGCAGAGCAGAAAGTGGCATTCGTGCTAAACCCACGGTCAAAGATGAGTCTTGGGGCTGGGGCAGCTGCAGCGTCAGACTGGCAGGGAGGAGACAGAGGTGGTTGTCTTTCTCCTGTGAGTGCCAGCTTCTGGTGCATCCCACAGACCTGTCCTCCTGCGAGGTGAGCGGCTCCCTGACCGATTGGAGGCCGGCAATGGAAGTCACCATGGCTGACAGCACCAACGACCTCTACCAGCTCCAAGTGTCTCCCCTGGCTTCATCCTCTGAAGGTGGGTATTTCTTTTTTCCTGTCTCAGTCTTTCACGGGTCTGCTGGAGGCAGGCTGGAGGCAAGGCAGCAAGATGAAGGAATGCCTGGGCCAACAGGAGAAACAAGAGCTGTTTTGTAGAAAAACCAACCTCCATCTGATAGATTTGGGAATTTGGAGTTACCAAACCGGTCAGGGTGCAGAAGGGAAGAGCTGGCACATGCCACTTTGCCCATGGGTGAAAAGCTCTGAAATGCCACCTGCTCCAAGAGAGATGGTGGAGGTAGCCATGCTTCCCACTGGGGAGATAATTAACATGAATATATCAGAGTTGTTCTTCACCCAGGGTGCAAATCATCTTCCTCCTATTATCTTCCACAGCAAGTGGGCTCTGCTCTGTTGAGTCCTGGGGAGGCATCAGAGCTGGCTGGAGCCCTGCACCTCAACGTGCAGTTGTTGAAGAGCATCAGAGATGAAGGGCTGTGAGGAGTCTGGGGTGGGCGTAAATAAAAAGTAGTGGTGTTGTGCGACAAGAGAATATGAAGCAGGTTCTGTGGTGAAGAAGCAGAAGTAAGAGGGCTAAAAGTTGTCTATGTTTTCTTCTCTTTTATTTATATGCTTACAAAACAGTCACAGACGAAGATGAAGAGGAAATAAATCCAGATATTTTTAAGGTAAAACCAGCCCTTCTTGTCAGAATAAAATGTTCGAAGTTGGTGTTTGTACCAAGAGAGGAAGGGAAGCAGGTGTCTGATCCAGTCTCATGTGAGCTGAACATACACTTACTTAATGAGGAAGCCTGAAAAATTAAATATAAAAAGAAAGCTGCTTTGCAAATATGAACTGGAGAGGACACACCCATGGAAATATTTACCCTTCACATGAAAGTCAGAGGAAGTTACTGAGTACTGCTAAGAGTAGAGGCTTATAGACTCGTTTAGGTTGGAAAAGATCTCTAAGACATCAAGTCCAACCATCAGCCCAGCACCACCACCATGTTCATTAAACCATATCCTCAAGTGCCATATCCTCATGTTTTTTGAACACTTCCAGGGATGATGACTCCACCACTTCCCTGGGCAGTCTGTTCCAATGCTTGACAGTCATTTCCATGAAAATTTCTTCCCTAATATCCAATATAAACTTCCCCTGGCACAGCTTGAGGCCATTTCCTTGATCTCAGGTTGTTGTATTAGGGTCTGCAAAGATCCTCCAGACTTTTCTATTTTGCCCTTCCCTCCACCTCTGACATGTTTAGCTCCTAATCTGCATTTCCATATATGTCACGCTCATCCCACTAAGATAGAAAAGGTGAAAAGGTGCTCCAGCCCTTGCTGTTTTGCATGAACTTTTTTTTTAAACTGTGAATCAAACAAGTTTTATATAACTTAGCATGAGAAAATAGAACTTGATCTTGTTGCTTACCTGTCTTCTAATTAAGGGCAAGTAATCAAACATTGCACCCATAGCGGGAAGAAGCAGTTTTTACCATCTCCTTCTTCTATTCCAGCTGCTTGGACCAGCCCAAGACTGGCACAACACCAGCATTGGGGGGAAAGGCTTTCTCACCAACGAGTCAGGCACCCAGACCCTGTGCAGCACCTATGGCTACAAGGAGCAGGAGGGGGACATCAACACAGCTTCAGGTACAGGCTCCTGGGCTATCCCTGACAGTGAAGGCCACAGGATGATGCAGATAAGACACTAATTGGGAGGCAGCAAAGGAAATGGAGGAATTCGTCCTTGTGTTCTGAGATTTCCAAGCAGCCTGTTTGGAGGGCTGTAAGGAATTTGTTGATAAAAAGGAAAAGTCAAAAACACCTCCAATAAGCAAATCCTACAGACTTCAGGGTTATACATGTGTAATTTAGGTCAGCTTTCAGGAACTCCTTGGAATATAACTGAAGAATTCCCTCTAGCAATAGCTTAAAAGAAACAGTTTAATAGAAAGTGATTGATGTACTTTAGGAAAATAATAGTCTGAAGTATTTACTCTCATACGAGAAATCTTTCAATTTTTGATCTCTATTTTTAATATATCTCTACAATATTTTGCTCTTGCTGCATTAATTCAGTGCCTATTCTTGGTTCCTTTTATCTAGGGGAGGTGGACTTCAAGTTCTTTGACCAGAAAAGCAGCCTAGACTTCTCCTGGCTGGATACAGTGAGGCCGACCATGCAAGTCATTCCCTGTGGGTTGTAGATCCTTGGCTTCCTCCAACCACAGACTGCTTCTGGATAGAAACTTCAACAAGCGTGGAAAGAATGGAAGAAATTTTTTGTTACTGACTGAAGGGAGAAAATAGTTTTTCTATTCCGTTTCAGTTGTAGGCCTGGAAAGGTTAGCATGAAAAACACCATTATCAATGTAAAAAAGGAACTCCATCTTGCTAGCAGGACTCTGGCACCGAAGGTGCTTGGCTGCAGCTCCCACCTTATCACTCTGGAGGTGAAGCTTTTGCTGGAAGGTGTCACTCTGCCATGGAGTCTGACCTGGTAGGGTACCACAGGCCTGGGGAGCAGGTTACCATCCTCCCCACATGTGGTGTGATGAGCACTTTACCCACAGAGTGCTTAGAGGAGACACTGCAGATAAGTCTCTGACCTGTTAGTTTTGGTTGCTGCTTACTTGTGCAACACTGGTGACATTGAGCTTAACGACTGTCATTACACTTAGGCAGAAAAATTGCACTAGTGGACCGTCTCTTCTTTGATTAACTCCATCATATAGTTCATCTTTCAGACCTTTCAGACTCTGTAAATAGACCATTAAAATGTGAAAATACAGTTTAGGCTTTGCTTCCACCTGGTCTGTTCCCCAGGTGCACTCACAGGATGCCCTCTGCCGAAGGCATGCCCTATGCCTTTCCTCATATGAGTTCAAGAGCTGCTGCATGAAACAATTTTGCACTGACTGGGGCAGAGCTCTTTATTTTTACCATGCCTTTTGCAGATTCTGTCAGGCACTCTGGGGGGATCCCTCCAGCACAGCACACAAGCTGTAACATCCCACAGATCCTCTGGATCAGCATGTGCAGGCGAGTGCTGGATGGAAGAGGTTCTAATGTGTGTGTGTATAATAGATAGGAATCAAATCACTAAGCTGTAACAGACTGTTTTCTTGTACATTTTATTTTTGTATATAAAGTGTTGTATATTTGTTTTAATTAAATGTTTTATATATGACATGTTTACTTTTTCTCATGGAAGAGCTCTGAGGATGCATTCCAGCTTCCTTGAAAATATCCAAACAGATGTGCTGTTGAAAGAGACAGTTGGAGGGTTTTTTTCATGACTCATGAAAGCACAAGGAATTTAGTTTGCTCTCAGTTCCTATCCCCCAGTCTCTTCCAAGTGCAGCTGATAGGTGGAATCCTACATGTCAGTGAAGGGGACCCCTGGTGCTGTGCATTGTGGGGTAGTTGGTTTGTATTTGTCATCGTCTGCAAGTCAGACCTGACTCAGAGCAAGGTTACAAGCTACACTAAAAAATCCTATACAGCAAATCCCTGCTACAGATGTTCCTATCAGCAATACCATTGGCTTCAGGGATTAGATCACCAGTGAAGCCCTAGTTAAATACCTCAGGTTTGCCTAAAAAGAAAGCACAGGCAGGATTCAGAAGGCAAGGGGAAAGCAAGCTGATTTTCCCCTGAGCATTTGATTCATTTTCTATGCTTCATGCTGTAAAGGTCTAATGTTATTGCATCATGTGTGGTGGGACACAAGTGAGGCTGAGGCAGTGTGTGAGAGCCACAGCCACTAACGTTGCCTGGAAAACCCCTGTGCTGGCCTTTGGGGCATAACTTCATTTTCTGGGCCAGAGTTGAGGAGAATATTGGGCTGCAGGAGAGGAAGACTCAGCCCAAAGGGCTGGAACAAAGAGGACATTTCCTACTGCCTTTGGCACGGGCTCTGCTGCAGCCTGACCTGCGGGGCAGGGACAGATGCGGGACTTACGGAGGGAAGAGAGGAAATTGAGTGCCAGGTCATGGGTCTGAAATCCAGCACAGCGAGGTGGAGGGGCAGCCTAGGGAGGGAGAGGCTGGGCAGGGTCCTTCTTTCCTGTTAGTCATTAACTAGCCCTCCCTGGCACAGCCTGAGCAGGCAAACCCAGGAAGTACCTTCCAGGTGACACGGGCAGAGAGCAGCTTCTGATGACTTCATAGTGGCCCTGCAGGGATGGCAGCTGGGAGTGTGGGGACAGTGCTGTCCCCCCAAAGCTGTCACACTCCCTGACAGGGTATCTGGCCTGAAGGTCCATATCTTGGGAATCCTCTCCAGCTGGGAATCCCTGAGTACCTTGAATCACACACACCTAAAATCCTGCAGGATCTAGAGAAGGAACATTTTGTGCACAAGCAAAGAAATCACCCACCAAATTCTCAGCCTTCCAGTACTTAAAGTGAGCTTATAATAGGGACAGAGAGCAACTTTTAACTCAGGCAGACAGGGACAGGACAAGGGGGTATGGCTACAAACTGACATAGGGCAGGGTTGGATTGAATAGATATTAGGAAGAAATTCTTGACTCTAGCGGGTCATGAGACCCTGGCACGGGCTGCCCAGAGAAGTTGTGGCTGCCCCATCTCTGGTAGTGTTCAAGGCCAGGTTGAGAGGGGCTTGGAGCAACCTCGTCTAGTGGAAGGTGTCCATGCCCATAGCAGGTTGGAGCAAAAGGAGCTTTAAGGTCCCTTCCAGCCCAAACCATTTGATGGTTCTATGATTCCATGACCAGATTTGTGTCCTGCTCAGCTGCAGGAGCAGCTTCTACTGGGGAAAGAACAGGGGGCTGCAGGGCCTAGAGCTACCTCCAGCCCTGGGACAGGACACCAGCTCAACATCACCAACACAAGGAGGAAATCAGTATTAAGAGCCCTTTTGCAAGTTTATCACACATGGGGAGAGGGGGCAGGAGAGAGAAGGGAAACTTTTTATGATGCAAACACTGCTAAAAATAAGGTAGAGATTAATTCGCCCATTCATGCATTAAAAGGGGCATGCTTTTCACAAATATGCTCACATACAAAAAAAACCCCAGCACTGAAATGTTCACAGCTAAAAAGTTAGACCAAGATTTGGGAATAGAAGAAAGCAGCAGCAAGTGTCTCACACCCAGGGACCAGAGACATGCTCCAAGACTATTTTATCAAGATGTTGGAAATGCTTCCCCTTGTTACCTGCCAAGATACCTGTGTGTCTGACTGCATGCTGGGTATTTTACCAGTGAAAAGTGGTGACGTCCCGTGTCAGACTTTGGTAGTTATTCAGCCATTGAAACATCTGGATGGATAAATTCCACCCCAAGTATATATTGTCAGTTTTGTTGTTTGCAACTCTTTGGGAGAGGAAGAAAAACAGAGTGGTGCTCTCCAGCTCAAGAGTGGGATGACCTGGGGGCTGCTACGCTGAGCTGATGCCCAACCGGCTCCTCCATCGCCTCCAGGGCAGGTGGGACTCATAGAAGCAACAGACTAATGAGACTTGTACACAGAGGAGCATCACTGACTCCTTTAGGATACACTCCCTGCATAGACTATGTGATAGAAGCAGTTTTAAACCTTGACCCTGGATTTTTCTGGACTTGCCTGTCCTAATCAAGCTCTTCATAAACCCAGTAAACTTCTGTTGGAATAAGAGCTGTTTTCACCTGTCATATGCACACAGCTAAATTCAACTGGGAAATATTCACATTGCAGGAGAGCAGGTCCCTGAGGAGGGCAGCTCAGCCCTTTCAAACCCAGCCAGAGCAATAAAGGAAAGTTCCTATGGGCAGGGCTCAAAGGGCAAGCAGCTCTTTTGCTATGAACCTTGTATGACAGAGAGAAAGATCTAAAGGCAGTGCAGCTGTTGTAAAAATAGAGATAAATTCTCTGTGGTGGAAAACAAAACCAAGTCGTTGTGTAATCACTTGTCTTTTAGGAAACGAATGGAGCTACTGCTGCAGGCTTGGAAGGCTACTCCAGCAGAGACTTTCCATCACCTTCACCACTCTTACACCATCACTGGCTGCAGCTCACTTGTAAGCCTTGAAATCATTCAAAAACAAACTAAAAAAAATCCCTTTATTTAGCTTTAGAACCTTAGAGCATCAACAGGATAAAACTTCCGGAAAATAACACATCAGTCTCAGAAACAGTCCCACATCCTGTATGCGGGAAAGCCCTGCAGCACCTCAAGCACAGATTTTGCCCTGCAGCATCCTGCATCAAGGTGGAAGAAGCTGCTGATTCATACCAGCAGAAGTTTTCAGTGCTGCAGAGGCAGGATCTCACACATCTGGTGACTGAAGCTTTTCCCAGAGAAAACCTAGGACCTGTAAACAAGGAGTTGTTGCTTTTCCCCCCGTCTTTGTCCAAATGGATTCTTAGTGAGCGGCTTAACAGTGCCTAGAGAAGCCTCTGGCACTTGGCTGCCCAGAGCAATGGCATCTCTTGTAAGCTTTGCCTGCCAGGCAGCAGAGCCTGCAGTTATCCTTTCACCTTTACCTGTTGTGGTGGTTGAATCCTGATAATCACACACATTTCCAGGCAGTCACAATTTACAGTATCACACCCAGAATGGATAGCAGTGCTTCAGGCCACAGGTACGAATTAATAACTGCAAAAAACAGTGGGATATTTATTTGTGGTGCAAAGGCAAACTATTGCTTAGAAAGCAACCAAATGTCTTGGCCTACAAACACTTCTCTGCTGTCGAGGATCATTCCTCCTCTCCAGTTCCACAAGGGCCCATTTTTCCCTCATATTTGTAAAACCACAACACAAGGAAGACAGAAACTTTCTCAGGGCAAAAGCCTTTCTCGGAGGCTTGGGAGGGCCAAGGAAAGAGTGTTATCTGTAGAAAACAGATGGGGAAACATCTTCCTTAGAAAGGGAGATAGGGAAGAAAGTCACATTTTCATGGACCAATTGTATCTAAGTTGTGTTTTCCCTTTTACGAATTGCTTCAGTCCACTGCCCGTACCCTCTCCCACCACAGTGCTGCACTTCAAAGCTGCTTTTTCTCCCACCTTTTTCTATCCCCTTCAATATTTCTCTCACTGTTAACTCATCCCTGCCCCTCTCCAGCCCTTCTACGTGCAAAAAACCCCAAGACAGTAATAAAAGCAGTAATAGAAGCTCATTGGTGCAGCAGCATGGTGCGGGTAGCTCCAGTTACTTGCATTATGTCATTCCCCACTAACCTACGGTCTCATTTGTCCTGATAAGGTCAGGATGTGAATTCAGCCAGCGTGATTCCCAGCCATGCACTCTGTCCTAGCACAGCTTCCCCAGAAAAGGGAGGAGCTGGGTAGGGATGGGAAAACTTCCTATGGCCCCTTCCAGAGTTCCAACAAGAGCATGGCATGCACTGCCATCAGCTGAACTCTCAAAGGCACATCAACCCATGCCAGCAGAAGCCATAAATTGCTTAAAACCTAGAAAATCTGCTCATCCTGCTGGATTTGGTTACCAACTGGATATGAGCAGAGATGTCACACATAGTATGAAGGACTCAGGGTTGCCAGGCATGAACATTCTCAACCCCCTGACTGCTTTGCTGACCATGGTGGAAGGGCAGTGCCAGATCACAGGCAGCATGACAGGAAGATGGGGTAGCCAGGAGGATCTGTAGCCACAGGGCTCAGAGATGAAGAGGGCCAGGGACTGGGCAAAGAGTAGATTGGATGACCCATCCAACCAAAACCTCTGTGCCAGAAGTTACCAGGGTCTGTCTCTGCATGAACATCAAGGCAGTTACCATCCATTCTGGTGTATGAGGCTGGAAAACTAAGTCAAGACAAACACATGGATGAAATAGGCACTGGGAAACAGTTAGCAGGAGATATCCAGAAATAAGGAATGTGATCTGCAGAGAAAACAGGACAGCAAATCTCTCCCTATTTTTGACAGCTGACACAAACAATGCAGCTCTCCTCAGCCTTTTTAACTTTGGAATGATCTACTCCCTTCATTTTACTCATGATTCATACAGAAACCTCACCATGAAACCTTTGAGGAGCCTGGCAGTCAGCACCCAGCCAACCCAAGACGTCAGGTGGGAAAAGGGGTGAGATTTTGGCACAGCCTACACAGCATAGACTGGCCTTTCACAGCTCATCAGTGTCTCCCAGCTGCCAAGAAACAGTAGGGAGGAAAGGTTGAGTTGGTGGCCATCCAGGTTTCCAGGGCACCCAGCTCCTGGGCCAAAACAGCAGCAACACACATTACCACATGAGCATCCTGAGCTGTGATGAGAGGGTGGGTGCTCAGCTGTCACAGATGAGCTCACCACCTATTTTGGGGTAATAGTGTCACACTTCAACCAAGGACTCCAGCCTATTGTGCTTGTCTCCCCACCACATGACACGCTGTGGGCACGTGGTCACAGCATCAAAGCTGGGGCAAGCCAAGATGTGTCCAGCATCTTCTGGGAACCTTCCAGGGGAATTCAACCTCAATAGCATTACGCAACACCCTGAGCAGAAACAGCTGCCTGCCAGCCACAGGCAGAGGGAAGGACTTTGTTTGCTCTATTTGTATGGATCAATGGTTGAAAACACAAAAACAAGGGAGTGGTAAAAGGCAGGTTCTCAAAGGGAGGAGGAAGGAGAAGGGTCTGAGGAACTCTGGGCAACCAGAAAGTAGCTGGATGCTTTGCTCCTTTCAGAGCATGGGTGGTTTGGCATTGATAACACAGAGAATGAAGGACAGAAAACAGCATAAGAATGCTGACCCTAAATCAAATTGAATCCAGCACAAGAATTACACATATTAGCTATTTGTGAGCAAGGCTATTAAATAACAATAGCCAGGTGAACCACAGCATATCCACTAAATATGCCCAGTTCCAGTATCTCCATTGCAAGGATATGTTTCAGTGAGTTTGTTCTTTCATCAGGTTAATACTATGAAGATTTCACCAAAAGTCGTCAGGCAGCAGAAACTAACTGGGAAGACAAGTCCAAACAGGTACAGCTTTGTTTTCAACAGCTTTATGGCTGAAGAAAGCAGATGGAGCAGGGGGCAGAGTAGGGACTGCGCTGGCCTGTTCCAGCCTTGTGGCTAGTTCTTAGCATATTTTCAACAGTTCTGCAGGGATACGGCATAGATTACTAGTGGCAATATTTAAAATCAGGAAGTGAACCATGTTAGACATCTACATTTCACACAGAAATAATAATTCTGTGTTACATCCAGCAGCTGTCATTCCTACCCAGGGCAATCCTTTACCATCAGCTTTGCAGGAGCATAACTGGGATTTCTCCTGCCTAGCCTGTTTCATCCCATGTTTCTGGAAGCCCCCAAAGAAGCCTCCCACAGAGAAACATGATGAGCTTTGCTGGAAGCACAGGCTGAGCCTCTCAGTCCCATTCCTAATGAAGAGCTCAGCTCACCTCCCCCCCAGTATTTTACTTGTGTTAAACAGGTAACAAATATTCTACCTAATCAGCATCTTGAGAGAAGCAGCTCACCAAGGTGTTTGATTACAATGCACACAAATTTAGGTAACAGGAGCATCCAGGGGTTAAAGAGTGGAAACAGCCCTTGACCTGCTCACAGGTATGAGGAAGTCTTGAAAATAACATTTTTCTGGGTTCCACAGCAGGGCGACATCTCCTTCCACCGCCAAGGAGCACAGCCAGCTTGAGTGGGTGTCCTGCCAAGGCAGTGTCTCCAGGATCAGGAATGACTTTGCTCTGGCAGCTTTTCCAGGGATTAAAATGTTCTGGAGAAAAGGAGGGTCAGGGGGAACCTCATTGCTCTCTACAACTCCCTGACAGGAGAGTGGAGCCAGGTGGGGATCAGCCTCTTTTCTCAGGTAATAAGTGATAAGACAAGAAGAAATGGCCTCAAGTTGTGCCAGGAGAGGTTTAGATTGGATGTTAGGAATAATTTCTTCATGGAAGACATTGCCCAGTGCTGAAATGGGCTGCCCAGGGCAGTCGTGGAGCCACCATCCCTGAAGGCATTTAAAAGACATGTATATGTGGCACTTGGGAACACGGTTTAGTGGTGGGCTTGGCAGTGCTGGGGGAATGGTTGGACTCAGTCATCTCAGAGGGTTTTCCAGCCTAAATGATTCTGGGATTTTGTAGCTACAGACCCCCACAGTGAGATGGAGGCAGGACCCTGCTGGGTTCAGGGGAGCTGCACATGGCTGACATTTGACCATTCCCAGTGCCAAGGCTGGAGCACTGATGCTATGCCACAAACACATTGCATGGAACCTTACAGATCCAAGCAGAGAGAAAATTTCTGTATTTCAGGGGAAACAGCTAATTGCCCTGGGGAAGGTCCTTCTTGTGAAGAGGAACAACTCGCTGCCTAAGCCATGTGTGAAGGCTGAGGGCTCATGTTGGAGTGGAGGTTTTTCCCCGTTTTAGAAATTAGGAGGTATCTGCAGAAGCGTTGGGAGCCACCAGGGTGACAGGTGGCAGGGGCTGCACTCCCAAACTCCCACAGCATTGGCTGGAAGGAGCCACCCCATCATCTCCATGACCTATTCGCATGGCCCTTGTAAAGACAAGGAGGAAGATTCTGGTCCTCCAGTTTGTTTCTTTTTGCTTTCAGAGCAGGACCTGGTGAGATGTGAGTGTGAGGACCCAGGTGTTGCCCTTACCACAGCGCTCTCCTCAAAGTGGAGAGGATGTGCGGGAAATCCACTAGTGGCCCTCCTATACAGGATGGACACAGCACCCACTTGGCAAAGACCTGTTCCTACTGTTTGAAAAGGGCCTGCAAGGGCTCATCTTCAACCCCTTCGCAGAACAACAATGCAGGGGCAGCTAAGCCACCTCTGTGGCAGTATCACAATGAACTTGCTGTGGTTCAGCAAACTTCAGGCACCTTGTGTTTGGGGCATAGGAACCTCAGCCACCAAGATCTGCAGGATGTGAGCCCAGCTCTGCAGGAAACCAACTTGCTACAATATCAAAGCTCAATAAAAATCTCAAGAACTTGGCAATCAGTACATGTCCCCTGCTGCAGGCACCCCAAGCTCACAAGTACCTGCTGGGGTACCCCACTGTGCTCCATGAAGAGCCCAGCACAGCTTTCTCCTCTAGAAAATAAACTCAGAAAATTGAGAAAAACTGTGAGAAAGGCTCATGCTACACTTGATTAACAACTTGCAGCCTCCTGCACCTCTGCTGAGCAAACCACCATTTCCTGAACTGAGGTGTCAGGCATGAAATATTTCACATGCCGGGGCAACCGTCACCATCTGCTAAGTGACAAACAGAACTTCAGCCTTTCCTGGTATTTAATGCATATATCAGGGTGTGTCCTGTGTGTCTGTTTGTGATTCTATAATTGAAAACTCACTGTCTTGCTTGGGGAGGCGGCAGCAAAAATGTTTGTGTAGTCAGTATAGATTTAGCCTAAGTGACTTTATAGCCAAGAGTTTCTATAGTGTGCAGTCTCATGCTGCTGCTGCAGGAGCACTGCCAAAAGTACCTCCGGGCATCAGGTAAGGCCATGTCTGAAGAATGAAGAACAGGCTTCCTTTTCCCCATTTATCCATTCCTTCCACTCCACATCTCACCAATGGGAAATGACTCAGCTGTTACTCATGAGCTCATGGATCTGGCAGGCTGATCTCTGCAGAAGCATTTATTTTTGTTATTATCCCTCCAGGCACTCATTGACTATCCCACTAATTCCATACTCAGAAGTGCCAGCAGCCAGTGTGGTCTGGGGCCACTCAGTTAGCTCCTGCTTGGGTCTCCAGTTCACACAGCCTTTTCTCTTTAGGCGTCCACATGGATATACACCAAGAGAAGCATACCCAGAAGATGGAAGGATTCTCTTCTCTACCTAGAACTCAGCAGACCACACCTAGAACACTGTGCCCAGTTTTGCATCCTTCCAGTAGACACTGTCAAGAAAGACACTGACAAAATGGAGAAATAAGCCCCAAAAGCCTGAAGCCACCAGCACAACCAGGGCACTGAGCCCTGGCTGAGAGAGGAGGGTACAAGAAGAGTTGTTCTGCTGGAGAAGGAGAGGCTTTGGGGGCTTGTAACACTCTCCTGCCGAGGACTTAATGAGAGAGCGGACCCAGGCTCTCCCCAGGGTGCATGGTAGGAGCACAAGAGACAAGGGGGACAAGGGGCAAAATCTGAAATAACAGGTTTAGCCAGGGTATCAGGGGATGTTTCTTCCTGCAAGGTCAGCCAAACAGTGGGACAGCTCATGAGAGGTTTCCCGGACTGGAAACAGCTCAGGAAAGCTTGGTCTGATATAGTGGCTGACTACAAGCAGGGTGCTGATGTACAGCCCTCCCGAAGGTCCCTTCCCCTACAAATGATCTTACAAGACTAATTCTGCCATGTTCTTCATACAGAAACGAGATCATTGCAAGTGGTGCAGCCCACAAGAAGCTCTCTGCTTTTCCCCTCCTGCTTATGCACTGATTTACCACCTGTTTATCATCTTCCCTTAATCAGCAGCCAGCTTCAGACCATACTTACAGAGGAGCTATTTTCCTGTTTAATTTTGGTGATGTCTCAGTTAAGGTTTACGGTAAGCCTCCTGTTCTTCCACTCCTGGCAGCCACAGGAATACTGCTATCAGTGGCTGTTCCCTCACTTGTTGCATGTTCCTCTGCTGCACAAATTCAACAGCATAAAGCTCCCAGGTGAACCCATCCATATCAGCTCCAAAAGCAGAGGTGAATCCCAACAGACTGTACATGGCATTTCTACCAAAGCCTTCCACACCAGCTATGGCATTCTGTACACTAAAGTGCTGGTTTAATATTTGCTTTATCACACTTCAAAAAACCCCATTATTATCCAAGAAAAGATGAAACATCAATAACAAAAAACACCCTCCTCCCCCAAACGAAGAAATACTGGACCAAAAGCTCTCACTGAACCGGAAGGGGAGAATTACATTCACAGGCTGAGACTGCTGCTGGAAGATGCAGAGGTCCATCTGCTGCCCTGTTTCTGGCTCCAGAGGGACAGAGGAGAATACCAGCATGTCAAAAGACCTCTAAGAAGCCCATCCTGCCCTGGGCTCTGATGTATCACAGCTGGGCTCACAAGTACTTTCAACTGCTCAGGAATTTAATTTCTCAAGGGATCTAGATGCAAGAACTAAAGCACAAGAGGTCCCTTGTCCTCTATAAAATGTGAAAAAATGTTAATGTACACTATTGCTAGAATAAGCCACAGCAGACAATTCGTCATTTCCTACTGAAGAATATAGGAGTGGAGAGTAATTGGCACAGATGAGTTAGAAAGAGGTAGCTGATACCTTGGAAGTTCTTTCCTTTTTTGCATGGTATTTCCATTCACACATGGCAGACATTGCCTGCCCTCAAGCTCCATTGGAACAGAGGAACAAGAAAAATAAGCACAGAAAAAAGAACATGTGTAGTGAAAGACAGTGAAAACCGGAAATATGGAAGAAACAAAAAATAGAAAAGGAAAGTCGAGAATCAGTAGAATTTGGCTTTCACTATGAATGAACAAAAACCAAAACAAAGCGTAACCAAAACAAAAAGTTTCATTTTGAAAATTAAACACTTACTGTGCCAGAGACACATCTGCGCAGGCAGCTCTACCAGAATGTTTTCCTTGCTTTCCTCTACTTTTCAGAGCACTCAGTACTGCTCCTAAATTAGTTTGATTCACGCCAACCCATGATAGCCCACAGCATCCACTGCATGGAAACCACTGTTTTACTGATCTTCAGAGGGTAAAACAGAATTAAACACAATAATGACTGCAGCGGCTTTAAGCCGTTTGCAGTTCAAACAAGATACAAAGTTCCTTACATGTATTTCTAAAACAGCATTGGAATCGCCAGATCAAGAACTATTAAAACTACAGGGTCTGGGTTTACCTGCCCTTAATTCTTCTCCCAGTGTCCCAGTAAATTCGTTTGGGGTCTTCTCTCCAACCCCAGTATATCAGTAAACCAGTGCATCTCCACTGTCAGGACTGCACTTCTGGTATCTCTCAACCACTCCTACCCTTGGGTAACAAGCAGTAAAAATTTCAAATTATATCAGAGTACCTTTGCAGAGAGGAGCTAATATGCTGCCAGCCCCAGGCTGGCTCTGCTGCCCTTGGGAGCCCTGCTTCCAGATAAATGGATCTATTGGCTCCCTTCCCTCCATCCTGTGCTAAGTAACATCACTGCAAAGCCCTGGCTGATGGCAGGATGCAGCCATTGAGAAGTGCCCCTGCGTCAATTGCACCAAGGAAAACCCCAGCACTGAGCTCAGCTGAAGACCTGCAGCTGCTGGTTACAACACTCAAATGCAAATGGAAATAAAAAAACTTTCACAAAGTAAACCACACTGGAGCATGCAAAAATGCACTACAGCAGCTTTACTTCCTTTTCCTTGCAGCTCTGAAAATAATAGCTGCAGAAATCAGTGGGGCTTTTGGGGACAGTTGCTCGTAATCAGTCTGCTGTGGGACTGGCTGAGTACTCAGGAGCCATGTACACAGACCCACCACTTCCATAGGATCGTCATTTAGGGTGGAAAAGCTCTTTGAGAACTGTGGCCAGAGCCCTGCAGATAGCATGGTGTAAATGTCTTATTCTAGCTTGTACTGCTTGTAGTCATAAAAGAGATAAAAATTATGTAGAAAGGATAACAAACACCCTTTTGAAGACAAAACACAATAGGAACATCAAAAGTTCATTTAAAATAGCTCAAGTATGTCTTTGTCCAAGGCTCAGGAATCCTTGACAAGTAACTGGGAAGAGGGCTTTGAGATGGTGAAAGAGGCAGTATTAGGAAATGAGAACTGAAGCAATATCTACTGTTGGGAAAAGAGAAGTGACTGGGATATTTCTCAGCTGGTTTCACATTCAGGCACCTCCTTTCATGCACAATCAGTCCTGTTTTATAATGGGTGGGATAGTGAGAGGTTGGAGCCAGACCCCAGATTGCCCAGAATATGGGGCTGATGGAAACACACCATCATGTGGGGACTAATTTATGAGGCACTTCTCATTTAAGGGAGAATCTTCACTCTCATGCAAAAACAGCAGGCTGCCAGCAGGGATACTCATGCTTGATATGGTGGTATCATCTGCATTATCTGCCTCAAAATATGTGTTTGTGTGGGTATATTTTAGAATAGCCAAATACGCAGGAGGATTTATATTTCTGCTTTCTTATATTTACATATAAATAAACAACTCAAATATACCCCAGCACCACAACAGCCAGCAAACCCAGCTACACCCGTGGAGACTGGGCTTGGTTTAATTTCTAACAACTCTGCCAAGCAGGCACTCCCCACTTCTTCCTATAGTAACTTGTGGTGATGTACTTTGTTAAAAGACATGTTTGGAGAGGCTGTTTTATTGCAAGTAATAATTTGTAACTCAGTACCATTTGGAATTCAGTACCAATTTGTAACTCACATTTTCACCTATCAGCTGCTTCATAGAACCACAGAATTGTTTGGGCTGGAAGGGACCTTAAAGACCATCTTGTTCCCACCCCCACCATGGGCAGGGACACCTTCCACTAGACTAGGTTGATTCAGAGCCCCGTCCAACCAGGCCTCAAACACTTTGAAGTCTCCCATTCAAAGCCTCGCTCCACTGGAGCACTGGGAGCTGCTGGGGTTCCTGTGGTCAGTGGCTGGGGGCTTCCACCCACAACAACCACGAGCTGATGCAAGATTTCTAGTGCAAAGGAGGAAAGCAGCACAGCTGGAAATGTAGGGACATTCAAGTAAATCACAGCAGAGCACATGGGATTGCACCCATCATGAGGGGTGCTGAGCGTGACCTGAACACACGGGTTCTGTGTTGTGTCCCCATTTGAAAACACATAACAAGGATGATGAAATTTACCACAGGTTCATTTTTCACAATTTTTTTTCAGAGTAATTTAGAAACACCAGCAGACTCTGGTGAGAGGCAGTGTGATGACTGAACTTATCCTCACCTTGAAGCAGCCTGGGAAATATTAACCACAAACATGCAATGAACATACCACAGGCACAGGGTTGTTTTTTTTGTTGTTTGTTTGTTTTTTCTTTCCTTAGGTTTTTTTTTTTGCTCATTAGCCATGATACCTTTTATGAAGGCATTTGTAACACTGCAGAAAAGAACTGAAAATTCCAGAGGTGTACTTTATGCAGTACAAGATAGTTTCCTTCAGTTCACTATCTTAAATTTGACTTTAGCTGTATCCTAGTATAACACTCAGATTGAAAAGAGCATATGTGAACCATATGCTTGAAAGAAGCATATGTTATAATGACATATGTGAACCAACGTGTTACATGTACAAAGGAGAAATGACTCCTGCCAACATCTTTAAGGACACTTAAATACTAAAATGTGGAATATGGGGTTATATTTGTTAAAGGTGTTAAGGCTGGTGCTCACCATAAGGCCCTGTGGGAAAGGCACAGCTGCAGGCTAGACGGTTGGAAGTCGGTTGAGGGGTGAGAGGCAGTTTGGAGTGAGGAGAGAGTCCGTTGAGTGACAGTTGGAAGTGAGATTGTGATTGGCTGGAAGAGCACGCGGACAGGATATGAACGGGAAGCTGATTGGGTGGTAGGACTCGTGGACAGCAGCACTGCAGCTGAGCCAGCCAATGGGTGCTCTTCTTCTGTTAAGTTCTGTTAGGCTTTGGTTTCAGTTATGTCCAGTGGAGATTAAAGATATAAAAAAGGGGTGATTTCTGCAATAAAGTGATCTCTGTCGCATGCATAAGGGGGTCTGTGTCACTTTTTCCCCCTTGCTACAAATGGCTGGCCCGAATCGGGACCTATAAAGGTGGTGAAGGGTATGCACTGCTCCAGTAGCAACTTCCACTGGGTCACGAATTGGTCGACCGGGAGGAGTTCAGGAAGGAACTCAAGGAATTCAAGTGCACACACCTCACCTATCAGGTGAGTAACCTGTAGAAGCAATATGGGAGATGGAATGTCCCTGGAACAAAGCAGGAGCTTGGACCTATTATGGCGGCTCCTACATCGGCAAACTATTGACGTTGCCAATGCGAAGTTAAGCACCCTGCTGGAATGGGTGTCCAATTACATTAAAGATTTTCCCTTTAGTGGGCCTCTTCAATCAGAAGCCTGGCAAGCGGTAGGGCAGAGACTTTTTGATACTGCCAGGGACAGCGATGCCGAAGCTTGTGGGCACCTCGCTACATGGGGGACAATCATGGTGGCCATTAACAGAAGTCGCGCGAATGTCGGCCATTGCTCGGCTTCAGAACACGATCCCCTTGAGCCCTCAGCGCCACCAGAACCCGTATCCGATGCATCAGGCTACCCCAAGATTAACCCATTTCCCACAGGATTACTTTACCCCAATAAAAATCCCTGCGCAGTTGGTCCCCTCGAGGCGGAGCTCCCACACCACGAGCAAGCATTGAACTCGCTTCCTGCCCATAGTAATGATATTGTGACCCAGCATTGGCGGAAGTGTAGGGAAGCCGCGATGGAGGAAGGTGACCTGGCAGTCATTACTGCCTGTCCGGTCACATACGCGCCGAACCGATGCCCAGCTTACTGGCAACTAGACTATAACGTAATTAAAGAACTGAGGATGCTAGTAAAGGAAAGCGGTGTATCCTCCTATCACATCTTAAGTTATCTAGAGTCCATAAGTACCGCGTACGTCCTCTCACCTAATGACTGGAAAAGCATAACGAGGATGATCTTAACAATGATGCAGTTCGCGGTCTGGCTCGCCGATTACCGCGAGCTGTGCGCTACCCAGGCGGAAGTGCCGCAAGACAGAAACCCACTTATTGCTGTCCCGCAGCTGACCGGAGAGGGTCTGTACGCAGTCCCTGCAGTGCAGACGGACTATCCGCGTGATGTGTATGATATCATCACCTGCCTAGTCCTGCAAGCCCTGCGGCGACTCCCGGAACAGGCATCGATTCTAACATGTCTTTCGCTAACATTCTACAGGGTCTAGCGGAGTCATTTGTACAGTTCCTGGACAGACTGCAAGCCGTGCTCTCCCGGCAAGTCGATAACGATGAGGCCAGAGCTATTCTGTTACAGCAGCTTGCTTTCATAAACACAAATAAAGACTGTAGAAAAGCACTGCTCGCTGTTTGTAACCCGCATACTTGTGACATAGCAGATATGGTTAGGGCATGCCAAAATGTGGGTACTGCCGCTCATCATACCAACTCTCTGGCCGCGGCTTTAGCCGCGCACTTCTGGGTCCCGGACACATGGACGGGAGGTTGTTTCAACTGCGGTTCAATGGATCATTTTTAAAGGGATTGCCCTCGACAAGGGGACGGGATAAAAATACCACCTAGAGATTGTCCTCGGTGTGGAAAAGGGAAGCATTGGGCTACTGACTGCCATTCGCGGTACTCTGTAAAAGGGAAGGCTATACAACTGGGAAACTTCCGTTGGGGGGCAGGTCCGCGCGCCCCACAGAATCAAAGAAATGCAAGGCAAAATATTTGGCAAGCAAGCTCCTACCTGCAACCACAGGCAGTGCAGGGCTGGACCTCACCTCCAGAGAGTCAGTAACTCTCATGACATCTTCAGTACAACTAGCTCCTACTGGAGTGTGGGGACCCCTTGGTAAGAACATGCATGCCTTTCTAATAGGGTGTTCCTCTGCTGCTAAATTGGGTTTTTTTGTGCTACCTGGAGTTACTGATTCAGATTATGAAGGTGAAATACAAATTATGCTATGGACTCCCGTGCTACCCTGCTTTATACCTGCAGGTCAATGCATTGTACAACTTCTTTTTCCAAAAAAAGCCCTAGTGGTAAGGGTAAAAGTAGCACAGGTAACTTTGGTAGCCACAGGTTTTCTGGACAAGCTCCATTACAATAGCTCAGCCAACCCTGATATGCAATATAGATGGCAAAAAATTTAAAGGGCTTGTTGATACTGGAGCTGATGTCTCTGTTATTAAAAGCAGTGAATGGCCTAGTAATTGGCCCACAGTGAGTCCCACATCGACCCTAATTGAGGTGGGAGGAGTACAGTGCCCTAGACAAAGCACTCACCTTCGGCTTGTCCTTGGCCCTGATGGGCAAACTGCCCACATTGCACCATCTATTGCTGCTATACCGTGCACATTATGGGGAAGAGATGTTCTGGGACAATTTGGAACCACCATACAAATAGACTCAACCTTGCCAAAACACCTTTTTCATAGGGGCCATTGATCAGCCGTTCCAAAATCAAATACTGGACATATGTAAACTCACATGGCAGACTGAAGACCCCGTGTGGGTCGACCAATGGCCCCTATGAAAGGATCGGCTACTAAACTTAAAACAGCTTGTGGAAGAGCAATTGTCTTTAGGCCATATCTGTCCATTGTCTAGCCACTGGAACACCCCTATATTCTGTATACCTAAGAAAAATGGCAAATGGCAATTATTGCATGATTTACGGGCAGTAAATGCAGTTATTGAACCTATGGGTGCTCTTCAACCTGGGCTTCCATCACCCACAATGATCCCCTCAACTGGCCCTTAGTTATTGTGTTAAAGACACCCTAACTTTAAATGAATTACAAAAACTGCTAGGTTCTTTGAATTAGCTGCATCCTGTTTTGGGTCTACCCACAGAACTTTTACACCCTTTATTTGACTTACTCAGAGGAAACCCCCACCTGCATTCACGTCGACAGCTGACCCCAGAAGCTAAAACTGCCCTTGCACACTGTGCTCAAGCACTAGAAAACCAACAAAATTGGAGGTGGGATTCTGATAAATCTGTGTGCCTTGCCATAATTGCTAGCAAATTTCAACCTTTTGCTGTTCTGTTCCAATGGTTCACTAATGATAAAGACCCTTTACATGTATTAGAATGGCTACTCCTACCTTACACAGCAGCAAAGACTGTGTGGACTGTTAATGAAATGTTCTCATATTTAATTTAAAAAGGCAGAGAGCGACTACAAACTCCTAATGGCCAAGATCCACATATTATCTACATACCTGCAAGTAAAGACAATTTGTCATGGTTGCTATCAGAAGACACTAACTTTCAAATTTTGCTTGCAGATTTTTATGGACAATTATCTATCCATTATCACTCACATCATTTATGGACAGAAATGGGTAACCTTCCCTTGTATGCAAAATGTCACTGCAGCATGACCCCTGTCAATGGACCAACTGTTTTTACAGATGCATCCAGCAAAACCAACAAAGCTGCAGTGATTTAGCGTGTAGGTGACTCTGTCCAGTGGCATAAGAGGGTATTAACGTTAAAGGATGCTTCCGTGCAAATTTTAGAATTGGCAGCTATTCAATATGCCTTTCAGTTGTTCTCACAGGAACCACTTAACATCGTAACTGACTCCTCATATGCTGCCAATGTGGTATTCCATTTAGAATCTTCATATTTAAAACATGTTAATAACCAGCTTTTGTTTACAGAGTTGAGAACATTGTGGACCTTGATTAACAGCTGGCAACATGATTTTTATGTGTTACATTTTAGCTCACGCACAGGTTTACCTGGCCCTATTGCAGAAGGTAACAACTATGCAGACATCACTGTGATGACAGACATGGTACCAAATACTTTTGCACAAGCCAAGTTATCTCATGATGTTTTCCACTAGAATGCTCGCTCTCTTCGCAAGCAATTTCAATTAACTTCCTCACAAGCTCCTGATATCCTGCTGTCTTGTCCCTCCTGTCGAGAGGTTGCTCCTGCTCCTTTAGCAGAAGGCACTAACCCGCGAGGTTTAACTGCTAGCTCCATTTGGCAAACTGATGTCACCCATATCGCAGAGTTTGGTCACTTAAAATATGTTCATGTATCTATTGACACCTATTCTCGTTTTCTAATGGCAACTCTCCGCACCTGAGAAAAGGCCTGTGATGCTATCCAGCTTTGGCTTACCTGTTTTGCCACTCTGGGCCTTCCCGATTCCATCAAAACAGACAATGGACCTGCCTACACCTTGGAGCGAGTTCGTAACTTCTTGCAGCAATGGGGTATATCTCACAATATGGGCAATTCCCCACTCTCCCACAGGGCAAGCTATTGTCGCGTGTGCCCATAGAACCCTAAAGACTATGCTTGAAAAACAAAAGTAGGGAGAGTTGGGGTGCCCTCACAACAGATTAGCTAAAGCCCTGTATGTCCTCAATTTTTAAAATCGAGATGAGATCAGACAGACTGCATGCGAGAGACAGTATTCCTTGGACACAGAGGCTTATTTAAGACCTGTAGTAATGGTGAAGGACTTACGGACTGGGCAATGGAAAGGACCCCTGGACTTACTAAAATGGGGAAGGGGTTATGCCTGCATCTCCACAGGCCACCATGTGGAGTGGGTTCCATCAAGGTGTGTGCGACCTTTTGTTGCACCAACCTGATCCCATGTGTATGTAGTTGCTATGTTATAGGTATGTTACAGTTTTTGAGAAGTTGTTACTGTTATTATTGTTGTCACAGTTACTAATGTTTTAGGAGTTGTTTAGGTTTTTCTTAGCAGGTTTTCGTTCCTTAAATAAAAGAGGGGGGAAATGTGGAATATGGGGTTATATTTGTTAAAGGTGTTAAGGCTGGTGCTCACCATAAGGCCCTGTGGGAAAGGCACAGCTGCAGGCTAGACGGTTGGAAGTCGGTTGAGGGGTGAGAGGCAGTTTGGAGTGAGGAGAGAGTCCGTTGAGTGACAGCTGGAAGTGAGATTGTGATTGGCTGGAAGAGCACGCGGACAGGATATGAACGGGAAGCTGATTGGGTGGTAGGACTCGTGGACAGCAGCACTGCAGCTGAGCCAGCCAATGGGTGCTCTTCTTCTGTTAAGTTCTGTTAGGCTTTGGTTTGGTTTCAGTTATGTCCAGTGGAGATTACAGATATAAAAAGGGGTGATTTCTGCAATAAAGTGATCTCTGTCGCATGCATAAGAGGGTCCGTGTCGCTTTGTTCCCCCTTGCTACACTGAAATAGGTATACTCTTTTTCCAAAACATGTTTTATTTAAATTCCTTTTTAACATCCTTAATTTAATTTGCGGTGCAGCAGCCAAATAATCTCTAGATAATATCTAGCTAGGGTACAAGAATCTATTTTTAGGATAATAAATCTATATGGAGTTGCACAGATAAGTGAAGACCCAAATGTGTGAGGACTGATCCCTTGTTCAAACCTCCTCAAAAAAGTCTAACAGCCCCAGAAGACTAGATAATTAAGATACAATGTATACACTCATGCACTTGTGCCTATGGGAATATGAGATCTATTTTTCTAATTCATAAAAAATACAACTTCTAATGCATCAGGTGGTTCTGGGAAGGCAGAGACCTTCTCAGCACATGGATTAAACTGGGATGAATTAATTCAGCAGAGGTTGGGCTTTATTTCATGTTAGTAGAAGGAAGCCCTTGCTGCAGGATCTTGCTTTCAAGTCTTTGGCCAATGGAATCCAGGTCTGATAATGGTCTTGACAGGCTCAGAATCTGCACATCAGTGAAGACAAATCAAGTGGTAACAATGTACAATGTTAATTCATTGGTGTCAGTTTTCTCAGTAGCACTTCTATCTGTAAGTATGCTGCCCTGAGTCTTTCTCGCATTTTCTGTTTCCTTTACTGTCATTTTAATATCTTCCTTTGGATTAAAGGATGATACCACCTCTATAATTTGAAAATCCCTTTTAGGAAACACTATCCCAGAGTGGTCATCGCTCCCCTTTTCTTTTGCCTTGTTTGTAATTTTCATAGACTCATTGCAATTTTCTGCTAATATCAATAAGAATACTGACATTTCTTATACTACACTCTTTGGGACTCTTAGGTTTATGCTCTTACGTTGATGCTTTCCTCTTTCATACTGCTTGTATCTGACCTAATGGCCTCTTTCTGTGATCTGCATTTTGCTGTGATTTGGTGAAAACTGGCATACACTGCCAACTCACAACTTGTGTGTTGGGATTTAAAGGGCTTTGATGGGTTCCTTTCTGAGACTGCTATGCACTGGACTATAATTCACAACGACTCCATCTTCCATAGATTGTTTCAGTATTTAATAATCTTTCTTGGAATGTAGACTATATACTAGAAAGTACCAAATTCCCTGCAAACCCTGTCTTCCCAAAGGACCATAAAAAAAGATTGCTTTTCTCCTCTCACTAATCTGCCAGTATTTAGAGGGAGGATTTAGTACCTTAAGTGAACCTCTTAGAAGGGATCTCGTCACAGGCAATATCTCAGGCTTTCCTGAAATACTTGCTCTTTTGGATCCTTATTCTATTCAGAGTATATTTAGGATATTTTTCATTGAAGCCACTCATCAATGCCTCTTTTCTTATAAATGAGACTAAAATGTGCATCATGAGGATGGTTCCCCACTAAAGATTATACATACATAAAGGTTAATTATAACAGTGGTGGCTCCCTCCTGCAGTTACGTTTGTAAATTAATTGATTTTCCAAAGCTAAATATTCCAGGCCTTTGAACACAGAATGAAGTATTTTTTTTTTTCTGCAAGAATTACCCCAGGAGCATTTGTGTTAATTTTGGTTTCTAAGATGTTAGCCCTATTGCTGTTTTCACTGCTGCTTAAGAATCAAAACCAGCAGATTGTACTTTCTTCTTGTGCTCTCATTCCCCCCTCTCTGCTTTGGGTGGCCTAGATAATCTGCCAGTGTGACTCATTTGGTATTATCTAATAGTGAAAATTCTGCATAGTTTCAGGTACTTACAAATGCTAGTTGCCAAGGAGCCTAACCTGTCAAGAAACAAAGAATTATAAGGCTGGGCAATGTCAGGTGCTGAAACTGCAAGTGGTTGAGGTTATGCCATATTAAAGTGAGACAGCGAATCACTTGATACAGGACTTTCAGCTGGGTACCACTGAGAATAGCAGCTTGTCAGCAATGACACAGCATTCTCTCTAGCTGTAGTACAGAAAGAGAAAAGGGAAACCTTTAATGGTTAAGCTGTCTGGCATGAAAAAACACAAGGAATGTACTACAAAATACTTGAGCTGGATAAACCGTACTTTTCTAGTGATGATTTTGCAGTTGTTCTTTCTTGTCTGTGCCTTTATTTTCACAGAAAATAGTGGAGATTCTAATTATTATTTTTTGTTTTGTTTTGTCTGCCTCTCTTTTTCCATCTGCAATTAGCAATTTTGCCTGTCTTTTCTGGCTTCTACTTCTTTACTTATCAAAAGTTGCATGAGGTCATCCAGTCTTGTCATAAATGTTCTTGTTGTGGTGGATCACAGCCTGCCTGCACTCCCTGGCTAGGCTGTGGCCGAGTTCACAGGGAGGGCTCGCTGGTCANCGGCCAGGGAAGGACGCGTGCTCCTGGCTACCAAGCTAGCCACACGCAGCCAGTGAGCCGCGATAGTTCTCATACTGTGGGGATGAAATTAGTATAATCTATATATATTTCTATAATATATATAATATATATGATATACATATAATAATATGTATATTATAAATATACATCTAAAGGGATAGAACAAACCCACAAAAACAGAGGTTTGTACAATCTTCTGTGAGAACATTAAGGCACAAGTAATATTTGATCTATGTCATACTGTATTGATTTAACTTTTAGTCCCCTTATTACCATTATAACTGTATAACTGTTTGGCCATAGTATTTGCAATCAAGTCCAATATTTCAGTGGATTTTTATTCATTTCTAGTGAAGGCTTAATTTCTTAAGGAATGTTCCAGAGCAAGAGCATCCATGGTAGAGTTCTGCTGTCATAATCAAAAGTGTCACTCATTCTGGTACAGTTTTTGCTAGTAATACCTCTAGAAATGAAAGTTTTTAGATATGTTTTTCACTTTTAAATGTAACTATTATTTTAAATATTTTACAGTTAGGGGTTTTTCCCCCACGAAACACCTGTCTCTGAAACATTACTCAGTGTTTAAATGCAAAAGCCCACCCAGTACAATGTGTTGTTGATACTATGCAGTAACTGCAGCTTTGCATCTAGTGATGATGAGGTGGGTTAAATGACATTCCTCCGGCACTGATGGAAACTCTGAGACTGTCTACACAGACATACGTAACAATGGTTAGGATGGCTTAGCTCAAGTCCTAAAGTTATTGAGCATTTTAAAACCTTCCAAGAAGGTGAATTCAACTTCCTTCATTGCTATACGCTGCAGTACAAAGAGAATTTCAATATACTTTCTGTCATTTACACCTGCCATTTACGGCTGTGGTTGCTTAGCTCCTGAATGTGGGACTCCCCCATGACTGATGAAAGTTGTCTAGTTAGGAGCGGATCAAAGACATGGTCCTGCTCTAGAAGCAGAGCAACTTAGATGAGAAGATTTTTGCAGTTTTAATCATCTCTACTGCTTGTGATTTCTATATGAAACCAGTGGAAAGTTTTCTGAAGGTAGCCAGAAGCTGGCAATATGGACAACTTAGAACTGAACACTTGCTGCAGTGCTACCACGGTAATAATAGAAAGGACTTAAAAAATTAAAAAGGGCAGAAAAAGCAGTTGAAAATAAGAGAAAATTAACCATTATTCCATTCTTCAAAGATATCATTCTTTAAGCCATTACTTTCATGCCGTTTCACAGCCTGAGGTGGTATCCCTGAAAAGGAATCCAAAGCAGAGTAAGCTGTTTAATGGAGTAAA
>VZTG01001885.1:94878-112661 GCA_013397845.1 Melanocharis versteri | reverse complement strand
TGTCTTTCAAACCAAGACACACAGAATTCCATTAATTCTGTGGAAATCTAGAAAGAGTGTTAGTGGGGTATCATGCCACCAGAAGCACAAAGTATCCCCAGTGAAGTAAATGGCATTAAAGCAGACCAAAATGGCAATATTTGCTAGCTGGGAAGGAGGTAATATTTTATCAGCATATAATCCTAGTTCTTAATGGTGCAGGCATATTATAAGATGAGGCTTTGAAATCAGATTTTGAGGAAAAAAATGCATGTGCTGTTGAGAGTGAAACACATTTCTTCTTTCCCTCTGCAGAAAGCAGTTTAGGAAGTTCTACAACACGCTCCAATGAGAGTGGATAGTAAAGGCAGCAATGCCATGGTTTTAACTTACCCTGTTTTGATCCCTGCAATCACTTCCCAAATCTTGATTTCCAAGTCATCCTCCCTATCAAAATCTGACCTGACCCATGATTAGGGAACAGTTCCACAGTATGGGGATCTGCTAAAGTGCTGGGCAGGTTGAGTGACAACTTAAGCAGAAAAAAGAATTCTGAGGGTGAAACACGGTGAAGGAGAACACCTGGGATGTTATATTGAAGGGCTTGTGGAAGAGGGGGAGTTAAAGAAGTGTTATGTGACACATTTGAAAGTTAACAATACAGAGAGATCTGTTAGTCTCTTAGTGAACAAAAAATGAATGTGCAGTACTCTTACTGGAGCTAAAAAGAACGACAGACAAAAAGAGAAAACAGTAGAATTCACATTGCTGCCTATTACCACTTTCTTCCCAGGGTCTGTAAATTAGTTGTGCTCAGAAAGTTAAAGATAAATGGTATTGATTTAAGCACATTACTAATAGTACCTTCACTGTAGCAATTGGATTTCACCCAAATTTCTACTGCACCTAAATTATTCTGTCCTTCTAGCTGCTCCTGTAAAAATGCAAATTAGTCTTCTGAAAGTAGGATATATTGTGCCAAATTTCCTCATAGCATTTATGACTGAAAATATTTTATTTAAAATGTCTGGATATTTTCAAATAGTAGTCCAATGGGCTGGCAAATTAATAGCAAAAAAACCCCCGTAATTCAGAACTGTAAGGTAATAAGAAGTTGTGCTATTGCATGGACAGTTGGAACCTACCAGCAGATAAGAACACAAATTTGGACAAAATGCACCGCTTTCAAAGGTCTGCTTTCTACCATTGAAATGTGAAATATGTATTATTTAAACAAAAAAGCCAAATGCCTACATGGGGCAGGGGTAGGAATTTCCATGAGCAGTTATATCAATTATCCATCTGTTTAATCAGAGCAGTGCCACTCTGCTGGAGCGGCAACAGTACAGACAGACACACCACAGACCCATTCCCCTGCACTGGGGTAAATGCAGAGCATTCCATTCCTCTCAGTACACTTACTCTGTGGGGTACTGGCAGAATTCTGAGCGTTCAATAGAAGGATCAAACAAAGCAGCTACCAAAATCTATCAGACCTTTAGGACAGGATGAGGCTGAAACTGCCTTAACAGTTCAAGAGGATTCAAAAATCACATTTAAAATTGACAGTAACAGAGCACAGATGGAAAAGTACTTCTCCCACAAACTGCATTTGGTTATGACAAAGAGCTGATATATCAAGATGTTGAGGTTTGGATTTTCCCTTTTGTTTTTTTCCTGCTTAAAGGAATTTTCCCCCGTAAATTGCTGAGAAACTGTAATGGCCAGGTACTTAAGAGAGCAAAGGAAGGTGGCCAAGCCCAGGAGAGAAGAGTCTCTGATAACATGTCCCTTATCTGGGAGTTTCTCTCAGAGAGGGGGAGGGATACCGCGAGAATTGGACGGGTAAAAGCCGGAGCTGCGGAGCTGCCAGCTCTTTTCTCCCGGCTTCGGAGGAGGACGGTTGGAGCTGCTGCTTAAGGAAGGGGAATTCGCTGCCACCACCGGAGCCCAGACCAGAGCTGCCTCTCCTGATGCTGGGGTGCCCGGGGTCTTTGGGCTCGCCCCTCTCTCCCCGCTGTGTTAGAGCCGGGCTGCCGCTGCCCCACCTCCGCTGCTTCTTCAGCATTGCTCCAGGTCTTTCTCCGAGCTGCAGCCCCACACCCCAAGCCTGCCGGGATCAGCCGCCCCTGTGGGTTTGTGAAGCGAGCCTCTCTCCCGTCCCTTCCCGTCTCAGCCGTGCGGCCATTACCGTGTGCTCCCCGAGCCGCACCGGAGCGCCCCCTGCAGCTGCGGGGAATCATCGCACCTGCCGTGCCCGCCGGGAGCCACAGCGCCCCTGCCGGCTGTGACCGGAACTGCACCCAAGGGAAGAGTGCCTGCGGCTGAGAGAAGGCTGGTGCTGGGTTTCTATTAGTGGCTAATGCCATAGTTGTTGTTTGTTAATCTTATTTATATATATAGTAAAGAACTGTTATTCCTATCCTCACATCTTTGCCTAAGAGCCCCCTTGGATTTTTAAAAAAAATTTAATAATTCGGAGGGAAGGGGGTTTACATTTTTTCCATTCCAGGGGAGGCTCCTGCCTTCCTTAGCAGACACCTGTCTTTCAAACCAAGACACAAGATCATGTGGAATAAGCAGTGACTAACTACCATGCTTATCTTACTTCAACAAGCCTCCCTGCTTAGAGGTTTGAGTTCTCTTATCAGAGATCAGAATGCTTGGGGCTGCCTCATCAGTTTAGTGTTTATACCACCAGCTTTAAGCAGCTTTAAACATATTCTGGCCACCTAGAACTGCCTGAGCTGTGCTGAGATTGTCACCCTGCCTCCAGCTTCAGGTGTTCAGGCCTTCTGCTTCCTGCAGCTCACTGCAGTCCTGGTGACAGTGGTACAATGGTGAGATGTGCATCTCTTGAGAAGAAAGCAAGAGCCTGGGGAGTGCCAAGGCTCATACCTATCATTTCATAAGACACTTTTCTAACAAAGGAATCCTTCCTTGGCAGTAGACCATCACACAGCTGCCCTACTGAAGGACTAAAAGCCCTTGGGGTCTTGCACCCAACCCTCCCCTTTTGGTAGCTCAGTGCCCCCTGATCCTCACTGCAGTCACACCTAAGATCCCAGTCTCGACCCTATCCCTCAGCCAAGGGACCTTGGAGACAGCAGCACGCCAGAGAAGAAGAGTGGGGGATCCCAATTTAGGCAGGAAAACATAACAAAGTTTTTGCAGAAGACAGCAGGAAGTTAGGTGAAGCAGGATTTGGAGAAGGCATTAGAAAAGCAAAGGATCCAATATCAAAGTGGGATTGGTGGCCACAAGGATCGTACAATGAGGCCTGACAGGTGAGAGGAGCAGAGCTAAGCTGATGGGTGACAAGCAAAGCAAAAAGACTGGGTGACATGTAGCACTGAGCCACTGCTGCCAATGATGGAGCTGTAAGGAACTCTCTGGAAAGCTATCCCAACAGGTGCCTACACTGAACACAGGCTGGCTGGGCTGCAGGCAAGCAGACCCCTCGCTAAGCAATACAGTGCTGTGTGCCAGAGCTGGAAGAGGCGAACAGCATGGAACAAAGCAAGGAAATTACAGAACCTGAAAGGAAGTGGAGGCAGAGAGTAATCATAGTTCTGGGGGAGTGATGCTCTAGTGAGTAATAAGAACAGGTACAGAGAACAGCATTAAATAAATGTTCATCAGGAATAGTTTGCCGTTGCATACATCACAGAGGAAGGAGGAGGAAAGGAAAAAAATTGTCATGAGCCACTCAAGCAACTTAAGGGAAACTCATGAATATCACTTTCATATTCCTCTGGAAAAGTATTGTAAAGAGGAAAAGTTAAATACCCTGTGCCAGAGCCTCAATCACATTAGTGGATCAACAGCATTTTTGTGGTAAGTCTTTCAAATCTAGTTTTACTTGTCTCTATAGGATCCTTAAAAGGACTTTTTAAGTTAGATCTGCTGGCTTTGGCTAACTATACAGAGCGAAGAATTGATTGCATTCCTACAGAAATGCCCCTAATAACTCCTTAGAATGAGCTGTGGCACTTTTCCACTAATTGTAGAAATAACTAATGAGCACCTTGAGCATGTGTTATTAATCTGTCTGCCAATTTTGAGAGATTGCAGTTGTGAAAAACTACAAGGCAGTATTTACACTAGAGCACACATTCTGCACCAGTAAAAATCAAATGCACACTGTGAACTGGAAAAATAAAAAGGAATTTTTACGGTGTGACTCTTTTACCATTGAAGATACAAAATCCTGTGTCAGCTCCCCAAAGAACAGGGGTTTAACCTGAGTTCAGTTTCCTTGCACAAGTTCTCAGAAAAGTGATAGGAGCCATCAGACATTGTATTCCAAGGTCCATAGGTCTCCAAGGGAGAGATATTACCCAAGTGGATTTGGGGTGTAGTTACACATTTCATTCATTTCAATGACCAAAAAAGAAGAAATAGTTGCAATTATGTTTTTCTGCTGAGTCACCACAGCAAAGATATTTTATTCCACCTCATTTCAATTTTTTCTTAAAGAGGCAAGATTCAGAACATCAAACCAAAGTAAAGCACAAGACCTTGCACAAAACACAAATCCCAGATGGAAATGCAGCTCTTCTATGACTATGCTTTTCTGAAAAAACTCTGTTGGATCTCACACCCCTATTCTTCATTTTCCCTACCCAGTTCTTGGCTCCCCACATTCTCATTGTAACGTTTGCTTACGAAGAGTAAATTTGGTATTTCAAAAATATTGGCAGTCACCTGGAACAAAACAAAGACATTTTCTGTTTTTCACAGGTGCTATAAAGTCTTTTTCTCCACACAGCTTGATGGCTGGGACATCCAATGTAAGTGTGACAGAGCAGCTTCAGCTTCATGCTCTCAGCCATTTGCCCACATTCCAGATTCACTGTCTTTATTGCCAGGATGACAACAACTGTGTTGAGATGACCAACTTCCAAAATGTCCTATCAGAATTCTTCCATTATGTATAAATAAATGTGGAGAAACCAGACTCTGAAGGTAGATATGCTATCTGTGGAAAATTAAGGACTGAAAAATTGAGCAGTGAGCAGCAAAAATTTTATCTAAACTTAGGTGTTCTCAACACAAGTCCAATTTTACCAAGTCAGCATTGGTTAATTAAAAAATGCTATTGGCAAATTTATGTGGGGCTTTCTCCACTACATTATCCTCACTCATCTCTAAATTCTGCTGGAGCTGAATCAGGGCCAGAATCAGCATAAGAATAGCTGGGATTAACATGAAGGCTAGTTAAAAAGAAATGAAAGAGGAAAAGAAAAGCAGAAAACCTTATTGCTGTATTTATAACCTCTCCACAGGTTCCATGCTGACTTCAACTGGGCCCCCAGGTAAAACAGTTATTTTTCAATCTGGGAAAATGCCTTTCCATAAGGAAGAATATCCCTATACAGTCTTCTTGCAGAATTTATGTAAAAAAAAAATAAATCCAAAAGAAGAACAAATAAAAGAACTCCCCCGCCCCCCCCAAAACTGGAGGAGTGGAGCTGAAAGGGGCACTGTACTGCTGTGTGATGGATGTTCAGGTACCATATTTCTTCCGGTCCTTTTCTGAGTGCAGTTCTACAATAGGTGTTAACAGGCCAGCTCTAAACACTAAGGAGTGCATTTGCAGTGTAATGTGCAGAGATTTGTCCAGACAATTTCCCATTAACACTAATGTGCACTGCATGGTTAAATTCCTAAACACCACGTGGAAAATTTAGTTTCAAATGTGTCCATTACATCTGGGTGTTGAATTCTTTCGAAACAGTTGTTTGTCTGTTAAACATTGACTGCTCTCACACTAGGCAGACAAAACTTTTCATTTCAGTTTAGACAGTTAATCAGAAGATATATTTTTGCATGAAGTTCACGTACTAAATGAAATTTGTAAAATTACTCTTTAGAGCTGACATTGATTAACATCTTCAGAATGCCTCATCCTAAGATCTACTCATAAATACTAGAAGCTTCAGATAAATCTGTGATATACCTACAAATTTTGTTCACAAAGGGCAATGCTCACTTGTGTACAAGCACAGTAGGGACCACATCACACATATTTTTTCACAAATTTTTCTATCATTAAGATAAAGACAAAATGAATGTGTGCATATTTGTCTTGGGTTTGGTTTTTTTCTTTTTCTAGCCAGGCGTGTAAAGCACTAAGAAGAAAAAAAGAATCTCACACACAAGATGTGAATGCACATAAAGCCATGTAGAAAAAGGAGGAAAAATGGAAGCAACAGGCAAGATTATGATTATAACCAAGTTCTGAGTGACAACAATGCAAGCATTAAAAAATAAAGTATGAAAACAAGTTGGTCCCCACCTTTCCTACTGCCCAATATAAGCATGAGTCTGGTTTAGAAATCACGAGATGTTAAATGAAATGTCTATGCACGAAATGGATAATCTAATTTTATTTTGAAAAGGCACACACCATTGGCCCAGGCGTTCTGCTAATTACATTTGTTAAGGAAAGCAAAGAGTTATCTGGGTGTTTGCTGGGGAGGGGAGATGAGTGATAGAAATACGTATTTTACAGAGGAAACTGATATGAAATGCCACATACAATCAGCAGGTGAGTTTGGATTTATAGATATATACTCTGGCTGGGATTTATGATTGGACATGAACACATGAAGCCCACTACATTTACAACAATTTGCTTGTTCTTTTCAGTGGCTTTCAGAAGTGGAAGCTTGCCATTACATACAAGCATTTAATTCTTCAAAAAGCCCAGTTCCTTCTTATGAGACAATAAAGTACTTCCTCTTGTAACAGCAGGTAAGCACTGAATGAATCCTTAAAAATCTAACCCCATGTGCTAAAGAAATTTAATAATCTTTAAACTACACACAATGCCACTTTGTCTCTGGTACCAGGATGTTGTAAAATGTCTGATTAGTCCTTATAATAGTGCTGACACCTCCACAGCACATAAAAGAGGACTTTTAATTTACAAAAGACATCTCTGGTTGTCCTGATTTTTATGTTTAATTAGACTGTAAGACATAGCTCCATTTGGCTGTTAACCAACATATGAGGTACAGGCTTAGTGCACAAGGTAGATCTGTGAGGCTTTTTGAAAAGCAATATTGTAATATTTTGAATACATTTTTAATACACACTATCTCATGGATTATTTAACTCTCTAACGAGGTAGAAAGAAATATTAAAGACAGTATTTTAAGTGTCAGGTAAATGACTCAGTTTAAGGTAAAAAGAGAGGTCTTTTCTGTTGATTTTCCTGCTATGGTTCCAACAACTGCCTAGATTTTGGAAATTATTTTGTGATGCTTAGATTTTATATTGGTGCCATAATTGTGCACAGTAGGGTACTGTACCTAGCCATGAAATTAATTTAAAAATTTAGTAAGAGACATGATGAAAAATACAGAAAAGTCAGCTGCTCCAAAGGAATTCTAACTAAAAGTGTTTCTGTGGCAACATGAACTTTAATAAATCAAAATTTGCAATACTGGTAATCTGTGCCCCAATGATAGGTAAATGTATGTGTCTGAATTAGGAGAGCAGTGGAGCTTATAGTCACAGAGCTGTCAGAGGAAATCAGAGGAAGTCAGCAATAAATGTCTGAGCACTTAATAAAAATCACCATCCAGCTCACGATATGTGACACAAACCCTAAAATAAGGGGAAATCTGCCTTGTGATATATAAGGGACTTAGCATGTCATTTGACATGTGCACTTGCCTCGACTGTCATCCAGTTTGAACATGAAAAAGACGAGGGGCAGCCCAACAGGTACTTCTTTTGTTTCAGCACATCTTGAAGAGGAAACAAGTTGGCTGCTCCCTCTCTGTAATTCTCTTACCAAACAGCAGCTTCAAGAAAGCTCTGTATGCATCCCCCTGTAATGAACACAACAAAACACAGGAGCCAGTCAAACTTCCGGTGAAGCTCTACACCACAAGGAGAAATATAAAAAACATATCCATCAAAAGCTACCTGAGTACAAATTCAGCCACAGAAGTAAAATGACCAGCCTATTTTGTAAAAAGTGGATCTGTTTGGGAAACAGAATGTCTGCCCTGCAAGTGGAAAGAAAAACCCCCATAAATTTAAATTCAAAAATTTCAGATTGAATAAAAAACAGGACACTGCATAGTGGAGGATCATGCCCAACTCTACCTCTGTCACAGCCATCTCCCCTTGAGTATTCCTGTCTTGATCTGCAGGATTTCAAATGGAAGTTTACGTTCATAGCAGTGACCAGCCCCTTTACCATCAATACAGGCAGAGCTGTTTAGCTCCAACTGCGGACTGACACAGCCCAGTTTGGACTAGGGAGGGTACTGAAAACTGAATGTACCTGGCCTTACATTTCAATATACATAGTACTGCCTAAAACGCCTCCTGTGCAATTGTTATTCCAGAAGTCAAGAAAAAATTTTGGGTTTTTAGTAATTGAAAACCACATTTATCTAGTCTAAAAGGACTAATTAAAAATTTAGAAACTCATCATGATCATCTATTCATCTCAAGGGAGAATGCTGGAAAAGAGACAGGAGAGAATTAAATATAAATAAATTAAAATAACAACAAACCCCCTATTTGAAGCATGATGACTGTGTTTGCAACTAACACCAGAATTTCAGTATGTGTCATAACCTACAAGGATGAACATAAAAGCTTCTTCATCCCATTACCAGACACATGATGCATTCTAGTACTAATCTACGCTTTGGTTCCATCTGGAGGCACCTTCAGAGTGGTTGTAAGCCTAGTTTCAAAGTTCATTGCCAAACTAGTGGGCTCCAGAAGAAAAATTAAAATAATCAAAGAGAATGCTTCAAATACGAGAGACTGATAAGAGCAGGAGTGATTTCTTTGGACATGAGAGGACTCGGCAAGGTCTAAAAGAACTACAGAAAGGTAAAGTATGGTATAGACAAGATTTCTGGGGAATTACTACATTACCTACATTATTCGGGAGTAGCATTAAGAGAAAATAAAAAAGGTGAGAAACTTGGTTAATAAGCTATCTTTTTCATTACACACCATATTACAGAGGTCACCAATATCAAAACCTAAAGATTAAAAGTGTATTTCCAAAAGCATTCACAAGGCATCACCAAATATGTTCAGTAATAATTAATGACAGTTATTAATGACAGTTCACACTTACAAAATAAACAAGTTCTCCAAGTGTTGAACACCAGAATAAGAACCACATAAAGACAAATCATTCCATTAAAAAACAAGTGACTTCTCTAGATGATTCGACATTTGTATTTGACATCTGAAGAAAAGCTTTAGAATGACACATTTGTTATTCATAACTGGGAGCAGTGGGTCAGGCTTTGGCAATTCAGATGGACCAGCTAAAGATGTTCCCAAAGGGACAAAATAAAATAACTAATGGTCTTAAAAACCAGGTTCTATCAAAAAAGAATTGAGGTTGTTTAAGCTGCAGAAAAGCCTAGAAGACACAACCATATTCTTTAACACATAAGATATTGTAAAGGGTATACTGTTTATCTGTGGTAGACAGGATGAGCAAAAATGGGTTTGAATTGCTGCAAGGAATAAGAAAATTCTTGTCTATATAAGAAGTTAGATACTCGAATAAATTTCCAGGAAGTTGCTGTGTCTCTCTCGTCGTAAGTCTTGAAAATTACTTAAGAAGTATTTGCAAGAGATGAGGTAGCTGGAGTTTTCTCAGGAAAATCTCAAAACTTCCCTTACTTTATCTGATTTTATATAGTCTGAATTTAATCAATAAAGATGATGATTTGTTCTAGAAACGTCAGTATTCAGTTCACATGACTAAACCCCTTACAGCCAGTCTGTGCCTATCCTTCTAACCCATTTAGAGGCAAATAACCACTGAGGCAATTAACTAGCACCCTCTCTACTTCAATTTACAATGTGATTGTCTCTGAGTAATGGAAATACTTACTCCAAACAGTTTTCACACCAGACAGCCTCTTTTTTTCAGAGAGAGGAAGGAACATGGCTATCTAGTGTTCTTCCCTAAAGCTGCCTTTTCCACAGAGATGTGGTCTTAAATTGGCTACAGCTACCTAGCTTTTACTTTTAAATAATGGTGGATTGTTAACAGATGTTCTAGAGAAAAAGATCTAACAAAAGATGACCCCCTCCTTCTGCCTGGCTGTCAGCCCAGCAAGGCCAGCAACAGGAAGAATGGAAGAGCCTTGGCCAAGGCAGTCTGCATGGGGCAAAATGGACATGCAGGTGGCAGAGCATCCCAGCCTAATCAGTTCTAATCAGAACTAAATGTCTGCCAGTCTGTATAGAAGAATGAGTTCCATGAAAATCTCATTCCAATTCACCTGGAACAGAAGTGCCAGGACTTCTGAGCCAATTTAAAATGAGAATCACACTTCATCTTCCTTGTCTCAGCTATGGCATGCAGAATCGACTAACCAACTTGCCTTCACACTCCTCTTTCTTCTCTCACACTGAAAGGTACAATTTGGAGTCCCAAGCTGTCCCAAACCATAAACAGTTTGTTTAGTAAAAGGAGTAAGTAAAATTAATTTCATGAGGACTCTCTAATTATGACTGGATCATTCAAACAGCCACAAGGCCCAGAATACAGGTTTTGTTCAATAAGCCGTAGGCTCCGTTCTTCTCTTCCCCATCCTTTTAGATGCGGATGAACCAGTTTGTGTCATCCATGAAAGGATACAGGCATTGTTTACTCTAATGCCCTGACAGTATTCCCTGAGAGACAGGCCTTTTTCACTCTTTTCTTCCTCCTCAAGAACTGAAGTCTCATTTCTTGTGAGAGATCAAGAGGGTACAAACACTTGGCTCCCAGGTGCCACATCATCATAATACAGTTCTCTGTGGAGACTTAAAGTTAATTACCACAGCCAAAAAGAAACAAGGAGACATTTCTCTCAGAGCAAAGTGACAATCCTCAAACAAACTGTTCTCTGCAGAAGTTTCTATGTGGTCTCACATTTCATTCAGCTTGCCAGCCAGAGCACAGAGTTTTTAGCAGTTCAATTCAATGTACTGGTGATATAATAAAGAATTTATTTAATTTTGGTGCTGGTGATATTTTCGTTTCACTTTTCATATACATCTGTTAACTCCTTCAGCCAGGGATTTTATTCTTACTATCTAAGTAAAAAGACAACAAAAAAATTTCAATCTCTTTTTACAGTCAGGGAATACATCCAGAATTTTTGAAGAGGTTTCAAAGAGGAAGAGGAAAAAAAGGGCCAGAGCCGTTCTCTCTTACTGTTTGCTTTTAATTTTTTGGGGGTAAGTGATGTACTTGTTAGGCCCTTACATAAAAAATTATTCACATTCCCCTCCATAACAGCCATGAGCACTTTTTTTGAGCTAGTTTAAGTCAACATGTACATTAGCCATGGCCTGAGTGGAGTCTCCTGCTGGAGCAATCTCACCATGCAGTCATTCTGAATTGTGTTGCTGCTGCAAAACTTCTTAGACTAAGATGCTACCAAATATGCCAAAAATCAGCACAGGAAGTACTGACAGGATTTTTAAGACAGAAAAAATGAACTGAAAAATGAGTATAAGGTCTTCCAAGGTCTCCCTCAGTGAAGACCAATTTTGATTCATTGCTTTTTTGAGGTTTGGTTTGGGTTTTTTTTGGACCAGCCAATTTATATTAGAAAGTAATCTCCTAATTTATGAAGGAGTCCTTTAAGCTCCCTAGAAACTCCCAGCTTCATGATTTATTTGTTCATTACAGAGGGGCGATTTCAGTGTCCTTATGTTTCTCATTGTTTTGCATGTGGCCATCCATTACAGCAGAAGAAATTAGAAAAATCCTAAAAAATATGATCATTTTCATATCTAGTAAGCCTGATGAGTTTTCTTTGAGCAGGATGCATGATACAATGAATAAGGAAACTGGATTCCAGGAAAGAAAGAAAAATATGGAGAAAGAGAAGAGGACAAAGAAAGGTGAGGCTATTTTATGTACTGATAAAAAAAATGAGCATAGAAGTGCTATTTTTATTTATGGAGGTTACAGAAAGCCTGAGCAGATAGCCAGATTTCTGACTCCACCAGCCAGCATTTGCAGAAGCCTCCTCTCTTGGAAAAGCCCTTGTTCTTTCCTCAGAAAAAAAATCCACAACTGCTTTCCTCCGAAGTGCTCACTTCCAGCTGTGAATAGGAGGCAGCACAGAGCCCTCACCTGACTGCACAGACACCCTCTGGCTGCCTTGGCTGCAGAACCCCAAGCTCTGCCAGGCCAAGGGAAAGGTGCTGGAGCCTGGCCTTGGCTCCTGGGGACAGGTAATCCCCTCCCACCAGCAGATGACAATGGGGGCAGAATTGGAACTGAGTGCTCATTGTTTATACTTCAAAGAATACTCAGACGGGCCTCTGTTCATAATTTAAAAGTTTCAAATTAGAGGTCTACACCTTGCTAATGTTCTCACTAGCATCAAGAGGGCATTTGTCAAAGGCTTCAGTGGGAACCAAAATTATCCCTTAATGATTTTGCCATTACAAGATTTACATATTTTGCAATTGCAAATCATAAGTCACAGTCAAATCAACAAAATATTACAGCATCAAGGTGCAGGAACTCACGTAGTCTTGGAAATCACCACTTTTGTCTGCCAGATATTAAATGCCCTTCTCCAGTTTCAGTTTCTGCTGTTGCAAACCAGATTGTGTTGCAGGACATGCTGTTAAACCAATCACACTGTAAAATGCATTAACACTATTCACCTCCAAAATTGCGGGGGTTATGAATTTTAGAACGATGATGACACAAAGCAATCAAAGCAGGACCATTCAATATAGAGCTTATAGTCCATCTCATCACATCTTCCTTCAGAGTTACAGCCCAAATGGTACTCACACATTCCATTGTGTTTTGCCTCTTAGACCACACCCATAACAAGGGCACCAGTGATGTATAGTCCATCCTGAATAGGTTCTGTCACAGGCAGGTCAATCTTTCTCAAAGGGGTAAACCTGCTAGTGCATATTTTATATTTAATTTCTACTTACTGTTTATTTTGCAACACTGCTGTCACGTGCTTTTATGCCTATTGCAAAACTCAAAGAAAGCATGTTTTGTTGTTCCTGTAAAAATAGTGAGGTTGGTGTTCAGAGATTTCTTCTTCAGAAAAGGGAGTCGTCCATCAGAAAAGCTTCAGTCGAATCCAGGACAAGAAGTGAAAGCTTGTACTCAAGATTTCAGCTCTCCAGTGTTTGGATAAGATCCCACCTGCATTCTGGAAAAAGAGATACATGAAATTTTAATAGATCTCATGGGGTGTCTCCACCTCACTGAAAAACAAGATGCTCAGAGCTTATTACTGTGTGGAGTTATCCAGGTACACTTAAATGATTCATCATGTACCAGTTCTGTTAATTAATTACTCAGTGCTATACAAAACCTTTAATATATATTTCTAGATACTTGTTAATAGATCTGATGGCAATATAGGAAAAAAGACAGCTTGTATTTTTTAAAGTGAAATAAAAAGTTTATTTACTCAAAAGTTGTGCCTACATGCCTGGAAACTCAGTAAAACACATACAAATTTTAAAAAAAGGCAAAAGCAAACTCACACGAACAAATGGAAAATTTAATTAAAAACAGGATGAAGATGAATTCTCTACATTTTTCAGGATCAAGTGACCTGGAAAGGGACAGAGGAAACTTTGAGTGGATAAAAAGTGTTTACTTTGAGAACAAATTAAAAAAAAATAAAGTTTATAACAAATGTAAGTAATTAAAAATGGAAAAGGAACTTCAAAATAGATTTTAAAATAGAAACTTTGGAAATTATATTCCAAGTCATATTTGACACTTTATACACAGACACACAATTCTCCCCTTATTAGTACATATTTTTTCCTGTTCTACAGTGACCCAGCTGCTGCTGTATCTCAGACATTATCATTGCCTTTTCCACTTCTGGTCAGTAGTGTTTGCATGGCAGCTGCCTGTATTTGAGATTAAATACCTGCAAAAGACAGGAGATATTCCTGGTTCAGAGAGACAGCAGTCTAAACCCTTTACCCAGCAAAGACACTCTCTTTTCAGAAGAAAAAGGACAGGTCAGTGAGTAAGGGTACTCACAGCCAAAGCTACAGGACTTTATTTTGTAGAGCATTACAGACCTTCCCCTGCCTGTTGTGAATAACTCTTTCAAGAACAGACTCTATGCATATCAGTAAACCCCTTCCTCCCTCATGTAACCTTGTCTTTGATCTAGCATCATGCTTCCACAGGAAAAGTTTTCCATGTTTTCATCTACATGCCATTCTGGTATTATTTAGAGTGGTTCCCACACCAATTCAAGAATCTCTGAATCTTGCCTGAGATTCTGAAAATTCTGGACTCCAAACTGTAGCTCTGAAAGCAAGAGAACCAGCTCCTATTTCTTTCTCACAGCTACAGAGCAATGTTACCCACTTCAGTTTTCCCTAATTCTGGCAGAGCAGGGCACCATGAGTCACTCACTACACTCTCTTGCCAACTGCTGTTTCAAAGCACAAATCTCCATAAGGGGAAATGTAATATTTCTATAAACTCAACCTTCAAAAGACAGGAGGACTGTGTCCCTGAGTGTACTTCTTGACATGACACACTGAAAAGATCCCCATAATAATCACTGTAGAGCAATCAGAGAATTTAATCATATTCTAGACCTGTCCTAGTTCTATTTCTGAGACAGGCGAGTACATTTGTGACATTTTGGGGCCTGTTTCTGCTGCCACTGAAGTCAAAGGCAAACTCTCCATTGGCTTGCACAGGCACAGAGCCACTATTATGTTATAGAGCAGAGCTGGAGTAGCAGAGTGAAGATCTTCCTTGGGAGGATAGCTGTGCATAGCTGAACTACTGCTCTTCTCCAGCGATTCTACAAGATAACTTCTACGATTTCATAAAATACAGAGAGACAAGCAGTAATAGGATCAAGAGCCACTCTTCTTGTGAGAGGGACCAAATCAAATTTTCCTGAATAATTTACCTTCCCTTGTTCCCCTAAATAAATAAATACAACATAATAGCAGAACAAGACAGGCTTAGTCTAGCGTTTAACTAATTAACAGTACTAATTAGTGTTTAATGGCAATGATAATTATAATCTGAGTCTATTGAGGCTGCCACATCACATGGATTGTAATCTTCCCCCTCCCTCTAAAACTTTAAATCAGTATCACTTCAAACCTGACAGGGTCATTTCATTAAAAGTGATTAAAGAGTCACCTTTATTTTCTGTGTTAAACTGAGAAATTCAAAAGCCTCTTTAAGTGGTGAGAGAAGAAAGGATAAAGCATCACTTTGAGTTAAAGAAATCAGTAATTGAAGCTCCTTTTTGTCCCACATATGCATCATTCTTCAGGTTTTCATTTGAGCCAATCCCAAAAGCAAAATTCACAGGCTCTGTGCCACTTGCCCATCATATACAACAGAAAAACTTGGGTTAGGAAGGACCTTTGTAGTCCAACCCACGATTCAAAGCACTGCTACCCGGGTCACTTTATGCTGGGCTTTCCTGAGCCAAGGCTTGAATATCTCCACCCTCTGGCTACATGTTCCAGTGTTTGACCACCTTCATGGCGAAAAATCTTCTTCCTTATATCAAACAGGAACCTTATTGCAACTTGTGCTGCTCAGTCATGGAGAGGCATCAGACATCCCCTGTAGATCACAATCTGAATGGCAGCACCCTCTCATGGGAGTCCCATCTGGGCTGAGTCCTCTAATGTGCCAAGTCCCTTCAGCTCGTGCTGGATCATGGCCCTTGGCACACTGACACTACCACTGGACAGTTTTAAGCAGAATTTCTGGGCCACTCTGCAGCCACCCTGCCAAGTGCTGCTATGAGCCTGTAGGCTGGAGCTGCGCACTTCCACAGCCTGTGGAGCTGTGTGTGACTTCCCCTGCACGGCTGCCAGCTGGAGGCAAGGGCTGCAGCAGTTCCTAACCAAAAGACAGCCAGCAGAAGCTGTCTGTTAGAGCTGACAGAAGCAAAAGCCTCTGGAAGCTAAACCTCACCATCAGCAGTGAGCCAGGCATTCCCAGCCGATGCAGTTATCAGATGTTCCCTGAAGCTCTCTTCAAGAGCAGGTTGGAAGCTTGGAAAGAGCTGCCTTTTCTGCTACCCAGCTCTGCTAGCTCTTTCAAGCCCCAAACCCTCATGGACAAATTATGTGCTGGTTTTTTAAAGAAAGGTCAATGCAATCTTCGGGAAGGATCATAAAAAATACACAAATGTAAAGTAGATGGAATAAAACTCTTCTGAGTTTACTAGCAATATATAATCAGAGGGGACCAATACAGAGTCTGGGAAGTTTCTGAATTGTGCTGATTAATATCCAGGCTCAGCATCCAGCTAAGACGACAAGAGAGGACACAAGATATTAAGCAGATAAGAAATTCTGCTAAGGAATGGCAGAAGAACACTGCAGCAATTCACTCTGTTTTACACAAGGCCACACCTGATCATTGCATGAGAACACGGAAGAAATGCAGGACAGCTATGGAGCAGCTAAACACTTATATAAGCATGGCATGGTGCTGCCATATATATTCAGATATAGGTCAGGGCTTTAGACACATAACAAACATATACAGCAATTACTCTTATGAGTATTGTAATAATGAAAACAGCATGCATGAACATAAAAATCCAAGTATACAGAATTTGGAGTATCCAGAAATCAGCACTGAGAGTTATTGGGACTGTTATTGTTTCCAACGCCAAAAGCAGAAGCTCGCTATGGCTGAGTCCCGTAGTGGCTTTTGTTGTTTTCATTAGCACTAAACATTCAGAGTGTTATAAATGCACTTAATAAAGTTGGCTTTTGTAATAGTTTATGAGATTAAATGGGAGTTAATTGTTGTAGGCTAACTGTTATATGGTTGGTTGATTATTGTTGGATTTTTTTTTGTAGCGGTTACAGGTACTTCTCAAAGTTTGTAAAAAGGGGAGGGTAAATGAGGGTAAATGAGTGATACCCTATTAACATAAAGGAATTACCGGACAACCGCCATTGGAAGATTACTCAACCAATAAGAAACATCCCAAGACAGCAAGCCAATCAGAATGACAGATGACAAGCCAATTGAAAGGCCCCAAGGAGGAAGGTCTAGGACTATAAAAGACTGTGTCACCTAACCGAGGGGGTGCCTCTGGCTGCACCCTGTCTGTAGTCAAGTACCCAGTGCTGTACCCCTTTGTTTTGTTGGATGAGTTTTTCTCTCATTTTGTCCCCTATTGTCTGTTAATAAACTTCTAAATTTTTAATCAGAGAGCCGTGTTTCTCTCGAGGAATCTCATAAGGGAGATACAACTACCTGGGGAATGCAAGCTTTTGATCTATCTTAGCCAGCCATTCTACCTTAATGTGATTTTTTGTGCTTTCCTTTTTAGAATAACCACTAATACTAAGAAAAAAAACTTCCTGAAGTTCAAGCCTCTCATTTTGTAAGAAAAACTGACAGTTCAAACAAACACATGATGGTCAGGGACTTGTCCCTGTTCCCTGAACACCACCCTCTCTCCATGTCTCCAGCTGGGAATATATCTTTCCCTATATGTTATGCCAAGTCCAGGAGGAAATCAAATATACATTTCTGCTGGTGACTAAAGCTCTGATCCTACCATTAGTTAAACACAAGCTTATTTTTATGTGAGTCATCCCATCAACATCCCCATATGCCAGAGACTTTGTGGGATTGATGCCCAAAAATGAAACCATAATGAATGAATCCCATTTCTGAGTTGCAGAACCACGGTTGGAAACCCTGAGAACTGTGATACTGGAACATAAGTCCACAGTATAACATGGGCCAAGGAAGTAAACGCTTAAAAAAAAAAAAAAAA
>VZTG01001885.1:1594-94849 GCA_013397845.1 Melanocharis versteri | reverse complement strand
AAAAAAAAAAAAAAGAGATTAACTAATTCTTTACTCTGAAAAAAAAAACACCAAAACCGAAACTCACAAGAGTTGATGTTCTTAATTAATAAGTTTCATTCTTGTTACCCAACAGTTGGTGCTTCTCCAATGAAAACATGGCAAAATGCCTCATTTTAAAGAGCACATGCCAGACTTTGGATTTAGTTCTGCCTGCTTTTCGCCACCACAGCATCATAAATTTGCCATTTCAGTCTGCCCCCCTATGTTAGGATTCTGTCTAAACTCAACAACGCCTTACTTTCCCATGTAGGCAAAACAAAAAAACTTCAGCAATTCATAGTACCAATGAAACCCACTAGGACATACTTACATTTGGAAAACTTTGAAACGTTAACTAAATAACTAGAACTAAATATAAGTAATTGATACACTAATGAATTATTAATATGAGTACTGTGTATGCTGTTTAAAATGGCTGTATCACTTTAGTAATGAAATGGCTCATTACAACAGAGGCAACTGTTTGCTCTGTTGCAGGAGCATGTGCCAGAATAAGAATTGTAGTGTAAAAGAAGAGGGTAGAACAATATTTAACAGCTCAGAGTGAAACCTCAGCTCTTACATTGCCAGCCACATCTAAAAGCAACGGGCCCAGAATCCCTCTGCATTGGCATTTCTATCACCTGCTACAAGACAAATGTATTGGGAGACTAGTACTCAAAGCAAACGTGACTTACTACTTCAAAGGTCACTTTGAATCTTACGCTATTAACAGAATGCATCTTCTTTAGTGTTGCGGTGATTCAAAGATTACTTATGTTACCTCAGCAGGCTCAGGCAGTGTTCCTGAGGCATCTCTCTTCCCTTTCACTTAGGGTGAGAAGCTGTGATCCTCCCAAGATCTCTTTCCCTACTTATTTGAGTTATGTTGATCCCTGTATCCTGATTGGCTCCTTCCACATACAACAGTGTCCCGGAACCTTCCCTGCTGCAGGGTTCCTCATTGGCTCCTTGTTGCCCTTCTGCTCTCCCTGTTGCCGTTACTGGTTTATGTACTGTCAGTCTGCCTGTGTGCTGTGCCTCAGTTGGCTTGTTCATGGCTATTCCCTCCCCTCTCCCAAGGGGATAAAGCCCTGTGCAACCCCCTGCTCCAGGCTCTTCGTTCCCCCCCCCCGTTCCTCGCTCCCTGAAATAAACCGCCCCTGCTCACCGTCGAAGGGTCCCTCCGCCTCTCATTCCTCTCCTGCGCCTGTAACACCGGTGGGCTGCCCAGACCCTGAGTGCGATTCCGGCAGCCCTCCCGCTTCGGAACCGAGCCAGCCGCTCTCCGCACCGGCGGCGGGAAGGTCGCGCACGCTGCTCGGCCCAGCTGAACGAGGCACCCCCGCGAGGGTGGCCGGACGCGTGGCACGGCGGCACTTTAGTCCTTTCACAAAGTATTTTATAGACTCATCTTTTCCTGTGTACTAAACCCACTTTTTTAATATATATTAAAGCATATTTCCCGTAAGCCCCATGCATGCTTAACATTAATATCAGTTGTTGTATTAAGAGTAATTGTCAGAAGTGAGCAAGTAATTTCTTCACAAATATCAACACTTTGCATTTCCAAACTATCCGAGGCTTCCCTCCTTCTCCAGACAGTATGTAAATACACCGCTCACAGGCTATGACAACAGAGGATTACTCTCATTTGAACTTGCATAGCAAAACCTGCTTAATTCTGTTTCTCCTATTAAGCAGATTAGTTGGAAAAAAGATAGGTATATATATTATTTGATTTTACAAGGGAAATTTTTAATACCAAAATACGAATTTAAAATTTAGAGTGTGCAGATATTTACCACTCTCTCTTCTCACAATGTTCTAGACAGCAGACTTATCCCTGACAATATTCATCTCCTGTAAACACTGACAAAGCAATTTAAGAATTGTTATTTAATTGCATATTCACTAGCTGTTGCTGGAGGTATTTTGTTCAGCTCTAATTAGCACAGTTAATAAGATCAATATTTTCATTACTGAATGCTGCAGTAAGGCAAAACATGCTTAAAAACTTATATATACAAAATCCCAAGAAATATATTTATTGGGAAATCCTACTTGTCTACTTCAAAAGCAAAAAGCCCTCAAACATTGGAGGAAAAACACTTTTGGTGTTTGTCATTTAGCTGAGGACAGAAAATTGAAACATCCATATTATTTGTGGGTGCTTTTAGAGGCAAGAGGACTCTTTGTTCTAATTGGTTGTTTGCTACTATTTCCATGTGTCCAATGGCTTTTGCAGGAGAGATAGGCATTGCAGTTTGACTCACTTGCACAGACCTTGGTGTTGACACCATCATTCTGCTTGTACTCTCACCTGACTTCAAAAAAACCCAACAACAGAAACCCAGAAACCTGAAAGAAAAGTAGAGGCATTATAATCTAGCAGCAGTGTTTAAAACTTGGCTTCACGTCTGGCAAATAGAGATTGAAGGAAATGAAAACAATATAGCTGCAGCAGCCAAAATGAGCACTAGGTCTGAGGAAAGAGCACAGTCCTCAGCACCCCTGCCCTAAAAATGGAAGCACTGGGCCCTAGGGTTCTTCCATCTGGAGAGAACATCCTTTTCTGCCACAGAACACACAACGGTCTCAGCCTTCTCTGGACCTTGTCACAGCTACCACAGCACTGAGAAAAAGGGAATACAAATGTCAGATATCCTGTTTCTCAGATCTCTGGGCCTTGTTTTTTAGCACTCTTCATATCTAACCATACTGGGTCAGAAAATGATCCTGACTCCATAACTCTTTCTTTTCCCCTCTGAAATTTCCTTCTTCTTTTTTAAAGAGAAAAGCTCAAATTTGTATTTGGAAAGCATTCTTCCATCCATTCACTGAACCTTTTAAATGAATTGACAATTCACTATGACTCTACCTTTGCGGAGATGTCACTCAGGAAATTGTCAGTGTAAACTACCCTAAAATAATTTCATGCTCATGTTGAGTAATTATTTTAAAAACTGTTCCTGCAGAAAAATATGATCTAATATCAAACTGATACTGTATAATTAAGCAGCAAGACACATCAGGGAGTAGAATATAGGTTTAGGTGCTTTATTAAGCATCAGGCTGAAGGCAGGGATTGTCAAAGCAGAAAGACGTGCATTATATGGCACAGCTTGCAACATAAAGCTGTTCCCTGGGGTAACACATCCTGCACCTGTTGAGGTTTTGCCACCCACTGTGTCCACTCAAATTGGTTATCTTCATTTCCATGCCCATCTTTTCTACTCAACTGGGTCTACTTCCCCTCCAACTAACCTGCTAAACTTGTAATTTACAGCACTGGTGCTGCTAAGATATTTACAAGGCAAAACCACAAAAGACAAGAAAAATTTGGCATAATATTTCTAGGAAGGGCAAGTGAAAATGCTGATGAAACACATTAGGCAGCTCCCCATGCATATTCAGTTTGCTATTAGCAATATAAGCTCTCATAAAAAACCTGTTCTTTTAAGATGACAATTACAGCAGCAAGGCTAGCTTGATCTACTGTCCAAATATGAAACACTTAATTTAAGAAATGGAGAAAAACTATTTAATAGTGAGAACATAAAGAGAAGCCATTTGGAGACTTATCTGATTCCTAAGCTTCACATACTTGTTTTCTAACAGACACAAATGCAAGCAGTGTCTTTAGAATTATAGGAGGTAATACATGTGCTGGTTACACACTCAAATGAGAAAATATTTGAACGGTACTGCTGTTTCTGCACCAGCAAAGAGCTGGGAGAACAAAGTGTCAGAAAACCTAAAACCAAACATCCAAATAAAGAAGGTTTCCAGTGGACATTATATCAAGCCAATGTCACCTCGCTCATTTCTTGATTCTCCACTATCACTTGATTAAAAAATCAGTTATATTCTTATCTGCAAGGAGAGGGGTTAAAAAATAATATATATTTGATTCCTTGCCTGGACATATCACTCCGGCAAGATGCATTGTTTCTCAGTATGACAGCAGAGATTAATAGCATTTCCAGATATAGCCTTTTCTCTTTTTCTTTTCGTGAATCAAGGCTGGATTTTGGTAAAGAACAAAGACATTCATCATTAAACTCAATCCCTTGAAAACAGGTGCCTGGGGTCCTGGGAATCCATCGCTTACTTATGCTACCCAGGGAATTCTTATACACTGCACATCTGCGGCCAGTTCACATTAAGACAAAGGTGAACACTGGGTCATCCTATTGAGGAATCTCAATCCAAAGACTACTGAGAATAACTCAGGTTTATATGGCAACATTTCCCATTATGTCACACAACAGATTTAGAGACTGTTGTACTCCATCGTCTGCTCTTTTTACTGTCTCTGTCACTAGAATGAGACACCCAAAGCATAATGCCAAGTGCAGGCTGTGAAAGATAGTAATACAGTGAACTCCTTCATATTTTATAAGTTAACTTGTCAGGCATTTCAGTGTGTTCTTACAGGCTGCTTCAGCTGGGAAAGAGAACAAAAGTAGTTGGCCACTCTAATCAGAGGGCAAAGAGACCTTCCCTGGCCCCAGTTCCTTACGGGGAGCAGCTTTGTACCACGGGCTGTGCAAACCACAGAGCAAGAAAAGGCCCAACATAACACACGATGGTCATCATTTAACACTGTATTTGAAAATACAGTATTTATAGGTGTGCATGTTTATATACATATGCATGCATACATACATATTTCCATACCAGAAAGCCACAAATTCCTTGATATCCTCAGGTGAGGACAAATCATATGCAGTGTTAATAGAGGAGACTGCTCTGCCAATGGACATAGAGGGAAAGTGAGGGCAAAATAAGGCTTTCTTGTGTGGGTCTGAAGTAGAAAATTGCTGCTGTGGAGTAGTCTGGAGACTGTAGCTGTGGCTAAAAGGGGAATAGCATCAATCTCTTCTCACAGCACTGCTACTCAGGGTCTCATTAAGCATGTTTTGCAAAGAAAAGCTAGAATTTATCCTATATAAAAAACCCGCTGCAACTCTACTGAAAATCTTTGGCTACAGAAACCAAAACCAGAATTATGTTCTCATATTCTTAGAGATATTAAAGAAAGCCCACCAAAAATCAAAACCAGAAGCCCAAAATGTTGAGAAACAACTGCCAGGAATTTTGTCTTTATTTGTTTGATGGTGGTCTGTGCCTAATAAACAATGCATCCTCCTAAGCCATTCAATTAAATCAAGACCAAACAATCAATCAAAATCCATCCATCTCTCTCCCCACCCCCATTCACAGGAAAACTTTGATCTGTCATACTGGCAATGAAACCAAAAAACCACCCGACCAAAACATCCCTATCATTCCACTGCATTACTTAGACTCTGCTAGTTAAGCTCCCCTCAAGTAATCTGTTACCATTTATTGGTTCATTTATCTCCTGGTCTCTGCAACCAAATAAGTAATTAAAATAATGCACCTCATGAGTAACAATGCAAACACTGTTAGGCAGGGGCTGTGCTATTTGCAGGACAAGTAAAACAGCATTTGGCATCAAGTGGCAGTCAAAACCCTGCCTTATTGTGTTGCCATTACAGAGGTTTGTGCCCTCCATTACACTGAAATACAACCAGGCTTCCTCTGGAAATTCTGCTCATTTACACCAGAGTAAATCAGCAAATGTTTTGGATCATAGGATTTAAGTTCATTGGTGACTGAGCTTAGTCATATCACAGAGGGATACCTGTGCAGTCTTTAATCTAAGAGAGCTTAGCTCTTTCTTTATGTAGAAATTCTAGATCATCTGTGATACAATTTTCTGTTCTGCCAGTGAATCATGGCTTAAAGTTTGCTTAATTCTACCACAGCAAGTATCTCATGTAATGGTCTCCCCTGCAGACAAAATTTCTACCCAAAGTACTAGGCTATTTCAGAAAGAAACCGCTCTTATTTGTCTGAGTTGGTTGGTGTGATACTTAAATAGCCACATTCACCTAGAGATTTCTCTAAATGCTTGTTTTCAAATGTTTTAAATTATTTTTGGTTCTGTTAAAGTTCGAAAAAGGTTAGGTGAGTACAGAACACATAAGATTTAGAACACATTCATATCAATCACATACTCAAATTGGGAGCATGTAAAGCAACAGGCATATTAAAGTCTGGACCACCAATTCCTATTCCTAGGTGTCTCGGTTTTGGAGACAAAATTCTAGGAGGAAACGCTCCAGAAGGTGCGTCTCCTGCAAAGGGAAAGGGCTTCCCCTCNGAAGGAAGGTAGGGAGGCCAGGGGGAGGAAAGGAAAAAAAAAACAAAACCTTTTTCAAGCTAGAAGGAATGAAAAAAGGCAGGAAAGGAGCGATGCAGCGTCGAGGGTGCCCTCCCTCCTGAGCCCGGCGGAGCTGTTGGAGCAGAGCCGTTCAACCGAGCCGCGCCCGGGGTCCCGCGGCTCTGGCCCCGCCCCCGGGTCCATCTTAAAGATACCGTAACCTCGGACATTAAGCGGACGGTTAAGGAATACAGCAGCCTCATAACATCACCCCAGGACACCTAGAACTATGAGTAATACTTTAGTTAGGCACAGTGACATACAAGTGAGAGGAAAAAAAAATTAGAAAGAAACAACCAAAGGGCAGAGGGACTGTGTAAATCCTCAGATGGTTTTGACATGTATCAGTTTTCAGATAAGCCATGGACTGTGGATGACATGTGATAGAAGAAGAGAACTCAGCAATGAAAGAGAAGAATTAGCAGTGCATTAAGCAGCTCTGTTCCAGTCTGTTGGAACTGTGTGTTTTTAAATGCCACTTGGCTTATCAGGCATATCCCTTTTCAGGCTGTACAGGTTACAGGGCTGCAAGACCTCAGACAGATCTCTGCAGTATTTAGCCATTTGGGGATGAAAGATTGAAGTGTCTCAAATCTCTCTCTTCTCCTCCACCATGACCCATGGAGCAGACCCCAGCTGAAGGTTAGATTTTGTAAAAGGCCTGCTCACTACTGGCTAAAATGCTTCACTACATTTTACCCTAAATGATCTTTAAAACTCTCTGAGTTAGTCTCAGGCTCTGAGGCCATCAGGGCATGGTTAAAGCACGCTACAGAAGCCCATGGATGCAAGTTCACTGGTCACTGAAGCATGACTTCGACCTGGATGGCACATGAGGTGAGGAGCAGTGGATCCTAAATCCTCCCTATTGGACAAGAGCCCCGCTGAGGCCTGGCCTGTGCCGTGCAGTGGGACCCATGGAGCGGCTGTGTTCTGAGCAGTCCTGTCCCTGTGTCCCCCTTGGCACTGTGGTGCACGTGAGGGTGTGTATGAGGACTTCCTTCAATCAGGATATTTAACAATGTGACTGTTTGGGCACAAACATTAATTACTTGGCCTCACATCCCCTGGTCACAAGCTGAAATAGCTCAAGTGACCTTCACACACTGCACAGCCCTGCCTGATGCCACAGTGAGAGCTGACGAGCTTTACTTAAACAGGAGCCAGTCCTGATACTTCCAAAAGCAGGTCCCTGCCCTCTGACCTTCCTCCTTGCACTGGGAAAATTCAATCCATTATTTTATGAGGAAAGAAAGCTCTTACCCACCTTTTTTCTTACATCACAGGTCTTTGAGCAACATGGTCTAGTGAAAGGTGTCTCTGCCCACGGCAGGGGAATGCACTAGAGGATCTTTAAAATTCCCTTCCAACCCAAGCCAGTCTGTGATTCCCTCAGCATCCAGCCTTCAAGTCAGCTGTGCAAAATCAGACATGAGAATTTATTGAGTTTGCTAATGGCACTGACATGGTTTTCCTTCTGACCTTTTTTTTTTCCAGTGACTGCTTTCCTTCATAGCTCTTAATGACATTTAGAACCAGATTTTTAATTAATGTGCCTAAGAAGCAGATCCTCAATTAGGATTTTAACAAATACCTCCCAGGCTAGGCATATCAGCTGTATTGATGAGGTAGGCATTTAAATGCTTTTGAAAATCAGTCAGACATCTATCAGCAGCTTAGAGCACCTAATGACCCTAAAAAATAATCTACCCTTCAAGTTCTAGATAGTCTAAAAAACTTTTGCTTTTTGTGATGTATGTCATGTATATATACAAAGGGAATATTTCTCAGTCTCGTTCAAGCAAGAATAGAAAACATTGAAAAAAATACAAACCCCAATCCTTTGAGCCTCACAAACTTTCTAAGGAAATTAACAATCCTCTAATCCTGCTGGTAGAAAATGAGTGCAAGTTGCAAGCAGTATTCCAAAGCACAGTAGCAAGAGTAATTGGCTTCCCCCTCCATCCCAAAGTCCTTGACCTTTTGCTCCTCATTAGGGACATAAAACATGAAGAAAACACTTACATTTGTCGTATTTCTTGTAAAATTATACAAGTAGAAATTGAAACAGTTTGGAGTCAATAAAGTGAATTTGAAAAGCTGCCTGTAGGAAATTGCTAAGAACAGAATTCCTCAAATCCCCTTGAAGTGATTCTAGCAGTAGTTATGCCATGTGCACTTGTACGAAGCACTTCAAAGCATTAAAACTTTAACAGAGTGAAATTATGAACAAAGCTGTAAAATTTAAAGATGCTAAGACATCTGCTAATGTTCTGGTATTTAAACCACAGATCCTGGTGAAATAAAAGCAATCATACAAATACCTGAATTTAGAGACTTTCTGATCCCTACTTTCTCCATATAATTCATTACTGGCATTAAAGGGTCTCATTGAGAGAACAGCAGAACTGAAACATATTGTCACCTACACATTGTTGTTCCTTCTGACTTTACTGCTGTATTTAATTTAAACCCCAGACCCCATAAAGCAGAATACCATCCCAGGTAGGTTCTGCTACTACTGACAAAAGTTTGTAACTTGCTGCTAAAACAAAACAATTGCCTGTACTTCAAGCCCTAGGATTTAAGAAGTAAATAACTTTAGGCAACATCTGACAGCATATTTCAGGCACACATACTAATGTGTACATTAATAGAGGCACTAATGTTGCCTCACACAGAAGCATAAGAAAGCAATATTGATAATAATAATTTAATTAGATGGGAAACATTAAAGTAACTGATGTATCAGCACAGAAATGTTGCGCTTCCAAAAGTGCAGTAGAACATTTGATGAGAATATTCATGCTGTGAATCAACACTGAAAGAAACACAGTAGTTGCTGTAAAGGAGCAGGAGAAAGAACTCCAGTCAAGGGTGTAAGAGTAATTGCCATTTCAAACTACCGCTCCTGAGTAATTTGCAGTAGTCAGTCAGCTTCTCTGTCTTCAGAAGTTAAAGCAATAAGACATGCAAAAATAATTGAACCTGTAGGTTTTTTGCACATGTCTACTAGTTCTACATATAGAGTTGTTCTATACTGTATACATTTCTAATAAATAAATAAATATATATATATATATATATATACCACATAGATAGTTTTCTAGAAATACCAGTTGTACAAATATAACTTTAAGTGCAAAGAAGGATAACACAGAGATACCCAGCAGGGTATGTGGGACACAAATAACACACCCTGCTAGATATCTGTATGTTAATGAAAAGATAAATTACCAGCAGTGCCGCATCATGCAAAAAGTATCATATTTACAAACCCCATAGAAAAGACCTGAGCCCAGTTTTGACCTGTATATGATGTGTAGCATCAGGGTATTCAAACTCACTCTTTCTTTCACTCTTTTTATTTATTTTCTATGAGTTGCTCTGTGATTTCGGTGTAGAAAATATCTGTATTCTTATGTTTCTTCATAAAATACACTATTTTTCTCTCTTGCTCACTGACACAAGTAAAATAATTCATATAATCAATTTGCAGCACAAATTTTCTCTTTAAAAATCCAACATATTTGAAATTTCTCAAGTAAATTCCAGTAATATTCAATTTATTATAATTCATAATTAGCAGACACATTTGCTAATTATGATTTAGAAATAAAACCTGAGAAACAGAAATTATATAATTCCATTGTAATGTGTTCTCTGATTCACACATAAAGCAATCTATTTATTTACAACAACAACAACAACAAAAGTTTAATCCTTATAGTCAAAATCTGGCATGTGAAAACTTACCTCCATTACTTAGGGGAGCAAATAATAACCAACAAAAAGACCTATATTAAAGGTCTTTACAAAAATGTTTGTTGAACAAAATTGATATCCAGGTACATAACTAGCTTTGTAAATCTGCCAGTTTCAGTGTACAGAAATCTTTCCAGAATACCTCATGACATTTTGAAATTTATTTAATTATTATGAAACAGGGGGTCTGCTTATCAAAGGTTGAGAGTTTCATGATTTTTTCAATATCTCATGCTGAAATACATTGACAAAGCTGTCTTGTGCAGACATTTTCAAATATCAATTGATAAATCTTTGTTTCCCAAGGAAGAAGTGTCCATAAGAACTGCTGTGGTATGGCCAGGGCTCCAGGCTCCTGGAGGCTGCTGTTACAGACCTCCAGCGTAGCTACATTCTTCTTGTCTAGCCTTGTAATTTTTTTGCTAGGTACTCTGAACGTTGTTTCATTTTGACTGCCCTGAGGGTTTCTTCCTCACTAACTAATGGGGACCTTGATGCATCATTACTTTAACATAGAACAATGTGATAAAGCTGTAGGATTCTACAGTAAAAAGATTACTGGTTCTGCTCTTAATAAATTAGTTCTCTAAATATTCAGCTGTACATCAGTAAGGCCTTTGTATTTAGAATGGTATTTAGGAGAAATATTTTACTGGGCTCAACTAATTTCTATAAAACAAAGGATAATTTCAAACAGTTTACCTGCACACACACAAAAATATGGAGACAGGGTGAAAATATGAACTTGCTTCGCACAAGAAACACAGAACACTCCATATTCATAAATGTCAAGAACAGGTTTGTTTTCTTTTAAAAGCCTAATTAAACTGAAACAACATAGGAGACCTTTGGGGACTACAGTGATTATAGCTTACCAAACCTAGGGTTGTTTGTAGATGTAGAGGTTGTGTTTTGCTGTTCATTTTGTAAGACTCTGATCTGAAGCCTCAGAATGGCTTAGGAATCATTTCCCAGTCACCTAAACAGAGCTGAGGCAGTTCAGAGAAAAGCTGCCAGGCTGTAGACAAATCTCATTCTCCCTGCATTCCCATTGACTCAGCTCCCAGACTTGCATTTCTCTGTATTTTGCATATTCTTTGTTTAAAGTTTTTAATTACCACATTCAGGTTTTCCTCTCACAGCAATCTCAGTGGGGAGAGACCACCTTAAAATATGTTTTACTGGTAGTCCTTTTCTTCTTTGGTGCTGTATGTTAAGATAACAGTTTAGGTATCTCCTGTTAACTTAAGCTATCTGCCATATACCTTTATCTTCTTGAATTTCTGCTAGCATCCTCCAGCAGTTTCCTTGCTGACTCCTGTGCATCTCTGCCTATGAGCTTTTGTCTAAAGCTTAAAGATTAAGAGCTCCTAAATGCTTTTACAGACGTAACTGATGGGGTTTAGAACAATCCTTGCTATTGTCAAATCCTACCTCTGATCTAGAGCTGAATATCAGAAGGTCAGGGCACTGACACCTCAAACAATCCCTCATTTCTTTATCACATTGAGTCCAACAAGATTCTGGATGTACAGTGCATCCAACAACACAAACAATACATTAATTCCTACTTCTTGGCAAGAAGGGTGATGCTTCTTATATTAAATTACACTGTCTCCCAAAAATACTTGGTTTATAACATATTTGATTTTTTCCAAAAACTTGAGCCCTTATCTATTCCTGGGAAAGAAAAAATAGACATTTAAGTAGTGGAAAGGAATAATTATCAAGTATATTAATAACATATTGATAATCTACCTCTTCATGCCACATGTTCAGAGTGGAGCCCTCCCATGTTCTGTGGTTCAGTGGACTGGAAATTCTGGCTGTATGTTTGACCTGCCACAGCTCTTTGGAGAAGTCAGCTGCCTTCTGAAATCCCTTTTACACAATGTATCAGGATCTGTGCAAGGACAAAAACATGGGTTAATATTTCAGCAACTGTACAGAAAAATTATGATGCTATGAGGTCTCACTCATGTAAAGGAGCTGATCTGGTCCCAGGAACATCAATACAGTTTTGTTACTGACTTTGCTTGGAGCAGCATTGATCTCTAAAGGCAACAAATGCATTGAATTAGGTAAATTGCTGTTCCCACGACCAAGTTAAAAGACAAATGAGTAGTTAAGTGAGAGTCTGGTTACAATATCACATCACAGGGCTTCCTGGTTATTTTCTTGTGGAATTCAGACAGCAGAATTTCAAAGAAAACATTCTCCAATCAGTACTCACGAGAGTTTTAGATAAAAAAAAATCATTTACAAATAGAAAGATTGTAAATTGTCTCACACCAAAAGGAAACTAAAAATCCAAGTTAAAGACATCCTGTTAGAAGGCTGAATGAAGATCAACAGGCTTCTTGACTGAGAGTTTCACATAGTTCTAGCTAAATACGTTAGAAAATACATTCTGTCAGGACTGCATATTTAATCTAAATATATTATCAAAAATTCAGACTATATCTTGATTAATGAAGCTTTTCTTGATTAATGAACCATTGCAGAAAATCTCTGTGGGAGAATGGCGTGTTAAAATGAAGAAGCTTTTAATACAGACTTTTAAAACTTTTCAAAGGGGATTTTCACACAGGTCTTAAGATCCTGCATGATCCATTTATATGCACAGATTAGAAATGGTGGCATTTCCTTTTTGCAGGGGTCTCACATGTCTGCTCCCAGAGATTACATGGCACAGTCAGGCAGTTCTCAGAATGAAACAATCCACAGAAAAAGATGACCTATAATGCAAAAGGTTTATGTGCCACAGAAGATAGCCTATGAATATTTAAAATGTTGAATACAAGAAAAAGCTTTTTTTTTTTTTATTTGCTGTCTCATTCCAAGGGCAGAAGCACCTTCATTGCTAAAGATACTGACTCTGCATTGCTCAAATATACATAGATATATGAATAGATATTAATACATAGTAATACAAGGAAATGAAATTTTCCCTGTGTTTATAAAATTCCTCTTATAGTGAAATCATTAGTAAGCAAGCACTTGGCCAATAAGAGCTCTTCAGTGGATAAATTCTTAATGATGGAAAGTAGGCTAACACTTTGAAATTCTGTTTGCAGATAACTTTATTTTCTTTCTCCCCTTTCCTTAAACTGGAATATTACCATTTTTTCTCCAAAAAAACCTACTTAAACTGGAGTCCTACAGAGAAGACAAGCCAGTGCAAAGCACTTAAATTCCTAACAAACAGCCGGACTCAATGTAAAACTGGCCTTTTTGATTCAAGAACTTTTTTGAAAATTCAACATGACACACATAAAATCTTTATTGTCAGCAGCCAAGCAGTTCAGAGCTAGTTCTGTAATCCCAGTGTGGGCCCTAAAGTGCACACAGGAAACTGGATTCAATTTTTCACTTAATTCCAGAAGTTACCCGTCATCCTTCCTTACTAAGTAAAAGGGTTACTTTTCCTTGGCAAGCTCCTTGGTATGCAGAGCTAAAATTGAGTCTCAGTCACAAAAGACCTGTCAATAGACATTAAATTATCTAATTACTACTGAACATGTTATTGAACAAGTCATATTTAAAGTAGGAATGGCACAAATCAAAACCCATTCTTAAAATAGCCCTAAGTGATACACATATCCCAACAGAGCTTCAGCATTCTGCTGCTGTCTCATCCATGCAGTGTCCAGTCTGAGTCATAACTGAGACTTGTGAAATTATATTCTCAATACATTTGGCTTAATAGGAGATGTGGTGAGAAGCAATGCGAGAAAAATAAAGCTGTCCAATCAAGATTCTAGTTTTTAAAAGACAACAATTTCAGCCCACAGGGGTTTTATTCATCAATAACAATAGCAGTGAGACCCAACACAGAAAGTAGATCTTTAATATCAATAACACAAAATGCTACTTTGCTAATGAAGACATACGAGTTTATTGATTAGTTGTGCAAGAATGTTTATGTTGGTTTTGCCTCTAGTTGCTCATATATGGATGAGCTCTTCAATTTTACTGCATCTGCAAGCAAGGACTTGTAGAAATGGTAGTAAGGGATTTATTAAAGCCTGTCTCCCCACTTCCATCTTTCTCACAGCCTACATTTCCCCCTAGCTGAGTTCTGCTGTGCTTGGTGTGCACTAAACACAGCAGAGTAAAGTAGGATCGTGTTCAGCCTATGGAAATCCAGCTCACCTAATCATGCGTGGGTTTAGCAAACACTGACCAGACTTTGCTGCCACTTTACTGCCAGGGACCTGGGCTGCAGGACCCACAGACACCAACACAGACACAGGCACCAGCAGATGCCAAGAGAATGCAAACCCATCCGATCACACAGAGGTCCTCAAAAGCATTTCATCAGGACAGCTCCCTTAAAGGATATATATGATCCACAGACATTTGCCTGTCCTTGTTATGGCCAAACTACCTGCCACAAAAGCCTGCAGCTTAAGAGTGCTCACAGCAACTTCTCAGAGAGCAAGCTGCACAATCTTAGGCTCTTGGAATACGGAGGAATGCATAACCTTCAAAGAGTATGAATGAAATGAAGTTTAATATACACATTACTCCTAAAACTGCTTTGATTTTTCTTTCTTTTTGCTTGGTTACTTATATTGATATGGACCAGATGCAAAGTTCACAGCCTGATCCAGCTCTAAACCTATGAAGTTTCAGAGGTGTGCAGATTCAGCATTTGGTTTTGTCTGACTTCTATAAGAAAATATCAGGAGAGATTTTCTTCAGTTAAGACCAGATGCTTCTGCTATGACTGTCAATAGCAAATAAAGATTGTTGTACCTTCAGAGATGGAAAAACTCATTTAAAAATCACTTTTGCTTAAGAGTTTATTCTTAACATTTTTTTTTACTGAGGTCCACAGAGGGGAGAGGGAACAGCTTTTAATTACAGTATGTTTTCTTTCTTGTTGGACACTTCTAATTTTACTGCCTGTGGGCTATCTGGGAACTAACAAGGGAGAATATCCTACATTTCTAACCAAAACCAAAAAACATCTAGAGTTCAGTGCAAAACTGCATTGTACAAAACATACCGCGTTTTTCAGTGTATAAGCAGAGTTTTTTCTGCCTTTATTTAAAAGCATGTGCCCTTCTCCACAAGGATGCACAGAACTACTCTAGGAAAATATGGCCTGCTCATTGCTCACTGCTCCTGCCTACACGATGACTTTGGAGCAAACAGGACATTTCAGCCATTTCCAGATTACTCCAAAGATCCCATCTCTCAGTTTGTCAGTCAGACTGGATATAAGTACTCAGGGACATAGAAATACAGAGATTTCTATAGGCCATTTCAGTCCTTATCATACTTCACAGAGCAGGCCATGCTACATTTCTGTCACTGCCTTTCTACAGTTGTCTCATTTTTATTCAGATCACTTAGAAACGTACCAGGATCTTCAAAGTACGCCTTGGAGTACTGAAGTGCTTTTTCCCAAAGTATCAACTAATATACCAATTTCGTAAGTCAATACTCTTATTCAAATTTCAATGAAAAAATTAAAAGAAAAAACAAAATGGATCCAGAAAATAAGACAGAACATGATGAAAACCCCATTAGTACTGTGACAATTAAGCACCAATAATTGACATAAAGAAAATAGTTATTTAGCCAATTTTGGTTTTATTCTATACCTGTCAGGACTCTGGTTCTCTGACTTTTTTTCAGAGAGCATCACAGGAGACCAGAATTCACCAATTACAAGATAAATTACACCTTTTTTTTTCTTATATACAAGGCATGATACCTGCAGAAAGGATTTGGCAATCTTAAATCCAATCTGATTTTGACATAACATTCTGTTGGGTTATTAGTTTTGGTGTGTTTCAAGAAGTTGCCATTAAGCTGAAGACTCTAAAAGTTCCATGGATTTTCTCCCTTTTCACATTCCAAAGATAGGCATCAAATTAGTCTTTTTCAAGTTATTTGATTGAACCATCTATACTCCATACTGAGTTTGAAAAATAACTGCTAGCAGCTCTGAGGGTATTTCATCCAAGTCTCCATGTAATCTAGAGTCACTGCGCATCTATGTGAATAAATGGCCTTATACATTAAGAGGAACTATTTATTTTGATATCCTTCAAAATCCCACCATATAGTTAGTTATCTTTTACAAATCTGACCCAGGAACTAAATCTGAACTGTTAGGACAGTGAGGACTGCTTTCCTCCTTGAAATTCAGAAACACAAGCGAAGCATGATAAATAATATTATGGACAGCACCATTTGAATGTTTTAATAGTGAAACTGGTAGACAATCTTCTTGATTAAAGCAAATTTTAGAGAGGAATCAATTTAGAAGCGATGGTGTTTTCTGAAATATTTAAATGAATATAGGCAGAATAACTTTTGCATGTATTATACAACTTCAGTGCTAGACTATATTTGACAAGGATGGAGGCTTAGTGGGACTCTTCTGTCCGCGTCTACCTTGGTGCCTGCCTAAATAAAATTTCTCTGAACTTCATTGATAAAGTAGCTGTCAGCCCTAATTTCCACAGCAGTTATTATCCTACTAACACAAAGTGTTTACATTAATAATTATCTCCTTTATATTACATGCCATCAGAATCTATAACTACTTATTTCAAACATGTCAATAGTGTATTAACCAAAATCTGTGAGTGTTCCCCAAGAACACAGTGCAAGCCCTAGATTGGTTGGCTACATTTAGCAGCTGGGTCTACAGAAGCTGCTTTGAATATCCACACAGTTTATTAGAAAATGCTGCCCTGTCTATACTACACCAATCTAAATATGGAGGAGCCAGGACCATTTTCTCTGGACAGTAAATACTTGGTCAAAAACTGATTTTCATTGCAGAAGAGAGCAATTTAAAAAACAAACCAAACCAAACCAAACCAAACCAAACCAAAACCCTATGAAACAAAATTTATTTTGTTTATGAAGTCATATGCTATTACAAATACTATTATATTAAAAAAAAAAAGTAGACCAAAATCTTCAAAAAAATGTTTGAAATACTTTTCTCATGAATTTTCTTTGGTACAGCTATGGATCAAACACTTAATCTGGTCTCCTTAATAAAAAAGATTTTTCAAGGAAAAAACTGACTGGGACTACCAACTAAGTTCTTTACAAAAATCCCCAAAAGACATACAGATATAGAGCAAAAAAATCTAATTCTTTGTCTTGTTCAACATGATTAATAAAAACTGTAGTTTTCTACATGGCTCCTTCCTAATGAGGAAAGCCGTCTCCTCTTATTCAGTCCCTCAGAAATCATGATATGTAAAACTCCGCAGGGACCGGCTTTCCAAACCTGTCATCTCTTTCCTTTAAAAGTATTTCATATATTTATAAATATGCATGTATATATGAAATCATAAAAACTGTATCTCCTACAGATATAGCCTAGAAGATGCCACCATAATTAGCAGATAAACTATTAGGTCATTAGTAGAGCAAGACTGGATGTGCTAGGAAAATATGGCCTGCTCTGCCATATGTTAAGAAAATAAGAAAAAAAAAGTTAGCAGTAACCCATCATTTGATGCACAGGACATTTTGCTCATTTTAGGGCCTTGCAAACAAGTGTAAAACTTTTATCCTTGACTTGTAGAGACATTCACTATGTTTACAATACACATATTTATCATCAGTTACATTTCAGATATCAGTCATATTTCAAGCTCAAAAGATTTACCTTTGCAGTAGAAAATATATCTAAAAGAGAATTAGCAGTTGGAAAATACCTGAAACTCTGATCTCCTTTCTTTTAAAGATGTCAGGAATTAAATTTGCACTGATATCAATGGGTGATTAAATCTGTAACTAATTCCATACGTGTGAAAGCCGTAAGGATTAAAAGCGTAGAAGGATGCTGTACAATAAATCAAAACCATAGCAAATTCTGCAAGGTTGCTGAAGTGAGCCGCTCCAGGCAATCAGGATATGAAAATTAAATCAATTTATGGGAGGAAAAATCATACTTACCCTCTAAGTATTGTTACTTCTAGTACAGTAGCACCTGGATGATTCAATCCCTTTATTCATGCAACTATACACACATACAGAAAAGGAAGGTTCTAGACCCAAAGGTCTTGACCTTTTGGCTTAGTTGTTAAATACTCAAAAGACTGAGTCAACCCTCAGTTTACTGGGCACATGGTCACAGAGGAGAGTGATTTATACATCAATTTCTAACTAAAGCTCTATACAACTAGGCTCAAATCTAGGGTTATTTCAGCTAGATCAGGTTGGACCTCTTTTCCACAATGAAAGTGAGAAAACTTTATATAGATAATTGCTGCAATAAGATTATAGCTGTTAGTACGGTTTACAACTTTTATTTATATTTAGCTCTTTAAAATGACTACCATGATGAAATGAAGTTACAGAGAAAATGGTCTAGTGGTTAATTTATCTCCGGTTAAATCTTTTTGCTATGAGCAGCAGAATTAGGTTTGATACCCACTGGCCCCCATGTGACCTTCACTGGCAAAATCTTTAAGTGATAAATTAAATTTCTTCCATCTAGCTGTTGTTTACAGATTTATCTTGCTCTGAAACAGACCTCTATGCCAGTGGAGGTGTATTAAAATCAAGAGACAGACTGCTATAGACAGCAGATCAGATGTGTTGTTAACCAGCCATGTGGTAAAAAAATATAGATTTCAAGTTCCGTAAGAAAGCTCTGGTATCCTGGTACAGAGAGGTCAGCAGAGCAGGCCTCTCCGAAAAAAAGGCCAATGAATTTCTTGAGCTGTCTTCTGGCATGTTTCAGCCCTGTGAATCAAATAACTGGGGAAGGCTCATAAAAATGAGTAAACAAATGTAAAAGGATGGCTCTGAGTGCTACTGTATTTCAGAGCTGGCTCACTGCTCTTCTTAAAGGGCCGCTATAGACATACACAGAATCATATAAATAATGCTGGAGCTGTCTACCTACAGCACAGAAACATGATCCTTTCTGTTCAAATGTGTCTGAAATTTGTTAGAACTGGAAAAAAGATTACACTTGCCTTAAAAGGCCATGATCTCACGCTCAGTACCTTTTTTTGATACAGGGCTGGGAGGTGAAAAAAGTCCAAAAATTTATTCAGCCCTTGCTGGCTTCATAACTTTAACATATTATTTCTGATGAAGATGAAAAAATCAAACTTGTAAAAAATTATTATAAAAAAGAAAAAAGAGGCTTTAACTAACAAAGGAGGAAAGGAAACTATGGGACGCAGCTTAATGCTTCAACATCAGGTGACAATACAAAAGTCTGAAGTCTTTAACTCATTAATTTGAAAGAGTTTGGCTCCAACTCTTTATTTTCGCTTTTCATTTTTGTTTGTTTGTTTTTCCCTCCCAAAGGAAATCTGGACTGCAGATTATTACTTTGAAAACAAGGCAATACACAACTGTGGCAGAGAGACTCTCTTCAAAAGAGATAATTCGAGGAGCAGAACATGCTTTAGATTAACACTCAGTTGTAACTGTGATGGACCTCAGGGTTTGGTGACATAGCCTCACATTAATTACTTGCTAAAGGAATGGGATTGTCTGCAATACAACATGAAGATAAATATTAGGATAAGTAGTTTCAAGAGGTTAGGCTAAAAGAGAGCCTTTTTTTGAAAACATTAAGAAATCTGGGGAGGTTAAATACAAAGTTGAAACTAATACACATACACACAGTACCCCTTTCTAATTAGCATGAACCTCTGGCTAGGGATCTGCTCACAGAAGAGCACTAGAGATAAGACAGCTGTTAATGTCCACAACTGAATAGCAGAAATTTTTAATCTATTAAGAAATTAAATACTACATTCAAAGTAGCAACATAAGTTGATTGCTAATTTAGAGTACAAGAAGATCAGCTAAGTTTTCCTAGAACTACAAACTGATTTCAAGTTAATCTCTGTGGAGACTGGACCTGAACTCATGAACCACTGCTGATCAAACAGGATCTTTACAGACCATGAACTTCCTGTTCAACCTTTTGTGGAAGTTTGATCATTTACAAAATGTTCAGTAAGATATGCTGTGAGCCAGAATAGTGTTACTTGGGAGAGCTCTCGTGAGACACCTCAGACGATCCTGCTGGAGCACTGTTAACCACTTACACCTTAGGGGCACGCCTACGGAGCATTGGATTCTCCGGGAGAAGAGTCATTTCAATTCAGCAGAAGCAGCAGCAGGATTTCGAATTCACTCTATGATCCAGATGGAAAAATGAAACTATTTTCCCTTTAGCTACTGTCTCAGCCTCTGACAAGCCATGGCTTAATTATGTTATCACCCTTGGTAATGTGCTGAGTCAAAACTGTCTTACACTATTGCGTATTTTTAATAAACTCATTACAGTTATACAGGAGGAAAATAGATTTTTCTGTGGTCAGGATATCTGCTTTACAGCAGAATGGGAATCAGTCAGAATAGGGGTGCCAGAGGCCTGCCCCTAATCTACCTCCTGGAAATTCCTTAGCTAGGGAAAGCGCTTTCATTATTTAAAGTACAGCTGCCTATTAAAATTTACATTTTGAAATGTCACCTTTTATCTTGGTTTCCTAGTTGAATATTTTGGAAGGCAGATAAAACAATGCACTCTCCTGTGGATTAGGAAGATGTAATTGAAGTTTGGGTTGGAGGGACAGGACCTATGCTGTTATCTGTGGCTTGAAAATCATATAAAACCACAGCTCAAGAAAAATCACAGTAGTTCCACATCGTGTTTCAGCTGTTCTGTTTGCTGAGGCCATCACTCTTGCTCATTTTTGTTTCTTCTTCTGTCTCAGAAAGGGCTAGCCCTAACTTGTACAAACCTCTATGCAATTCCAAATCTTGCACTTGCTTTCTGTGAGACCGGGGGTGGGGTGAATGGGTGTTAAGCCAAGTTTGCCAGAGAATGGAAACACGAAACATTTCACACTCTCACCCATCCTAGAAGATTTCAGATACAAGAGAGAGGAGAAGTGGCAGGCACCACAGAATTGAAAAGCATCTTCTTCAAGGCAGCAGCTGTTTGCTCTGAAAAATACAAGTGGCCAGTCCCTGGGATCACCTGGGAATGCCAAGGACAATTCTGGAAAAAAACAGCCAAGTAAATAAATAATTCCCAGCAAAATAGAAGTCTGCCTCCCTCAGGATATTTTCTTCTGCCAAACTAAGAAGGTGTTTAGGAACATGGACAAAAATAAACATTCCCTGGCTGTGGAAGTAGAGTGCTCTGACTTCTATGGATTTTTAGAGTTAGTTCAAGGAAAAATTAGTAGAGTGTTCCAAACACTCCAGGTGACCTGTGCCAAATGGAGCAGCTGGCATTAATAGAGTAAATTAGATGATTATATTAAAGATGAATGGCACAGCTTTACAAAAGTAAGTCTCTAACACTGTTTAGAATTCAAATCATCTCCAGTAGGAGCAGTTCTAACGGATACAAATGAACATAGAATAAAGTGTAGGAATGAAAATCAGTCTCCATTTACTTTCCCACCATTACCAGGATTCAGACTTAGTGAGTGTATAACAAATCTGACATCATGTTTTTCAGGTTTTGCAAAAAGAAGTCCCCATCACTGCAGTATTTTAAGCACCTACTGATATCTTGTCACCTGGGAATGACTGTGCTGAGATCAGAACAAAGGTATAGTTGGATCTTACTGGAAACCAGAATCCCCTCTATAAAAAGACCTTGATGCTTTGCTCTGTGGTAGGATGAAAGCAAAATGCTGGGGGCTTGGGGAGTGGAAAGGTGAACAGACTTTCTCAGAATTGGAAATGTCCCAGTGCTTACAATGTTTGGCCTAGATAGGGTTTCTTTTTCTGAAGTAAACACCTGAAGCTCTATCTCCACATCCCTGTGAGAATGCCTCAATCTGTGCTACTGGCCATTCTGAGCACTAATCACTCTCCTGCTCCAGAGGCTGTCTGAACTTCGCCCAAAAGGACGATGTTCTTCTACAAAATATTCAAATATTTATGTGGAGGCAGGGACCAAAGCTTCCTGGAAAATGCTTCAGCAAGTTCTAGTTGTGGGTCTGCAGCCTTGCTGTAATGGAGTATTTGTGTTGGCAGTAATTGGATTACATGCATCATTAAAGGTTGCTGGAGTTCTCCCTTGGCAGGTGCAGTAAATGAAGAAAACTATTTTCAGGGTATTTGGTTTATAACAGAAGGGCTTAATTATAGCTGCAATGAGGCTGAGCTGTACAGATCATGGTGATCAGCATCAGCTCTGAAAAACATAACGTGCTACATCTAGGGGGTGCTGGAAGCAGCACTGTGGGACAATGATGCATGGAAGCAGCTTTCTCAGGTTCTGAAAAGGAGAGAGAAGGCAGCATCACATTATTTCCTTCCCCACCTAAGGATGATTAGGGAAAGAAAGCATTCTAATGTGCTCTCAATGCATCACACAGCGCAGTCAAACCCAGGAAGTTTCACATGGGGTCACACTTCTGCTGAGCGCTGCTGCCGCACTCAGCTGAAAATCATGAAAAGCCTCAGGACACTGAAGAACCAAAGTCAAAACCAGGAGATCTGGCTCACTGTTATGGAAGAGGCTGTGGAAAGGAAAAATAATCAATTCCTAGCTAATGGAAGGCAGTACTTTTAACCCGTTCTGAATCCTGAGGCTTCAATTTTGGGTGAATTACCCTTCTACCCTCTCAGTCTGAAGAACTTTTTTCTTTCCAGTGCACAAAATGTGCCACTTAACTAAGTCTATTTAATAGCCCAATTCTAAAAAGCCTTCCTCTTACCATCAGTCCTATTAAAATCAGCAGTTATTCAATCAAGTGAATATGATGACCTAAAGAACCATGGCTGGTCTAACATCTAAAAGGAAAAATTTTGCCTAAAGCTACTGACTATCAGAGATTGATCTTATTTTAAGACAGCAGTTGTACTTAGGCAACTGGCTAAAGGCCAAACTAATAAATCTAATCTTGAACATACATATATCTACACATATGTTTTTCAGGGTTGTTTATTCAGGTATTCATTATATTTGAAACAATGCCAGTATCAACATGGAGCAGCAACTAAGGACATGATCCTGCACAGATCTGAGGATATTTATAAACTTTGCAAAGTCCATCTAAGAAGAAGAAATGGGGATTAACTGTACTGAATACAAGTCTGGATTTGTACTTGCAAAACTAGGTCAGGCTGCCACACAAATCCATCAGAAGAGGAGTAAGCCTTGTACAGAGCTCTAGGGTAGAATTCTGTATTATTTCAGGTACTTTTGTCTGCAGAAGAGCTTACTCACAGGCTGATGCTGAAGCATCCAAGCAGCCTGGCAAGGTGGTGATAAGAAATACAGTAGGGAAGACTCCTTTCCTCACACAGCCCCCAAGACATCTGCAGAGCCAATGTGCTGCAAGCCCTGGAGCCCAGAATATCCCTCATTGATTATTCTGAACAACTCACACATAATAACAGGTCTGAGCCTTACACTTCCCTTCTGTTCCCCTTCCTCACGTGGGTTTGTACCAGTGAATGTCTTTCACAGGGAATTTGCCTGTAGCAGAACCCATGGAATACAACACTGTGAGGACGCATACTGCCTTTTTTCTTACAAATCCTCTCTTTGTGCACACATTTGAAGACATGCCATGGAGTTATTTCTGTGTGCACAGTTAAGTGCAAGAACAGTATTTCCTGTGCAGTCCCTGCCAAGGAAGCACACATGCAAAGCTGTCAACAGGTCAGGCAACAACAACTCTGTATGAATTAAGGGAAATGTGAGATGCATGTGAGATGCCTTAAAAAAACTTCTAACACCTATTAATGACAGTACTTAAGGCAACCCTGTAGCCCAGGGTACTTTGCAGAACACTTTGCATCAAGCAGGAAGCTTTAAAGCCTGTGCTTTAATTGCTTTGATATTGGGATTCCAATCACTGCTCACCAAAATAAGGCAGCAGTGTCAGTCTAGCTCAGAGTGACCACCACAAAATCATTCTGGACCATAGCTTCCTAACCAGATTCTGTTGCTGAGAGAAGGACTGAGCAAGATTAAGCTCCCTTTCCACTTTTTTCAGTGATTCTTGCATTTCGGGGGTAGATTTTTCTATTAGATCCTATTCCAACCCAAATGACAGTCTTTTTCCAGTTTAAACACCCTGATACTTTTAACAAATAAAAGTAGTCTGAATCAAAATATCTTGGAATCAGAACTCTAATTTAATTTTTGTGGATCAGGTGATTAGAGGAAATTATTCAGCATAAACAACATTGCATTAAAAGCAAAACAAGCTTGCTAAAAATGACTTCTATTTTTCACTTTATTCCATGTCCCATCTGCTTCTGATGACTTCATTTCTGATTCTCAAGATCTGGAGAGATCGGTATTCATTAAAAGAATCTATACCAGTTCAAGATTCTAAGACCTAATGCTATGGTATAAAAAGATAGATAAATTGAATTCACATTGGTAATAGCAATTACACAATTGAATTGTTGTATATTTATAGAAGCAGGCTCCAGAAAGTCCCAGCTGAAACAATTCTGTCAGCAGCCAAGATGGCCTTTATAAGAAACTGGGAGCTGCTGCCTTTTGCTTATTGGTTCCAAGTCTGCCAGCCCTCTCCTGGGGGTACAGCAGCCACCTGGTTCCAAAGAATTGTGAGGAATAGCACACAATTCTAGGTAAATGAGAAACATTTATGCAGCCACATTTTAGCTTTATTGCTTGTGGTACAGATTACTCTCCAAACTAAAATGGCAGTAGTTGATCCACTGTACTTCAGTGCCCTTCCACAGTGTCCATGCTGGCTGCTTCTAGAAAAGGGAGATGGATCATTCAACCCTTCTCTTATCTGTCCTTTTCTACAAATCCATTTGAACTGGGCTGAGGGTGGGATAGTTTAATCCAAGTATGGACTTTATGCCTTGCATATCAAGAGTATCTTTCATTTTTGGATACTGCAAAACTTTAATAGCTGTTCCATCCATGAGGAGGAAGCTAGCATTTTATCCTTAGGGACTTTGTATCTCATTTCAGAGAATGTACCTGCTTTACAGCTTCTCAATGAGTCCTGTTCAGATACTCTCTGTTTACTGTCTTCCTTAACCTAGATTACTGAAAACACACAAATGTCCTTTGGGAAAGGATTAATACTTTTCCTATTTTCTCATATGTTTTTCATCTCCACCTGAGTCCATTTATCCATGCTAAGGCCACAGCACATTCAGAATGGGCTATTTCTAGCAGTGTTGCTGTTAAAACACTCACAGTGCAGAAACATTATAAACCATGTCCACACCAGGAGTCTGGATGTGCTGCACAACCAACCTATTCAGAAAGGAAACCCAAATCATAATGGAGAATTAAAAAACTCTTACGAGTTTTCAGAATTATTAGACCAGGACCCGGACAAGACATGCAGCTGCTTACTCTGGATTCTTCTATTAGCTTTCCAAGAAGACAGAAAACAAGATGCCAAACTTGCATTTAATACTCTGTAGCATACAGCACAACAGAGCGGCTGTATTAAACACGTGTAAACCTCACTCCAGAGCCCTGCCTTTAAGAAAGAAGTGAAAAAAAAGGAGAAAGTGCCCTTTGGCCTTTGAAGTATGTTCTCTTCCTTACACAGTAACTATGACTGATTCATACATCACTCTTCTGTATATCTTGCCAACTCAGGGCTTGGCTTAAGCCTTGTTTAATTTTTTAATAACATACTTAATATTAGCATCCAGGTGTAAGCAACAGCAAGAAGAAGCTATCATAGTATTTCTACTCCTGCATGCATTTTAGGGATTCCTGAGATTAGCACTGTATTGTTCCTAGAAGAAACAGCCAAACTCAATAGCACTAGGTTTGATTATTCTCATGAATTCTGCTCTTTCTAATTTTCTTCAGTGCTCTCAACTTCCATTCAATAAATCATCTTAGACAGGCTCAGCCTTCATGCTCACATAAACTTTACGGAGCAACACATAAAGCAGGCAAAATTTCAGGTTCAGCATGAGTTTTTTCCTGAACTATGACTGGCTTTCAAATGAAAATACCTTTACCATACCTAAACTACATTTTTTTCATGCTCACAAAGGAGCTAATGTGCCTCACCCTTTACCTTGTAACATCAGCAGATCCCCAAGACCTCAGGTTCTGCTTGTGAAAGGAAAGTGACAATATCTGCGTCTCTGTTCAAAGGTGACACTAGAGTGTTTCAATCAGATTAATGGATTCATAATTTCCTTTAAATTAAGAATGGCCAGACATTTCTTGCCTAATTGAGACATCTGCAGCTTCCCATTTCAGTCACCTTTTCCAAACACCTCCACAATGACTCTGCCTGTTGCTCTCTTGGAAAGGAATGCTCAAGGTTAGTCTGGGTTCCCAGTTTTGTCATGCAGACTGAACATTCTAGGAGGAGGTGAGAGGTGGATGGGTATCTCCCCACTTCCCCATTTTATTAGGATGGTAGGTTGACATGTATTGAACAGGGAAACAAAACAATTTTTTGATCCTGACCCTGTACATAGAGTGTGATTGTTGGGGACTTGGTCACTCTAGAGAATGTCACTGACCCTGAGGACAATCAGCATTTTACCAGGCTGCAATGTAAGGCATTTCAAATAATTAAATAGTTTAAGTGAACGTGATTTTCAGTTGACTGAAAAAGACAGTAAGTTGTATATTTTACAAAGACCAGAAAAAAATGAGCTTATTCTTACTTACTTCAGAAAGAGGCACTAGAATAGACTAAGGTGAATGTAAACTAGAATAATTTATCATGGCCATTCAGATGTAATTTCTATAAAGAAGAAAACACAATTGCCTTGAAATATCAATAACAATTAACATTCACCTTCATCTCAGTGTCTATTGGAATGCATGCTTCTTAAAGCCATAATCAGAAGGCAAACAAACAAACAAACAAAAAAAATCATTGTAAACAACCATGAAATTTGAGGGTTTGCCTTCCTTCTAATCCAAGCTTAGGTAATGCTAATGTTTGTACTATTCCTGCTTCAGCCCTAACAAAGCAAAAATAAAAGAACAATTAATTGTAATCAAAAAGTGAGAAGGAAAAATTACTTTTAGCTTTAGCCAGAAATACTGTATTTTAAAAAGACTATTTCCCATGCTTCCTTCATACAAAGACAATAGCACATAGTGAAGTGGGACAGAGCTCAGGGGATTATTGTGTTAAGTAACTGGCATCCAGCAGACTTTATTTGTGTAAAACTGTATTTGTTTTCTAATTAAATCATAATTTTAATATCTTTGACAATTTCAATAGAGTTCATGTCTATTTCACTTCAATTCAACCTTCAAATTCTGAGGATAAATTAATTAATTCAAGAAAATATATTATTATATGCTCACCAAAAGCAAGCAAGCAGTACCTATAAATATTAACAGGGCAGAAAGGTGCTGGACAAGAAGAATGGACTGTTACTCTGCTTCTACCACAACCAATACAGTGTGGGTATTAATCAGCATGCTGAAAGTTCCAAATTAGGGTTTATTTTGGATAGTAGTTTGAATCTGGATCATGTTCATGTTCATTCAGTTTTTCTCATGATACAAAATAAAACATTGGCCATCAGAGGAGAAATTTAAGGCGTTATCCCAGGAAATTCACAAAACCTTGATGCACAAGTGTTGGTATCGGACTACAGAAAAGAATTTTGAGCCAAAATTTTAAAGGTACTAGCTTCAGTCATTCCTAACTGGTCACCTAACACATTTTGAGGATATAAGCCTTCAAACCACTCCTTCATTTTCTCATCTGCAAAATGATGATAAAAATATTTACTTATCCATTGGGGTTTAACTGCCTTAAAATGGCAGGGTGCTCTGATAGTGTGATAACCTGGGCATGTAAGAATGTAAGATTATTCATAGATTTGACTGTAGTCCCTGTCTCAGGAAAATCAGATGGAATTTTGTGTAGAATAAATATTGATGAGACAGCAACCATTGCCTGACATCACACAAAGGCACAAGTTTTACCACAAAGAGTACAAAACTAAGCCATGGTTTAACTGTATCACCATCCTACAAATGCCAGGCAGTGACTTAAGCTTCTCTTTAGCAACTAGAATTTGAAGTTGACCTGAAGTTAGGAAAGACAGTCTTGTGGAGTGTGAGAAGTCAGGGGCAGAGAATATTCTGCATTTACCACTCTGTGTATGAGTAAAACCCCATCAAATTGTAACAACAGAGAAACTATCTCTTGTCCCAGCCCCATGTTCCTCAGAAGCCCCGTCTTCAAAGTCTGTGGGAGCTGTCTAAGGTTTATTTATTTATCGGTCTCAAGTGTTGGGTAATGGATAGCAATTTTATTCTGGCTTAGTACAGTTTTGTATGGATGGGGTTTTTTAAAATTCTCATCTGGTACTGAGTCGAGGTGTAAAAAACCAGAATTCCTTGTAAAGTAGGGCTGATCGGGCAAAGGTTTCACACTAACAAGAATGCTGATATTTCAAAAATATTTTCGTCCTACTTTGGTATAAAAAATGAAATTATTCAAAGATATTCCCAGGAATGCTTTCCTGAATAGCAAATGATTCATGACAGCAAAGAAGGAATCCTCATTTGAGTACTTACATATCTAAGAAGGTCCACAACTAACTGGTATAGAAGGAGCCTTGGTCTGTCCCTTTCACATTTAAATAATTTATAGTAACCCAAAAAGCTCCACAAGAAACAGCTCTTCCCCCATAGTGTGTTGGTCAAGGGACTCACCTGACATGTAAAGGTCAAAGGTAAATTTTTTCCACATTAAAAATGAAGATTTGGAGGAACATATTTCACAACACCACCTGGAAGTAAATCTTGATTTACCAGATATTCTAGAGTGGTCTTATTGGTTTTTACTAGACATTTCTCTCTTCTTTTGGACATTGAAAACTTTTTGGTTTGAACATTTCCTCCAACCAAACATGTCCCCATGAAAACTTGCAGGTTTGGGAGGGTTTTTTTTGTTGTTGTTGTGTTTGGGTGTATCTTTGTATTTATTTACTACTTTCTTTTTTTATCAGAAAAGCTAAAAAATCCCTAAATTCATTAATTTTCCTAAAACATTCCTAATATGAGTAATTTCTGTAATCCTTTTTCTTCACTTTTCTAGGAGTTATGCAATGTCCAATGTTTAGGGAGGAATTCTAGTCTTGAATGAGTATTCAGGCCTGCACTCTATTGTTCACACAGTCTATACATTTGCTCTAGAGAGCAAGCCTGGAAACGTTTCATTATAATACTGCACATGCAATTATGTGGTGGGAACATGATAACACAAAGCTGGTAAACAGCCAAAAAATCTTGCTGAGTCAAAAAAATTATTAAAAAATTATTAAGATATGAGATCCACACTGTTGAGTTTAACATTTTGCTTTCCCTCCCCCAGTTAGGTCCCATCATGCACTTCCCCCTTAGTCTAAGTCATTTAAAGTCCTTGGTATCAGAGAGCAGAAACTCCATTATTTTACCCTGGTAGGTGACCACATTCCTCAAATTTAGAGTACCAACTTTGTGAAGTCAACAGCAGCTAAAAAACCTGAAGATATATGGTGAACAAGATTAATAAGTTCTGAAGCTCACCCAAAGGAGAACTTCCTCCTTTCCACCTCTGCCTTTGCACTATGAAGTGGAAGAGTTCCAGAAAACTCTGGATGTTAAAGGGATGGATATTATACAACAAAATCCCGGTATTATTACCAACACTGAACCTGTCTCATGTCATGAAGGTTTACTCCTGAAGAAGCATGTGTGCCCTAAAGAGTGGTTTGTAAAGACAGCTTCATCTTAAAATCCAAGCAGATACATCCTCAAGCTCTGTCCTTTGCTAACCTGGGGCCTTACCCACAGACTGTCGCAGTGAGACACAGCCTGGGGAGAAAAGAGGCAGCCAAACTCAGGAGGAACAAGATAGAAATGCCTTTATTTATTTATATACAGATGGGTTTTATACCCTAAGTCGTTTGGGATGGTGTAAAGTCATTGGATCCTTAGCCAACCACCCCCAGGGTTATTGGCTAGATCCTAAAACACCCATTTCCTAAACAATCCCTCAGACTAACAATAACAAGGTGCAAAACATCTCACAGGTGCAAGACAGAAGAATTATTTACGAAAGCTCTCTAGCTGTTTTTCAGCTAGCGTCATGAGAAAGTGAGAATGCACACTGACACAGGCAGATACTGGAAAATCTCTCTGCCACCAAGCTTTCAGCATCCACAACAGACCACTGAGCTCTGAGAAAGTTTCAGCTGATTGACTTCAGAGGGCTTTGGATCAGAAGATCCTGGCACGTCTACAACAGCTCTTGAAAGGGAACTGAAAAAGTCTGTCTAATACCACCATATAAAATAAAAAAGAACAGAATAGGACAAAAAAGGGGAGAAAGGTATTCCAGAGGTACGTAGGTGCTCTTTAAATATCTGATGGACTACAAAACATGTGAGGGATGGATAACATATACTTTCAGAGAAATTTATAGTGGCAAGCACAATGCCATTTAGTTTTATCTCCATCAACTGCAGACCCACATGTACTCTCAGGAAATGTTACCTTGTTTCATTAATTTTTTGAACAAAATAAGATTAATTGGGATTTCTATCTCCAATATCCACCCAAATGGGATATAGAGGGTGTGACAACTTTCCTGACCTCTTCACTTTCAGAGACTTTTACAGTTTCTCTGTCTGCCAGAAGCCTTCTCCTGGCAGCGGGGAGGTCACAGCGCTGTTCTCAACCGATAAGAAGGCTCTGCCTCTGGCAGCCAGGCCCTGCTTCTGGCTATTTAGACCAGAAAATTATCTCTTCAGCTCTCTCTGAACACTATTACCCTCAGAAAAATCCACAATCATCTGAAACTTTACCAATACTCACCGAGAAGCACTTCTGACATTCAGTCTCTCTGCTGCCTCTGGGACAGCAAAGACAAAATAACCTGTGTTACACCCAGGACTAAGATTCAAGTTCAGGTTTTAATACTCTCTGCTTTTCTGAGCCTCTTTCAGGCCCTTGGCATTACCAGCATGTATTTACTGTGGTCGGATAAACAGAGCAGAGAACACAGCACATGGGAGTGATTTAAACTGTGTTATTAGCACATGGCAGGGGGCAGGGCTTCACTTGAATAGTTCACACATACCACACAAATTCTTTAAACTAATAAAGAGCTGTGCGGGGAGGGGAGGGGACCCATACAACCCCTAAATTTTCCATGCTCTCCCTCTCTGGTTTGGAGGGCTGGCTTTTTTCCTCCACAATGTGATACCCATCCACCAGAAACTCTGCTCACACTGCACATACTGAGGTGTCCCACTGTCCACGTTTCAGGAAGGTTTTGGCAATGCACAAGCAGCTCTAGAACAAGTGCTGTGGACAGAGAAACATAATGTCGTATATTTCTTAATGGATGCAGTCACCATTTCACTTGCTATATATTAATCCTTTGTGCTTGTGAATTCTTGACTGAAACAGGTACTGTAGTTCGCAGAATCCTGGGTAGAGGCTGGAAGCACAGACACCACATTAGGCTGGAGAACACCTTTCCCTTTTTAAAAATTTAATGATGCATTTTTGTGTAGTTGCACAATGAAATGTGGCTCAAAAGAAGTATTTGTCAAAGCTCAAGATGACACACCAAGCCATTAATAAATCTGTGTCCTCACCTCTCTGCTGGTACATGGCACAAGGCAGGCTGCTGTGCTCTGATGCAAGCAGCACTCGCCTTACCTGTGACCTTACATTCAAGAACAGAAATTAAACCAAAAGGAGAGGGACAGTACTGAAAGAGGGTTACATACATGAAGGTGATTTTATACCGGTTAATAAGACATGACATGATTCTTGATTCAATCTAATTTGTAATTTTTTAAATATGGTGCTAGTCTGCAACACGTGTTTAATATGGATTAAAACTAGTAGTACTTCACATATGTTATTTAGTCACAGCTTTCTTATAGATAGGTAAATAAAATTCCCTCTCTTTTGCTTTTAGGAAACCTGAGGCAAAGTCATTCTGGATCAACTTTACTCATCAAAAGACAAATATTTCTTTGTTGAGTTCTTCAACAGCCCCAAAATGTCCAAGACCCATCTATTTCAGTGGTCCTTTTGAAATATCAGATGTGTTATCTTGAAGTATTAAACTGTTTTAAAAATTAAAGGTGACGGTTTTATTCAGATCTGTGCCAGGAACAGGATTAAAACCTAGGGACCTGGGAAGGCCAGGTGTGCCTAGAGAAACACAAGGCAAAGCTGATCTGAAACAGTTTTGGTCTTTTGCTCAGCACCTTTCTACTTTAAAACCTTCACTGGGCAGGCAGCAACAGGCCCTGCCTAACAGCAGAAGATGACAACCCCACAAGAATTTGGGGCAGACTCAAAGGAATATCTAGAAATGTATATGTCACCCAGATCCACAACATGTAAGAGAAATTATCGCGGCTCACCAGCTGCGTGGGGCTAGCTCGGTGGCCAGGAGAGCGCATTCTTCCCTGGCCGCTGCCGTGGGTGGCTGGGTGCTGCTTCAGTTGCGGGAGGGTGAGCGGGGGCTCACAAAGGGCCCACTTCACCCACCGGTGACGAGAGCGCCGGAGGAAGCAAAAGAGAAGAGAGGGGCTCCTCAGGGTGGAAGGACGGGGTTTATTCCATGGTCCAGAAGCGGGGTTGGAGAGCCGGGGGGTGAGGAACGGGGAGCGGGGAGCGAGGGAGCGAGGGGTGAGGAGCGGGGGAGCGAGGAGCGGGAGTGAGGAGCTGGGGACGGGGAGTGAGGAGCGGGAGTGAGGAGCTGGGGACGGGGAGTGAGGAGCGCCGAACCAGGCGTTACAAGGGGTTTTATACCCCCCTCGAGCGGGGCAGAGGGATACATTCAAACAGCCCAATCCAGGCAGAGACAGGGGGCCGTACATAGGTGGGGGAAAGGTACAGATAACCAATAACCACGGGTTCTCTGGAATCTGACCAAAGTTGGGCAAACTGGGGAGGACAGGGAAAGGTATTCTGGGAGCTTCAGAGGTGTTCTGGGAGCTTCAGGGGTCTCCTGCCCTAAGCAAAAGGGCAGGGAGATGCGGCAGGGTCCGATCAACGAGCCCTCCCTGAGAACTCTGCCACAGCCTAGCCAGGGAGCGCAGGCAGGCTGTGATCCACCGCAACAAGAAATGATTTACTGTCCCAGCAGCTCATGGAGGAGGAAGAGTTATTGCTCAGATAGGGAACTGGAGCAGAAAGAGGAGCGACTTCCTTACAACCCTGCAGGAAGCACACTCTATTTAAGCAGACTGCAGCATCACATTACATTGCCAGGTTAATTTTACGGGAAGATTAGCAGTTTAGCAGCTCCCACAAGTGTTTGCAGCAGCAGCAGCCTATACCTTGTTTCCAGAGTTCTGTCCCAGCTGAAAGACAGATAAGCATAAAGGATCTGAAGGAACTTTCCAAAGATGAAGGCATGGTCAGCTGTCAAAGCCCACCAGTGAAAATGAAGTGTTTTCCAAAGTCTCATCAATATGCGTGGAGTTGGAGCACAAGAGGACTGGGGGGATTTAGAGTTTGGCAGATATGAGGTAGAGAAGGAGAAATTAATGTATCTGAACAGATCTAATTCCTGGTGGATTTTTAGAACTGGAATTCAATCCACATTTTTTTACGGAATTAACGCCATCCTGCACAGATACACAGATAATAAGTAGATTTTCCTTCGGTATTAAAAGAAGAGAGATTACCATCAGCTTTCCATCCTTTTCACCATTCCTACCTCTCTATCTCCAGCCCGTGTCAGTGAGAAGACTTGTCCATTTTTAGAAAATATCACCTGAAGAAGTCTGGAGGGGAAGGAGTTGAGAACACAATGAAAGGAAGAAAATGAAGAGCACAGTGGTGTATTTAAAGACTTACTTGTGATCCCCTAGTGCCACCTTTGGTTGAAGCTCACCAAGTATGAGCAAGCATACAGTCATTCCCAGGAAAGAATGAAGTTTCATTTGCTTTATGTCATATGCAGGAAGACAGTCTTCCTGGACTCCTTATCTTTTTTTCAGGAGAAAATCAAACACTGAATTTTTCTGATATAGTGACTGAACTGTATTTCCTATTCCCATGCTATTTCTGAGGTGCCCCTGGAAGTGTTGGCTGGAAGAGGCTCACCTGATTTTTGTGACAGCATTTCCATGTAGCATGGGGAAAAGGTACATGCATGGAAACTGCTTTGAGAGCTTCACTCAGTAATATCTGAAAAAGGAGAAGAAAGGACCAAAAAACCCTTCCGCTGTTTCAGTGACCAGACATGCCCTGTGGATTTTTGTGTGTTCTAGTCCATCCTTATAGCCACAAGCCTTTTAGCCTGTTGGGAGGGATGTGTTAAAAGCAGAAGTTTGGAGATGAGGATTATAAAATACACTCAGTGCCCTTGCAGCTGAGAGTGACCCTTGCTAAATCAGTGTGAAGAGCACTGACCTCCAGCATGGCCAAGTGAAATGGTACCTATGTCCCTGTTGTGTCTCTCTCCATCTCCCCTGCCTGGGTGCTGCTCTGAGATCCCCCACTCAGCGAGGTGACAGAAATAAATTCACTGTCTGTGTTTTAGCTGTGGGGTTGGAGTTGTCCTGGCTGCTGGTATGTGCTCACTCACACAGGGCCAACCCTCAGAGCACATAAAATGCTCCAGGAAAGTCAATGGAACAATTTTAGCAGAGTTTCAGCAATTCGCTGTTGCCAAGAATTAGGCACAGGAGCATAACAAAGACGATGGTTTAAACCCATTAATAAGAGTGCACTTCTACCACCTTGTGCTGAGTGGTGTAGTGGCGACTGACTGAAAACCACTTCAAACACACGAGGTGGTCTGCTCCATGATGCAGAAAACAGAGAAGAAAGGGAATTGAAACAAAAAATTAAACAGGTTGTTATAGATGTACCTATAGACAGGAAAAATATGATACGTAAAAATATATGCAGATATGTGTGTATATATATTTATGCATACTTGCTAATGTACCCATATGAATTCACATAAATACAAATGTATGTATATACATACAAACACAAGACACAGAGGAGATATATACTATTGTTTCAACAGGATATAAAGGGCTAAATTGTAAAGCAAGCCAAAAGCTTTCTAGTATACAAAAGTCACTCCTTGAAATATCAAGCAAAACAGTCATCAAGAAGCTCATGGACCTGCCAGCTGCTGTTTCAAAGCTTCAAGTGAACAATTGCTGAAAAGCCCTTCAGGCTTCCTTCCCTGCTGAAAATCAGACAAACCTCAGCTCTAGAGAGCTTTAGTAGTCAAAATGTTCTTCTGTAATGGAAGTGTTGCACCACTGAAACAAATGGATTTACTTCACTGCTAGTAAAACTGGGTATTTAGAGGCAACTCGCTTTTGCAGGGTTGTTATCCACCCTGTGTTGCCAGAAACCAATTTGTGGTTTTTGCATGAATAGTCATATTGCACCGTGGGGTTTTCAGACAGGCTTAAAGAGTCAAGCAACAGCTCCTCATCTTTCTTCTTCTGATCCTCCTCTTAGCATTTTTAATCCCACAGTGAGGAAGAGAGAGTGGAGCAGAAAAAAGAAAAAAAATCGCAGAATGTCATTTACAGAATGTATTAACTGTAAATTAGCAAAAATAGGGATAGTACTATCCCTGGAAAGGTGTGCCTTTTCACATCCTGACAGAAACACCTTTGCCACCATTTTAGCTCCTGGCAACTTTTCCTTCCATTCCCAGACTGCTGTCCTTTGCTTTCCCTTCTCTGGAGGCAGCACTTACATTGTCGCTGGTGCTTCACACAGCTCCCATCCACTCGCTTCCATCTGTTCTCATTCTTACACAGCAGTTCTGCAAAATGTATCCTAAAGAAGCCGCAGGCCATTTTACTTGGTGCCCTGGTAATGGTGTTCTCTTATGTGAGCACTTGAGAAAGATGACGGGTTGACTCTAATCTACTCCATGCAGGTGCCATTTGAATTTTAATTATCCCCAGCTAAAAATTCTACTTTCAGGCTATCCTTCTTTATATTTGAATTTAAGATGACAAATTTCGTATGAAGAGATTCATTCGTAGTGACTGTAGACAGCTGATAGAGACATCTAAGTTAGGATCCTAGTCAGCACACAGAGCAGTCTCTCCAGAGACTGTGAGCAGGGCTCAGTTAAGGGCCTGAAGCTGGCTCAGGTGAACCCAGGCTGTATTCTATGCTTCTCATTTGCATAGGAAGAATCCTGCTCAGGAAGAGCTGTCCTCTCAGAAGGAGTTATTGGGGAAAGTGGAGCTTGAAGAGGACACTGCTGCTGTCAGTGGCACAACAGGGCATGACTGATGGGATGTCATGTTTTTACGGTCAGTTGTAGAGTGACATCTTTGTCTCACCATCCTCAAGTTACCACAAATATAGTAACAGAGCAGGGAATACAGAGAAGCACAAACTGTAGTATCATTAAAGCTCAGGATAATTCAGATACCATAAGACATCTTATTTCCCTCTCAGCCACAGGCAGACTACTCCAAGGCACCTTGTACAAACTGTAGCCCTGCAAAATGTGGTCATATTCAGAGCTGAAATGCAGATGAAATGCACTACATTGACTATTGTCTGCTTCATCTTAGTAAAGAATTTAGGAAGTTTTGTTTCTTTTTATCTTTATGGGAGGGTTTATGCTATTTCTGCTAATGATTCCAGCACTCTAGTCAATATTAAGTATCCAGAAGTCACTGCTAGATCCTGTATATGAAATACAAACAGAGGGGGAGGAAAGAATTAAACTAGTTTATAATAATGGGTATTTCCAGACTGTAATCTTGGCATCTCTTTAAATCCATTTATAATTGTTTGCTACCTGTTCCTGAATATGAATAGGTTATTTCACCTGTGAAGGGTGAGTGCCAAGTTCCTTCCCTGGTTATGAAAGATCCGTAACTCACAAAGGCTGCAAGGCTAGAGGAAGCGGCAAAGATTTGTCTTTTTTTTTCTCCAAGCAAATCAAAGAATCATAATCACCCTTCATGTATGAGACAGTCTATTCGTTCTTCTTTGTCGTATTTCTTTTAAATTAAGCTTTTTAGAAAGGGACTGAACCCTGGCATGAGATAGTAAATATAAGGCTGGTGACTGGATGATTAGTACTTTGGGGCTTGTTGGATAAGCCAAAAACAATTTAAAAAATTTTAAAATATTGTGTTGCCAATATTATTTGGGTTTTTCTTTGGGGCCTATTTTCACCACAGTGAATAACAAAGGTAATACTGAGGGAAATGTTTTGTTTGATTAGACATTAAATATATGACTTCATTTGGCACCATATTTATAATTTAAATTTTAAAAAACTAAATTTTAATCCAACATTTTATTTCAATGACTTGGTCTACATAGGAGATAATGAGGAATGAAGCAAAGCTTTGAAAGCACAGCAATGTGAGTATCAAAGGACATCTGAACACTGGCACAATCATGGAAGGAGAAATAAGCACAGGTGTAGAAGCAGAAAGGGACATTGATGCAGAAAGTCAGAAACACAGAACAGGTTTCATGCTTGAGTTTGTGGCCATTCCTCCTACCCTGACCCCTTGGGCAGCACCACAGTAACCCAGCACAAAGCGGCAGTAAGTTGCTTACACTGGGATGCTGGCAGGATATCCAGTCCCAGTCCAGGATACAGCGCTGTCGCGCCGGTCGAAGCTTGCCTCTCTCAGCCTGCTGGGCAAGCCGGGAGCGACGAATGAGAAGCACCCTAAGCCGCTCAACCGAGGGGGTTCGCACGGCCTCGGGGCTTTACCCTCAGGCTCCGAAGGAGGCTTGGCTTTTGCCTCTCAGGGGAGCTGACGGGCAAGCAGGCGTTGTTGGAACCGACACGGCGCAGGTGAAGAACAGAGGGAGGACTCTCCAGCTGGTCACAAATCCAATCCTTTATTCCCTGCCCCGAAGGACAGGCGAACATAGGGACGGGAGGAAGGCCAGGCAAAGAGAGCCCAGAGCTCGGGAAACATGGGTTCTTATACATTTACAGAGAAGGCGTGGAGAAGCGTAAACCAACCAGGGAACATTACCTAATAACAAGGAACCAATCATATAACAACACGTAAGGGTAGTAACAAAGCAACCAATGAGGGTACAGAGAACAGAGAACTTTCCAGGGATGGATACATATGTATGAGAGGAGGAACTTGGGAGGAGACAGGGGAGGAACTTGGGCGGAGACATGCCTTGGAGTGGCACTCAGTGGGCGGAGTGACCTTCAGCTTCCTCCTCAATGTCACTGCTGCTGGGAGGATAATCCTTCCAGTCAATCTCATTCACTTTAAAGGAGAAGGAAGCCTGAGCCACCGCCACATCTCCCGCTTTTTTACTATATAAATTTAATAAAAAGTTTAACGTAATACAGATAATAACAATGGAAAAAATTATAGCAACCGCATCCCACCCAGAAAGGCCCCATTCTGAAAAAATGTTCGCGGCCCAGTCACCAGTCCCTTCTTTAACTTGGGGGATCGTTTCCTGCATCCGTTGAATCGCTCGCCGAACATCGGGTATTTTAGAAGTTGCGTTCAAACAACAAAGTTCATCAGATTCTTGTTTCGGCTGCAGGATGATCTGGGTTTGGCTGAAGGGCAGGAGACTGGCTGCAACAAACATCAGGGCGATTGGATGGATGGCTATTTCTGGGGGAAGAAAACAAACAGGAGTTAGGACATACACAAATAGATATACCTTTAGGGGCTCCCAGACTCTCCTGTTCCGGGGCGCTTTCGTCTTCATTTCCAATTAAACACGACAGATTTTAATTCTTTCCCGGTGGATACCGGCGCGTGGGGTTTCACCCACTTCGCGGGTACCCACTTTGGCCCCCCTGGAGTAGAGACGCTTGCGTATCCCCTCCCCCAGGTGATCAGTTGAAATGGGCCTTCTACATTTTGAGTTTTGGGATCTTTAATGAGCACCAGCGGGTGCTCTTTCAGTTTTTGTTTCTTGTCATTTTTAAAATGCCTAAAAATAGGCGGTTCTAAGTCTTCAAAAGTTCCGTTTAGGAAATTTAATGTAAAAAGTGCTGTGGACAGTCTTACGATCAGTGAATTGGACTTGACTGTGTCGCTCTACCGGTGTAGCATCCTTTTGAGGGATTGGTGAGCTCTCTCGATGATGGCTTGTCCTGTTGGGGAATGTGGGATACCTGTTCGATGCAGAATTCCCCACTCCTGGCAGAATGCGGCGAAATCCTTCGAGGCATACGCGGGCCCATTGTCTGTTTTTAGTTCTTTGGGAATTCCCAAAGCCGCGAAAGCTTGGACTAGATATTTGCGCACGTCACTGGATTTTTCTCCCGCATGTGCTGAGACGTAAATCGCTCCAGAAAATGTGTCGATGGAAACATGCACATACTTGAATCTGCCGAACTCAGGAAAATGTGTAATGTCTGTCTGCCACACCTCTCCTCTGTTAAGGCCTCTAGGATTGACCCCGCTGCCAAAGGATGGCAATTGATGGGATTGGCAACTAGGGCATGTTGCCACAATTGCTTTGGCCTGACTCCGGGATAGATGGAACATCCGGATCAAGGCCGGCACATTCTGATGGAACATCGCATGGCTCACTTTCGCTTGCTCAAACACCTGGGGTAGGTTGGCCAATTCCGCAGGCATTGCTAATTCGTTGGCACGCTGGTTTCCTTCAGCAATAAACCCAGGTAGATCGGTGTGCGATCTCACATGCATTACGAAATATGGTTGCTCCCGGTGGGAAAGGATTTCAATTAATTGCGAGAGCAAGTTAAAAATTTGTGGATTTTGTACTTCTTTGAGGAGAGCCCCCTCAGCTCTCATTGTTACCCCGGCCACGTATGCTGAATCCGTCATCAAATTGAGAGGTCCTGGGAATCGCTTGAATGCTCTGACGACGGCTGCGAACTCTGCAACTTGAGGTGATCCTTCGACCACCTCGACATCGGCTTCCCACCGCCATGTCTCGGGATCCCTCCAAGTCACTACCGACTTGTGGGATTTCCCTGAGCTGTCTGTAAAGATGGTCAGAGCATCCTTGAGGGGCTTTCTGCTTTGGACCTCTTTTGGGATTAATTTGAAGGTTTCATTGAAGAGCCGATGTTTTGGCTTGTGACAGGTAATTTGACCTGGGTAACTGTCTAAAGCGAATTGTAAATTAATGTTATTTTGCAATAAAAACTCCAATTGGTCCGCAACGATTGGTAAAACAATGCATGTAAAATCGCACCCCGCCAGCGTGCAGAGCCGTGCGCGTCCCCTGATGATGAGCTGCGCCATGCGCTCTTGTGGTGTGGTTATAGTTTTGGATGGCTTGTGAGGCAGGAATATCCACTCTATGATCAAGAGAGGATCCCCAGCCTCTCCATCCCATTGATAAATCAGGGCATGGAGGTGCGGCATTTTCTCTAGGATGATGTAATTGAATGGCAAGTTCGGGTCATACCTGTGCGCTTGTCTACTGGACATCGCTTTCGCAGCTTTGTTGATGGCCTCACGTGCTTCATCAGTCAACGTTCTTGGTGAGGTCAGGTCTCCCCCCCCCTCCTAACAAATTGAAAAGAGGGGCCAGGTCTTCTATGGTGAGACCTAACCACGGCCGAATCCAATTCAAACTGCCGCAAAGCTGATGCAGTTCCTGTAAAGTCTTAGGATTGTCAAGAAAGAAGTTGTGGCTGAATAGTTTTTTCATGGATTTGAAGGCCGAGGTATTTCCATGGCTCGAACCGTTGGATCTTTTCTAGTTGAAGTTCAAAGCCATGGCTTTCCAAGGCTCCAACCACCTTAACGCAAAGTCCAATCTAAATATTTTTCAGAGGGGCAGCAAATGTGGACATCATCCATGTAATGGATTTTTGCCCTCTGTGCCACGGCACGGACAGGCGATAGGACTTTGGAGACATACCACTGGCAGATGGTAGGTGAGTTTTTCATCCCTTGCGGGAGAACTCGCCAATGGTATCTCTCCATGGGAGCTTCTCTATTAATAGATGGTACAGAGAAGGCAAACCTGGGCATGTCTTCAGGATGGAGGGGAATGTGGAAGAAGCAATCTTTGATGTCCAGGACTGCAATCTTCCACTTTTGGGGAAGCAGCGCTGGAGATGGCATCCCAGGCTGCAATGGACCCATGTCTTCTATCACTTCGTTTATTTGGCGCAGGTCGTGAAGGAGACGCCATTTGTCCTTGCCTGGTTTACGGATAACAAAAATAGGTGAATTCCAAGGACTATTTGAGGGCTCGATGTTACCTTTCTCAAGCTGCTCCTTCACGAGCGTGCGGAGTGTGGTCAATTTATCTCTATGAAGCGGCCACTGATCCACCCACACTGGTGAATCAGTTTTCCAATTCAGTTTTTGGGTGCCGCACTCCCCGTCAGTGGCCGCCTGGGAAAACCCCGTTCAGCAGGGCTGATATTAATGGAAGTGCCCCACTGCGACATGGCGTCTCTTCCCCAAAGTGTAAATTTGGTGTCTAATATGAATGGTTTAACAGTTGCGACCCTCCCATCGGGTCCTTCAATCTGAATTGGGAATTTAGATTGAGTGGCCAATTGAGTCCCCCCGATCCCGGAGACCGTGCCGTTGACTTGCCGCTCCCAATGTGACGGCCACTTTTCAGTCGGAATGACCGTCATGTCCGCGCCAGTGTCCACCATTCCATGAATGACAAATCTGTCTGCTCCCTGTTGGACCCGACACTCCAACAGGGGCTTGTCTCTTACTACGACTTCTGTCCAAGAGATGTTGACAGAGTCGCCCTCTCTTGGCAGAAGCCTCGGCAACGGTATGGCCTGGGCAATCACTTGCCCACTTGGTAGGAAGAGGGGAGGGTGAACAGTCCGCCCCATCCGAATCGATTACTACCAATTCGGGAGAGACTTCGATCCCCGGTGGCGTTTGCTGTGTGTCCCCTACAACAAACACAGTAGTCATGTCCGGTATGTAACAACACTGTGGTAGTACAGTCACTGATACCAGAGTCCAACGATGGGAATCAAGTTGGTATGATGGGGTGGTGGCAACCTTTAATCTCTGTCTCGAAGCCCATCGTGGTAAGTCTTTATTGAAGCCACCATCTGACTAAAGTGTGGTTGGGATCACCTTAATGTTGTCAGAGGCGATCCATCGTTTGGGTTGGTCCACTCCACTTTTATCTTGGCGCAGAGGTGGATCGCGCTCATTCCTCAGTTTCCCCTCTTAGACGTCAAATCTGCAGCGGTATACTTAAACAGTGTTTCATTAATAGGTTGTCTTGATGGAAAGGGGGCCCTGCAGAATCGGGAAACGTGTCCCTTTTTTCCACAAAGGAAACAGACCACCTCTGATTGTCCCGCCGCTCCCACTTCCACCCTTGAACCACCTACAATTCCTCCTTTTTTTAAATGTGAATTTAAATTTGAGGCCGGATTCGAAATCGAGATTTGAAGAGAGCATGCCTTAATCATTTGGGTCAGGGTAGGCGGTGGCTCAAACGGCAAGGCAAGAATGACCCTTTTACATGCGTCATTAGAATTCGCTTTTGCTAACGATATTAAAATCCGCTCTCGGGTTTGCGGGTCATCAATTTGTTTTTCCACTGCTACCCTGAGCCGGTCAATGAAATCGATGAATGTTTCATTGACTCCTTGTTTAATTTGCGTATACTCAACTAAAGGTCCGGATTTTGGGGGTAGTTGCAGAAACAGACGTTCCGCGGTGTCCCTTATTGTATTCAAAACTTCCTCAGGTATCAAGCGTGCTTGATCCTGGGGCTTGGACACCTGCCCCTCACCGCAAAGGTGGTCTATGGTGAGGCCCTGGTTTGGAAAGTCCCGAAGGAATATGGGGAGCAAAGCAGTCAATTCTCTTTTCCAATCGGAATTCCATATTTGAAATTCTGATGGAGTCAATAAACATGAAAATAAATTCTTAATATCATTTGGTACCATTACATTATTTGTTAAAGTTGCTCGCAGAAAGTTCTTAAAATAAGAACTTTCCCTCCCATATTCCCTTTGGACCTTGCAAACCTGTTGGAGAACATTTGATTCAAAGGGCCGCCACGAGGGGCTGTTGCCCTGCCGGTTGTATGTGACCGGAGCGGCAAATGGAACGCCGGCCTCCTGGTTCCGGGCCCCAACAGCCTCACATCCGGTACCGAGAGCGTGGGAACCGGATGTGGTACCGTGGGAACCGGAGGTAGGAAGAGGGTAGGTGGAGTTGAGAGAGGAAGGAGCGGGAAAATGGGAGGAGTCAGAGACAAAGGAGGAGCCAGTGGAAAAGTGGACGCCCCCCACCGGAAGAGGAGTGGTCTGAGGAGGAAAGGGATGGGAACACGAACACAAAGGATTGTGGGGAGAAGGAGAGGGGGATGGGGCCGCCACGTGGCGACCGCCATCTTGGGACAAGGTCAGGGAAGGGGATAAAGGATTGAGGGCGCCATTTTGTGGCGAACACAAGGAGCCATGAACTGGGGAAACGGGGTTGGAGAGAGGGATAGGGGAAGGGTCTGCGGCAGGTTCGCGACTCCTGTCGCAGCCAGGGTGCTGAGGAAAGTCTGGAGGGCCAGGGAGACGATGGCAACCCTGCGCCGTGTGGTGGTTTGCACCTCTAGCTTCCCTCAGCGTAGGGGAAAAGGAATTAGGAGCTTGGGGTGAGGGTCGAGGGGGAGGGTTTAAACGCGGGGACGTTGGAGTTTTTGTTTCTTTTCCCCGAGCAGCAGTCAGAACCTCACAAATTAAAATCACAACAGGTAAAAATTCTGCTGCTTTGGAATCTCCCGTGGAACGGAGGGAAGTCAGTTTAGCACCCACCCCATTCCAAAAATTAACATTTCTAACAGAACTTGGGGAGACAGAAGGGAACGAAGTGAAAACCCAACGTGTTAACTGTTTAACTTTTCCCTTTGAAAAACCGTTTCCCCCCACCCACCAGGGTACCCACAACTTGGTTACAGAACTCCCTCTGGGCTGTGGACAGTTTAGAACCCATAATTAAATTAAATGCACAAAATGTCCACAAACCCACAGTTCACCCTACAAGGAGGAAAACGGAAAACTAAAGCAGAAAAGGGTCCCCAGAATCCTTTACCTTCCAAGTGCGTCTGGAAGGTCCACGAAAAAATCCACCAAAATGGATCCTGGAGAAAGAAAAGCCTCCAAGCAGGTCCTGCACTGCGCTCCGGTCTGCGGTGGTTCCTCCCGCAGGTTGTCGGAGTTGCCCGCAGGAGCACCACTGCGCAGAAAGCAGCATGCTGCAACACAGGGGTGCTGGAGTCCCAATAAGCGCAAAGTCCAGCGACTTCGAACGCTTCTTCAAAGGACCTTTGACCACCGTCAAAGGCCCCACGTTGGGCACCAGCTGTCGCGCTGGTCGAAGCTTGCCTCTCTCAGCCCGCTGGGCAAGCCGGGAGTGACGAATGAGAAGCACCCTAAGCCGCTCAACCGAGGGGGTTCGCACGGCCTCGGGGCTTTACCCTCAGGCTCCGAAGGAGGCTTGGCTTTTGCCTCTCAGGGGAGCTGACGGGCAAGCAGGCGTTGTTGGAACCGACATGGCGCAGGTGAAGAACAGAGGGAGGACTCTCCAGCTGGTCACAAATCCAATCCTTTATTCCCTGCCCGAAGGACAGGCGAACGTAGGGACGGGAGGAAGGCCAGGCAAAGAGAGCCCAGAGCTCAGGAAACATGGGTTCTTATACATTTACAGAGAAGGCATGGAGAAGCATAAACCAACCAGGGAACATTACGTAGTAACAAGGAACCAATCATATAACAACACGTAAGGGTAGTAACAAAGCAACCAATGAGGGTACAGAGAACAGAGAACTTTCCAGGGATGGACACATATGTATGAGAAGAGGAACTTGGGAGGAGACAGGGGAGGAACTTGGGCGGAGACATGCCTTGGAGTAGCCCTCAGTGGGCGGAGTAACCTTCAGCTTCCTCCTCAATGTCACTGCTGCTGGGAGGATAATCCTTCCAGTCAATCTCATTCACTTTAAAGGAGAAGGAAGCCTGGGCCACCGCCACACAGCGCTGTTCTATCCCCACAGTCCACTGGAAATTCACGGCAGAAATACTCTCAGATGATAGTGCAGACAACTCCAGGTACAATCAGAGTTCTCTGAAAAGAGCTACATGGAAATGCTACCCCTGCAATAAAAATCAGAGGCAGACATTGAATTGTACTTACCAGACACTTTTGATTTTTTGCATTCTACCTAATAATCCATTTCTGCCGGAAGTATTTTGAACATGTCAAACATCCAGGAGCTGCAAGACACTTAAATTTATTTTGCCACTTTAACAGGTTTCCTCCTCCTCACCAACATGTCTGTAACAGCCTTTCTCTTCCCAAGTTGCACTGGCCCCAAATGCTGAACCCAAAAGATTGAGTGCTGGGTTTAAAAATCAATATTATGTCACTCTGCAGAGCTAGAAATGAGAGCCTTTCTTTCTAGTGATTAGATGTTGCCAGCTTCCCAATGGGTTTCAGTGTGTTTATTTCCAACCCTGAAGGTCTCAGGATTTTAAAGAAGTTATGTTTTTACTGTCCTTACAGGAAATGCATATTTCTCATACGAAGAGGTTTTAAAACCTTGGGGAGCATATCCTGAAAGGATATACATGGCTTGTACAGTACAACAAAGTGGTTACTGTTAAATGCACTATCAGTTGTACACATCAACCAAGTCATCTGCTCCCTTCATCTGGCAGAGATGGCAACTGGCATGGGAAAAGATCACGGGTGATTTCCTTGCAGTGCTTTACAGACACATAAGTGTTCCCATAAAATATTAAGGAGTTTACTTCCCAAACAGTCTATTAAATGTAGAAAGGGAATGTAAATTCTTTTTGCCAGTAACAACGCTGAAAAGAGCATTGGCAAATCTGTAATCTGCATTTCCCCTTTATTTCCCCTTCTGTCATCTTCAGTTGTCATTCATCATTAGTAACTTCGGAAAGCTTTTACACTTTAGGTGAAGTACCTTTGCCGAATTCTTGCTCATAAGTAGTTTTGGAATTTAATAATAGGAGTAGAAAAACATATAAAATTTTCAATTATTAGAAAGACATACTAAAAAAGAAAAATGTTAGAAAAATATTTTTACTACCTTTTATGCTCAGAATATAGCAGAACATTGGTAGCACAAGCAAACAGCTCTCAGCTCAGCACAGTTTTTCTATGTGCAACAGAATAAAACTTCATTTCTTATAGTAAAATGATTTTCTTTAGCAAAGGGCTGTGTCCTTTACTGCTGCCAAAGAAAATATCAAATATATGAATTCTTTCTGCTCTCTTATCCCTGGGCAATAATTTGTGTTTCTTACCTCTACCTAGCTACCAGTTTCCAAATTCTAAACCACTACTACAGTTAAGTGGAATTCAAACATGCATTACTGAAAATAAAATAAAAATGTTTTGCTATAAATCTCTTCTGTCTGCCTTCAGCTTCAAAGGACTTGGACTGCTTTTACCCTCAGTTCCCAGAAGTAACTGGGATCTGTAAGTGCCCTTCAATTCCCATAATGCATTTATATTAAAATTATACTAGATCTCAGGTTGCTCTGTGGAAATGTACTAGAGCTGATATAACAAGGGCAGTAAGCACAATCTATCCATTTCTATAGCTCACTGGTGCATCCAGCAAAAATGAGAAAATACAAGCATAAAAGTAAGATATAACAACATTTCAAAATTCTTTATTTTAAGCAATTTGTATGATTCTACCTACTATTATTATTGTTGTAATTAAATATTTGTCTCATCTAGATATTAAGGTTGAATTTTTCCTTTCTTCTGAATCAACTCAGATTGTGAGGCTGAGCTAATTTTCTATGCATAATTACCAAAGCAAAAAAAAAAAAAAAATAGGCAAAGAACTCAAACATACCAAGATATTTTGGAAGTTTTCCCAATTAGTCAAGGATTTCCTCAAGATAAATCTTCAGCCCTTTCAAAAAGGAGAACAAGTGTAGGATTTGTATGTATGTATCACATATATTATGTGAATTTCTGTGTGTCTGTGCCAACACTATTTCAAAAGCCTGCTGAGATTTCTGGAAAAAAAAGATTTGCATCATAATTTCTGTATTTCCTTTCTTTATTTCAACATGAATTAATAACAACAATTAAGAATTACAGAACTCCTATTTTTATGCAAGACTCAGTCTCTAGTAAAAACTAGAACCATTCCAGTTGCTCACTGTCAAACTCCTTATTTGTGTTATCTCAGCAAACTGTGGTGGAAATGATCACATGACATAGTAATTATTATTTTTACTTTCTTGAAGTTATAAACAGGAATGTGTTATTTCCAATGAAATAAAAATCTTGTAAGCATTTTTATTAGTAAAAAACCTCCAAAGATGTAAGCATGGGTGTGAAACGAGGTGTTTGACATTTACATTCTTCCCTCTAGAATGGATTTCTGAGTAGAATATTTTTCAAAGTTACAGCAGATATCAATGATATCAGGCTTAGGCCCTAGAGCTGTAGGCTACCATGCCTTTTACAGAGTGAAAATTATTGTTATCTGTATATATTGGGAAGAAGTGAGAGTCTCAATTCACTTCAGGCACTACTTGCCAGACTTCCTGTACCAAGAGTGTAATATTTTTCAGGTGACACATTTTAAGCTTGTGAGTTTGAAGAAACACATACCTCAGGCAAACAGGCACCTAAAGTTGAGCACATCTTCCCATCTCATTAGAGAGATGTATTTCTGAATCCAACCATGTCTTCCTTCTGTCATGCCTCTTCTTAGCATAAATATCCATATTCCAGTCATAATGATTCAACCAATTCCTAAATGTGATTTTATTCAAATCAAAGATGGTCCACATCAAAGTTCCAGCTACAAGCAGCACTTTTTTATGAGAATGTTTGATTCTTCAAGAGCCATCTGAGATAAGAATATGATGAACAGATCACAGGAGAATATTTTTTGATAGTATATAAACAGAATAATTAAGAGTTAACTATGTCTAATTTTCTTCCAAGAATTTCCATCTAAATTTTACTGAAAGAAGCAAATAAAGATGTAAAGATGAAAATTTCTTCTGCAATCTTGTCAGGACTTGTCATTTTTATATTTGTCCTTACCATTTATGAACAAAATTACATTTGTGAAAGATAATGAATTAATTTAACACTCAACATCCAAGTTGTCCGGACTGAATTCTCTCAGGCACCCTCACACCACCACACTGACAGACACTGTATCCAATGGCACAGAGCAGCCAGTTGGTTTCTTTATTTAAGCATTAAATATCCCTAGATTTGGTTGTGTCAGGATTAGAGGGCTGAGGTTGGACATTCATGCCATCATGTCACACACACAGCTTGATTTATGTGCCATGCTGCTCAGCTGTCACTGAGCTGTACCTTCATACAGCCCAGCTGGATAAACCAATTCCATTTCAACATTACCAAGTAAATCCATCCTTGCTGGCTTGTGCGCAGCAATGAGTCTCCGTTAATATAAGACGTATTTCTTATTATTTCCTAAGAATGCACATTTCTAATTATCTCAGATCATGTTTTCTACACTACTTTACCGAAAAGTCCTTGTCTGAATTGCATCTGTCCCTCATGCATAGCATTGCTTTACTTTTGATTTGTAATCACATGATTACTGTTATGATTTTATATACACATATATGAAGCATAAACGTTTTACCAGCATAAACAGCACCATTGCATGCTATATTTACTACACAAGATGCTTCATAATTGAGTGCTAAATGCTATGTAGTTAAATATTCCTTTCCCTGAACAGAATCATGACATTCAAATATACATTTAAAAATAGAGTGCTGCCAATGGTTTTAGATAAGTACTGTACAGCACAAAATATTCGTTGCTGGCATCAACTGCAGTTTACTTTTGTTTAAGGCTGTTTAAGCTTGTTTTTAAAAATATAATCAGTCTTAAAGGAATTAACCAATTTCCCAAAGGTTTTTCCCACACCAGCCATGACAATATTAAGCTTGAAACATTTGAAAAGGATTTTACAATAAATTTTTATTACTGAAAAGTAATTTTTGGCTGTTGTCATGATAATCTGGCTGTCAGACACATGTACACAAACACATTCTCTCACAATGTCTGTACATTAAATTTCAATAATCATCCCCTAAATTCTGTACTCTTTTCAGAACAGGCAATTGCAAAAACACAAAGAAGTTAATTCAATTCCAAATTGTAATTTTGCTATCACAACACAAGGTATTTCTAGACACAAACACAGAAAAGGCTATTTGTGCCTTAATTATTATTAGCATACAGTAAGATATCACCTGCTGCTTATAAATGCTGAGGAACCTGTCACAGTTTGTACAATTGCTAAGGTATACACAATAAGGGAATTTACATATGATTCAAGCACTTCCTTTCTAAATTCTTTACTGTATATTCTGTAAATTCCATATTAGAGCTTATTAAGGAATTCTGTTACATGGCCAGAGGTGGTAGCTGTAATGAAGAATTGTTTATGCAGTGCAAGAAAATTGCTGTAAAGGTTTTCCATGAGAATACTCACCACTGGACTTTTTTAGCTTGTTGTAATGATTCTAAAGGATATTGAAACAAAGAAAGGAAAGTGTTTGTTTCGTTTTGGTTTGGTTTTCTATTAAAAAAGGGAAAGGGATGAGAGTTACATTAATTACTTGAGATATTTGGTATATGAAATTTATTTTCTGAACTGCTGTGCACTTTTTAAATTGTGTCATAAATCAAAACTGCATAATACATTTAAAATGTCTAAATATGCTCTGAGTGCAGACTCTAAAGGAAGTTTTTCAAAATCTATTGGCTGAGCCAGATCTATGAATTGATCCCACTACTCTAAAGATTGGAGTTTAGTTAAAGGTATGCTTTTTAGTTTGTCTGCTAGACCTTGTCAGACAAACTAAATAATATGTGTATTGTACAGATCCCAATTAATGCTTCCCAGATATAAAGTAGGATTAGTTTTAAATCAACTGTACATATTTTGCATCATCATTTGAGTCCTCTTGCTGAAGGTTTTTGTACAGATGCTTCACTAGAATACATCCAGTTATTACCCTGTGGAAAATGTAGAGAAGTACAGGAAGAGAAAGCAGCAAACAAATGATGATTTGGAATCAGCATGCCTGGCATCTAACACAGCTAAACACTCAAAGATCACTTGTGGAATTAGTCTTATCATGCAGCATGGGAATTTCTAGTTGGACATCCCAACCATTCTGAACTATTTTAAAATAACTATCCCTCTTGAGAAGCAGAGATCCAGTCATCAATATTCTTTTCTTTCAAAGACAAAACTCTGTCCTTGTTTCCTGAATGCTCCCCTTTGAAAGAAGAGGGAATATCCTGTCTGAGAGACCCATACCAATATCCTAATTAGTTAGGATTCTTTTGAAAATTATTTTTAGAAATGTTATTTCTTTAAAAATCAAAGCTTCTCTGCAGAAATGTATTGCTTTCAAATAACTAAGGTCTGGCACAAATGAACTCAGGGCCTGTGATTAGCTGAAGGCTTAATGATTCAGGCACTTCCTGAGGATGTGGAAGACCTCAGTTCAAATCCAGCCTGCCTGATTCAGACCAGGAATTCAAACTCCACAGTCCCTCATGTCCCCAGCAAATACTTCACCTTTTGCTATGAAAAGCCAGCCCCTCCTTTATCAAAGGGCATCTCTTTACACAGGTAGAGCAATGCCAACAGCAAATGCTTTGGGAGGTTCATCCCCGGCCTGTTGTAGGCAACAACAATGCATTAACTGGGGCATCCATGCAGCACATGGATATACAAGGCTGAGACGGCATTCAGCTGCCTAATTAGGGGACTCCAGTGCCATTTCAAACACCTCACTGTAAGCCATCTCCTCTGCAGGTATAACAGAGAGAACTGCAGGCCTGGAAGATGACCTGTGCCCAGATGAGAGAGTTTAAGGCATCTCCAATGGCTATGTTCAGTCATGTAAATCCCTGTCATGTAAATGGCCAAGCCAAGAGCTTGAATGTGCATTGCCAAAGTCCTCTGTGAATAAAATGGGTTGGCTGAATACCAGCTGCTCTGAATGAGCCTTCTCTTAAATCTCAGTAAGTCTCAGTTAAATTTTAGATAGATTTTTTTAACATTGCAAATTTTCTGCCATACAAAAACTGTTGGTCCGTAAAGTTAAGTAAGCCTGAGATAGGTGCTCAGTGTGGTCTCCCAGTGTGGCTTTGTATAGACAAGAAGTGAAGTTAATAGCAACACTCTGTTTCAGAATAAGCTACTAAATAGCGTCAAGGTAGTTCTAAGGGAGAAATCAATCCTATACACTGTAGGTATGTAAGTTTTGCAGTCTACCCAAAGCTGAAATACATCTGGTTTACCAAGTTAGGTTGCATGTGTGCACTAATAATAACTGTGTTTCACTGTCTGACTGGCATCTACACTGTTTTCTCCAGGAGAAAATGACCTAAAACAGCGTGTCCTTGAGGACAAAACTGCTGCGAGCTCACTATGGGAATCCTATGGTATAGTTTACTACCATTTATGTCGTTCTATTTAATTTGTTATTTCTTCTTTACAGCATGTGGGCAATAATCACAGCAAATTGGTTCCCATGAGCTCCTTGGACAATTAAAGCTATTTGGTTATTGCCACCTGCCTGCTGTTTCCATTAATGCAATTTTCAAGACTTTATTTCCTTCCTGCTTCTCACCCCAGTAAATTCTTTGCCCAGTCTTGACACACTGCTGTGCTGCAATTAGAGTTAAAACGCTGTGGAGGGTATCTGTCCTTGAATTTGATCAGTTACACTTCCAAATATTGCTTTGTCATATGAAAGTTTAGTTTTGAGAATTTATGAAATTTAGCTTTTTTTTAATACCCAGTTTAAGGGAAACATATATCTACTGACATACTATTTTTAATCAGATTCTGGGTAGTTCGGCTATTATTTCTGTAACCATTTTATGCTCATTATATTTGTGATATTTACTAAATTGCCTGTTATGTTCTAACTTCTCTGTTAAATACATGTATGGGAGAGGAAAATATGTGCTGTCTTTATCTTTGTGCATGTGTGTGTGTGTTTTTCCTGTTTGTCATATCTTTAACCTTTTCTTTCTTGGAATGTCTTGGCTTTGCTCCTCTATTTCTCTAGTTCACTATCAGCCTTTTCAGATCTGCATTCTCAAATAAGCACTATGCCTTGTTTTGTGATCTCTCTTTCTTTCGAAGATCAAACTGGCCACTGACTCTTGTGGAGAAGAAACGCAAAAGCCAGGATAAGGTCATGGATAATAGAAGTAAAGATGAAAAAGGGGAAGAATGAAATGGAAGGTCTCAGTCCCAGTTCTGTTAAGGAAAATTGAAGTTGTGCTTTATACAGCAGCTAGAACAAGAGGGAATCTGAAACTGATTTCAGCTTTTAAAAAGGCAGTCAGATGGAACTAGATTTCCTCATTATCCTCCTTTAACTGCTATAGTCAGATCACAGAATCACATAATATTCTGAGTTGGAAGGTACACACAAGGACTATCAAGTCCAACTCTTAAGTGAAAGGCCTGATGCATTTGCTATTCACAGCCTGGGTTCTCCACACTAAATCACCAATATTAAGAGGTTGCAGTGGGATATACACATTGCAAGAATCATCCTTGCATCATTCTGATCATGACAAATAGCTGATCAACTTACAGACAAGTCCTGATGGACTCTCTAATTTGTCACTGCACAAATACGAGCTTCTAGTGTTCTTCGTATTGCAGGTGGCAATGAGAAAAGATAAAACTATGGAAAATAGCCTTGATTTTACCCATTGCTATTACTCTTTTTTCAGTCAGTCAAGTTTGTACATGAAGATATTTAGACACATAGCCTAAACACAGATGTGGATCCAAGTTAGCCACTTACAAACTGAATGTGCATGTAGGACACAGATTGGATCAGAAACAGAGAGAACAGACATCAAGCCAATTCCAGCTTTGTCCCCCAACAAACATGGTAGAAACATGGTGAGTAAAAGAAGCAGCAGGAGTCATCCAAAAAGCCTTAATTTAGGAACCCGTTTTTTCAAAATTTACATTGATTATCTAATGTTCCACCAGATCTTAAACACTAGGGTAGAATTTCCAGTCTTTGCAGATCATTTAAAAGATTAAGGGATTATCAAACCAGTCATTTTAAATGACATTTTCACTGAACAAATATTTGTCTATTAAATAGGCTGTATGGCACAGGACCTGATCAGCCTTGGCAGTATTACAGGTTCTTCATACACGGCAAACCCCACTGTTTCCTCATAAAGCTGTCATGTCTCCGTTTAATGAAACATATATAAACTCAATGATGTTACCCATGTCTTGGCAAGTTAATTAATTTTGGTTTTTTCCTGTTGAGTTCCTCCTATTAGGACTTCCATCAATTTATCATTTTAGGAGCACCACAGCAGATCTCTTGCTGGCACTGGAATACAAAATTGAAGAATAAGTTTAATTTTCATACAGCCAAAATATTTAAATATATAAAAATACCTCTTGATTGACCATTATTATATTAACTCACAGACACTGAAAAATTAGGGAGCTTTAGTAAGAACTGTCTTCAAACTGACCCTGAACATCTACTTGAGACTTCCTACTGTCCCATGAATTTTTCCATGCCCTGTGCTACTCCATTTATAACTATAGCCAAGGGATTTCACTTCACATTCACTTCACAGACTCAGGGCCTGAACGATCCAGAAGACAAGAACGTATTCCATGGACTGGTTTCAGTTGGAAAAGACCTCTAAGATCACTGGGTCCAACCATTCCCCCAGCACTGCCGAGTCCACCACTAAACCACATCCCCAAGTGCCACATCCACACAGCTTTTAAACACCTCCAGGGATGGCAACTTGACCACAGCCCTGGGCAGTTTGTTCCAGTACCTGACAACCCTTCCTGTGAAGAGGTTTTCCCCAATATCCAGTGTAAACCTGCCCTGGCACAACTGGAGTCCCGTCTCTTGTCACCTGGGAGGAGACCAACTCCCACTCCTCTACACCTGCTCGTATTTGCAGGAAACAGTGGAAACATGAATTAAAGCAACCAAGTTTGTTCATTTGAAAAATATAAATACACAATGTTTTCAAGTGTACAATTAAAACCTGAAAATTTGTACCCTGAATTTATGATGAATGCATTAAATTTCCTTGAAGCTTCTGAACAGACACATTTAAACATCTGAGGTAAACAATCAGTCTATTCCCAGAAGAATTTGTAAGAGTAGTGAAAAACCGAAAACAACCCAATGCATTAATTCTGTCAAGTTATTTACCCAGTCCCATTTACAATTCTAGTTCAGCTTAATTATCTCCATAGACAGTTTTGAACTGAAGAGAGCAATTTTGTCCAAAAAGGAGTTTGCATGTAATCACACTGTGGCTTTTTTTCAATTTTTTTTTTTTTTGTCTCTGGTGGCCCATATGAACAAATGACAACTACTCCACATAGAATAAAAAAGAAGACAGAGAAAGGAAGACTAAATGGGACAGCCTGTGTGCTCCAATGCTGCAGGTATCAGGGAAGAGGGCTAGAACCAGCAGTGAGCTTCAGAGAGAAAGCTGCTAGAACTGATCTTAATTTTCTGCCAGAAGCATGACTGAGTGAAGAAAAAAAAATCAGAGCTAGCAATAAACCTTCCCTCATTTTCCATTAGCCTTCAGGAGATTACTTTGATGGGAATTAGACAGCCCCCTGCAGGAAACTCTTTAGTTCTTGTTAAGTCTTTGAACAGCACGCTTGTTGGAAAGGAAACTTGTGTTTGATGCTGTTCATCACTGTTGCTGCTGATTTTCTGAGGTTAGGAAACGTCAGTCTGTTTGCGCCCCTTTTGAGGGTTTCCAATGTGAAGATCTCACATGAGTTCCAAGCTTCTGGCTGCTGTGTGACAGCACATCCCCTTAGGCAAGCCTTCATGCCAGGCTAAACAAGTTTCACATATCAAATGCACATTTAAGGATCTTCAGTAGGTGAAATTGCTTTTCTTCAAAGTGATAGCATGTGCTTGTGCTAACATTGGTCTAATTGCGTTTCTAGATTGTGTTTGAAAATCATCAATGAAATCTCTTCCCCTTTTGGACCTGCTGTTATGACAACTATTACAGCATCTGCACCCAAAGTGGAATTTTTGCCTTCCAACAGAGGCAGAATAGGTTTGTGGATTGTTGTTTATTTGGGTTTTTTTTCATTTCCAGGGTCTACAATGCATATGTATATGGGTACTCCTGTTACACAGAATAATAATTTGCTACTATAATAGAGTGCTTCACTAAAAATTGAGATGCATTTCACATTCTCTTCTCCTCTTTTATTTAATGGTACATCAGGGTTTTTTTCCCCTAAAATTTGCTGAGATACAAGCATAAACCAAGCATCCACACTGCAATTCCCCTTCTTTTTTCAGTAAATCACACTTTCTCTTGCTGGAGCCATAACTGTGTTTACCTTTCAGTTCTTCCCTCCAACCTTTCCTGTGTGGAGTCAACCGAGTTTTGTTCCCTAACCTCTTCTCCATTTGCCCTTTGGTTATAAGTGTGTTCAAACAAAGTAAGTCTCTCTAAGACTGTCATTACAAAACCAACCTTTGCCTCTTTGCTACTTTTACTTCCTTTCACACTTCTGAAAATTACAGAGAGCTGATAAAATCTGAATCACTTTTATCACTTATCAGAGGTTAAAAAAAATGCACACTCAATAAGGAGTCACCACCTCCTTTGGTTTCCTATTTCTCTCCCTTTAACCAAGCTGTCTTTGTATTAAGTGTAAAACTGCTCTAAAGCTGTCCTTTATGTCTACCAGATCCTATTATGTCGACGCAGAAGGGCAAAACTTAAGTGAATCTGGATCTCTTCCCTTCCCGTCAGGGTCTGCTCTACTGTTGTTACCAAATTTGGTAACTTATCATTGTACACAAAGGTACAGGAGTGATTTCCAGGTGGGAAAGGCTTAGCACATCTCCTCCTGACATAGGCAGAGGAAGGCTTTTCTTTAGCACACCATTATGAAGGCTTTGCCTGCAAGGCCCCAGAATCCTGGCTGCACATGGAGTTAATTAGGGCCGTGACATCTGTACCACATCCAGCCACCATCCTGCCAGAAACACATGAGCAAAATCCACTAAACATCACCAGTACCTTTAGCTCTCATGCCAAGGAAAGTCTGGCTCTCCTCGTGGCTAGCGGCAGATTTTCCTATCCCTTAACCTTTCCTGTGGATGAATTCATACAACATACCCTTTTAACAGATCAGCTTTCATCTCTCTGCTCATCCCTGCCCACAGGCACAGCAATTTCTCTTTTGGCAGCTGTGAATTCAGCACCTCTTTGATCCACGGTCATCCTTAGCACCTAAAAGTTAAGTGGCATTAAGAGTTTGAGTCAAAAGCATCAGTCTTCAATGGTGTTGTGACCAGCATGACTCAGGTGTCCGATATTTTTCTGCAGAGGATTTCTAGTTCATGGTTTCCTCTTCCTACTTGTTCTGATCAACTGGAAAAAAACAAACCAGGATGTGATTTATTATGTAGGTGCAGGTTACTGTGATTCACCAGATCTATTTATCTGATCACTCCTTTCTATGTATGCCTGGGAAATAAAAGCATTTGTGATCAGATAGGTATTACCACCATTATTTATATTAACACAAATGAAATGCTACATGCAACACCACAGACCCCCCATGGACACACACTGATTACACACACATTTTCCACACATTTCTATTGCCTCTGCTTGAGACCACATATTAAAACCCACCAATCTTCCCAGCAGACAGATGAAAGACTCAGTAAAAACAGCTGCATTTCACATGTGGTTTAACTTAATGTCTCATCCTGAATGTTTAACTCTGGCTGGTAGTGCTACTTTTTAATATTCACAGTATTCTTTATCTTCACGTTAGAAGCAAGGCATTCAGCCTTGAAAAGTACAGGAGAATACAATGAGGCTGGTAGCACTTCATTTCCGGAGTGTCCAAAATCACTTTTTTTACTGCAAGGAACATGAAGAGAAATTCATGTTTGATAACCTGTGAGCACGTAAACCAGTTGCATAGCACTGTTAAACAGTGTAAACAAACACCCATCTGTACACACAGTAATATTTCCTTTCAATAAAAATGAAGCATTACTAAACGTAGGTAGCATTGCATGTTTTTTTCAGCTTGAGTCTAGTATTAAAAAGAAAATTTTTAAAAAGTGATGTAAAATGCATCTCTCCTCCTGGTTGGGCCTGAAGAAAAAGAGTTACAAAACTATTTACCAGAAACTGGAACATGCCTAAAAACCAGTAGACATAGATAAGTTAAAAAGTCCCTTGGGTGGGCAAGATGAATTTAGAAGACCCTTCTTTTTTTCCCCTTGAAACTGAGATAAGATTAAAGATCAGTAATAAACTTATACAAGCAAACCCACCATCAGTCATATGTCCCTCCTGCATGAATGACTGTCCCAGATACACACATCAATGCCACCTCTCTTTTTTTCCTGGAAATACACTTCAAGCCAGGGAAGCCTTCCCTGCAGGTGACTTCACTGCAAGTTGGGCCAGAATTCTATGGCTTGAAAAGGTAACAACTTAGTGATGGCACAGGTTTATGTACATGGTAATACATGACACACTTTGGCTTGGCCTTCACTTTGAGTAAGCCAATGAGATCAGAGGAAAAATATCACCTTCTTGAACATGCTAATTGTTAAGGCTATATGACACTGTTGAATAGGCTCTCAGGACAATCCATCCTTCACCAAAAACAGTGGCAAAAGTCCCTGTGACAGGATTGTAGACTCCGGTTGCTTCAGTTTTAAGACAATAATAACTTCAAGTGCTTTACAGAAAGCCCTCCTACTCTCTATTTTGAAGCAGGAATAGAAACCATCAAATTCCTTTCATGATTCCAGCTATTTTCTCTTCAATCTGAAATGACAGGCCTTATCACCTGAGAGGTTCACTTTGCAGGGAGAACTACATTACCATTACACCTAATGCATAAGAGCCTTTTATTTCAAGATGCTGCAAGATGTTTTTTCCCTAATATTGCCAAGAACAACAGTGAACAATAGATGTCTGGACTGTGTGCAGATGAGAGGAGTGTAGAGTAAGAGGATAAGTTACAAAGTTACAAAGCCAGCAGAAGGTAGTGACACCAGCTCACAGCACTCATGTCAAAGACATTCCACAGAACAGAGTCTAGCTCAGACAATTAACAAAAATGTGTTTCATTGCACATTTCTCTATGGCAAATATAACATTGGCACACATTATTACTGGAGGTTTTCTATCCTGCTCTTTGTAGATAGCCACCCATCTTACAGAAGTGGTTCACAAATCCTAAGTAAAGACAGCAGCAGCTCCAAAGTAAACGTTGTACAAACTGATAACAACAGCAAGCAGATGGTGAGAGCACAGAGAAAGCCTCATTTTGAACTTTCCTACTATAGCCACACTGAGTAGGGAGTGATGCCCATTCACTGAGGTTTGGTTCTTTACCCTTTCTCATGAACTGGTGTGAGCCATACCAGCAAAACCGCATTTGCTGGGGCCTGCCATGCACCTCCTGGAAAAGTCTGGCACTGCAGGGATTCAAAGAGCCTCTTACAGTGCATTCTGAGCCACTCACAAGAGAAAAAGCCACTGCAGGAAGCAGGACTCCTCATTCATTTTCACTCCTGCCCTTCTCATGCTACAGGCAGCAGTGGCCACTCATGTCCCAGTGACTGTTCATCTGCACAAGCCTCCAGGCATGGAAGCAGGGAAGGGCAGGAGAACTGGACAGTGTTTTCCCAGGACACTCCATAAACTCCTGAAGTTACAGCTTGGCAATTTCCTGGTTAAGTGCCAATTGCCTTTGATAGCCTCAAAGGTTTTTTATTCCATTAATTTGCCTAATTGTATTTGAATGTGCTGTAATTAATAAAGTGAATGGAAAACAGGATTGGCAAAAGGTCACTTCTGACAACTGCCCAAATCCTTAATGGGCAAATGGAAAGAATTCAAGAACATTTTTCTCTCTGTGCCTACTCCCCATGTGGAAGAATGGATTAGGTCAGGCTCACTGCATCTTCTCCCTCTTTCTTCCTGTGAAGATGCATAATAACTAAAGGCAGCCAACCTTAAAGCCCAGGAAAAGGCCGTGTCTGATTCTCAGCTGATGCATATTTATGCATACTAAAACTAACTCTTGTGCACAGTGGAATCGTACTATCCACATCCCAAGGTCAGAGTTGCCTGCCAGTGCCATCAAACCATGAAACCCAATTCCCTGGAAACCAAAAATAGGACGGATCAACCCCTAAACTGTCAAAATTTGCTTTACTGCTGTTTCAGCAGAAAAAAAAAAGTCGCAAAGAACAAAGGGGAAAAATAAAGAAGTGATGTGATTAAGTGTTCCCAATGGACCTTTGCAAGTAAAAGAAGAAAGGCAAAAAGAGTGAGAGGTCACCGAAGTGCATGTGATAAACATAATCAGTGTAAGAGTCATGTCAGCAAATTAAAAATATGGTCCACAACCCCCGGAAAATGTGCTCAGGGCAATACCAGGAAGAGCCACAAGGTATGAGATGTGAGACTTTGGAATGAAGCCAAGGTAACATGACTTTTAGTAACTGGAGAATGTGTGCAAACAATGTATGGACAAATCCTTCAGCTGTGTTTCAGTCATTAGTAGTCAAACTAAGCATTTAACATACATTTATGGTACGCAAAGAAAAATTCTAAGGACATTCAAAGTTCCTCCCTCTCCCATCACCTTTCCTGAACAGTTACAACAATACAGAACCATGGACATGATTTTTCCAGGGAACTCTTGAATGACAGGGATTAAATTCCCACTTCAATAGGAGCAGCGTTGGATTCTCTCAATCCTTCAGGCATCCAGTGAAGCAAAGCTTTGGGATGAAAAGCAATTTCAGGCTTGGAAATAAGGTAAATTATTTACCAGCATACAGGAGCACATAGATATATCATGTGAAGTAATGTTTACCATTCAAAATATTTGGAATCAAGCAGAATTGTCCACTGAGTTATTTTCCTTTCTTACCTGTTTCTACCTACCTACCATTGAGCTATCTGAGGAACACTCTATGTTCTGGGTTTTTTAAAGTTTTCATAGCATTTACTTTGTAAACTAGAGTTATCGTAATATTTTAAAGTTTTATTAACCTCTATTATATCCATTACTTACATTACACTGCAAAACATGTTTCCGTTCTTTGAAGAGAATCCTTGAAAATTACCAAAAAGGAATTCTTCAGAAAAACTTAACCTCTGCAGAAATCAATCGCAAAGACAAATTCTAAGGATGGTATGTGAAACAACTCTATCTCTGGTGCCATTCTCCCTCACCCTCTCTTGGGTAGCAAATCAAAAATCTTTGTGCAAGAGGAAAACAAGTCCTCAGATGCCTTCAAAGAACTATTAAAGATCAAGGGTCACTGAGAAAGGACAGTTTGAGGCAACTTCATATTTTCCAAAAGCTGGCAATAAGAAAATTTTTGCATACAGCAGGGAAGAAGCATCAGAGCATTTTGATTTGGCTTCCTTGAACTTCAGCTGTGGGACCAACTCCACCTGCACACCCTCTGCATGTTGGTCCAGGAGCCCCACTGAGTCCAGGGCTGGGCCCCAGTTCTCGCTTGCTCTTGAATTCAGGAATATATCCATTAAATTTGGATCCATCACGTGCCAGGCCCTGACAGGGCAAAGATCAATCAAGCTGAGAAGCTCGAGTCACTGTCTGTTCCCTGGAACTTAGGAGGTCCACAGTAGGATGGCTGCGTAGGATATAAAATCACCTCTGAAGGCTGTTGTCTTGGTTTGCCATGTTAAAAATAAATTAAATTAGCAGCTCAATAAACTCAGTTGTAAGCTGCAGTTGTTAAACAATTTTTGCCATAGAGGCAGCAGCCTCAGGGAAATCCAGCCAAGCAGTGCTTCAGCACTCTCTACTGAATCCTTGGTACTCAGGAACCATGGGAGATATTCCCTTCACAAGAAATGCCATTTCCCTCTATCCACTTTACTCCACAAGAAGGGCAGAGAAAACTGCCCTCATTCTTTCCACGTTTGTCAACCCCCTAAAACTTCACCTCTGCATTTTCAGCTGTTTCTTATTCAAAATGTAGTTTCTTAATATTGGAGGAGTGCTACTTATTGTTTTTACCTGAAAGTCAGCTTTTCCCTTCAGACACGGAGAAAGGCTTCTTTCAGCTACCCAAAAGCTTTCTATTCCGTCTTGTAATACAACCCTACCCTGTTAACAAACCACAAAAATCGAAACCCAAACATACAGCCTTGAACCACAGCATTTTGGATTTTTGAATTTCCCAGTATGGGAAAATTAGCCAGTCCTTGTTCCTATCTCAGAGGTGAAGTACAGGAGACAAAGATTTAAAAGAGAGCCTGGTTCCTGTATTCTCCTAACTTTTGAACCAAAGAGAACGTGTCCTGTGCTGCCAGGTACCCCATGCCAGGAGGGGAGCCCCGCTGGCACAGCTCCCTGCCTGCTCCCAGCTGGGAATGAGCTGATTTGTCCCATCTCCCTGCACAGAAAAGTCAACGAACAACTCCCTCCCACTTTGCATATTCCAATCTGGCATTTCAAACAGAGCCCTTTGCTATTTATCCTAAAGTGGTACTTGTTAAAGGAGCTGTGACCACGCAGGCTATTTCCTCTGAGGATGATAATACTGCTGCAGAAGCTTCATTATTATGCTAATGGAGCACAGGCTGAGCGGCCTTCATAACTGCCACATTAAATCATCTACCAAGGGGAGGCCTCAAGAGCCATTTACATTGCATTGGATGCATATTAATGAAACCAGGAGCAGTAGAATTGTTTTTGAAGCAAATAGTCAGGTAAGATGTAAAAAAAAAATTATATTGAACGTCGGAAAAACTAGAGATGGTTAAACTTCACGAAGGCTCGGTCCTGAGGCTCGGTTCTGCTGTCTGTAATTAGGACTGAATACCAGAACCAAGCAGAAACCTGCAGCAGCCCGGTTGTGATGGAGGTCTCTGTGACAGACTGCAATGGCTCCACAGTATCCCTGCTGTACAACACAGCTGCACTCTCAGAAAAACACACAGAAGAGCACTTCTTTCCTCCTCCTGTTCTCCTCATGCCCTGGCTCCCTCCTGTAGTATTCCAGAAAGGTCCCCTACTACTGGGGGTGCTCTCTGGCCAGGGCTGGGGCACTTAGAGAACTATCTGAGGGGGGTCTGACCCTCGACCTCGCTGGACTCTTCCCTGTGCCGGGGCGGCCGGCTCCTGAGGGGAGAAGCGCCGGCGGGACGCCGGTGATTGGCGCTTGGAGGAGGGCGTTCCTCCGTCAGGCTTCCTCTAGTGCTAGGTAGCGACGCAGCAGAAGGATGAAGAGCGCGGGAGTTGGGGTTCTCCAAAGCTCCGTTTATTCGGGGGGAACCGGAAGGGGTCAGGCAACGGAGGGAGAGCTTCGAGAAGCCCCACACACACGGCTGTGCAGGAGCTTATAACCGGGGGGGAAAACTGGGAGGGGTTTAGGGGAAACAGCCAACCGGGTGAATCTGAGGGCGGGTTTGGACTACGGGGGGACAAATTACAGAACTTGGGGGGCAAATACATAACTTAACAACCAGTCAATAACCGAATGTAACAGAGTTTTCTAGAAACAGGGGCTGGGACTGCCAGGCGACTCCGCCTAGTGGACGGAGCTACACAGTGGTCTCGGAGTCCTCTTCCCAGAGGGAGTCATCTGAGGGGACGGGGCTGGGGGCGGAGGGAGCTCTCATATTTGGGGGCCTCCCCTTTACACCCTCCCTCTTGTCCCAGGACACCCACTTGTGCTGCACCTAAAGCAGAAAATGCTACCACGAAATGAGATAAATACCTAACAGCGTGCCTTCAGAGGAATTCAGACACATCCATCAAGACCAAGGACATAAAAGCAAACAAGCAACATTTAGAGTGATCTTGGGCTGACAGCTGAATATAGATATTCTTTTCCCAGAAAATAAACCAGATGGAAGTCACCACAGATAAAGGGGGGCGATACAGACAGGTTAGGTGGAAGAAAGAGCAGGAGCGATAATCACGGCAGCTCACCTGCCCAGACTGTCGTGCTGCTTTATTTCACATACGTTGTAGAAAATGTCTATTGTCAAGAGGGAGTTTAAGGGCAGAGCAGTGTCATTATTGACAGGAACTGGGAGCTTTTCCCACTCGTGTGAGAAAATTGCATAAAGGAGAGAGCTCTATGGAAAATGAAGATAATGTTAGCATTGTTATTGAAGCAAAGTCAGGACCTTTTTATCCGATCACAGGTTTGTTTAGACAGTTACGTATATTTTTAAATGATTTATAGGTGAATATTAGTGCACTGTGGAAAGAAAACACACTTTACAAATCTGACATCCCAGGAAATGTTTTATTTTATGATTCAAGCCATGCACTCTTTTTCATCACCATGTTCTGTAACATCAACAATCCACTTCCCTATCTTGCTCCTGCTACTCTCCTCCCTGGACATCTACCCTCCAGACCCAAACAATGCTTGACAGCAATCCTTCATGTCCTCAGGATATCACCTTCTAGTGCTCTCTCCTTCCCAGCACCTCTTGACTCCAAAGGAATCAAAAGCAATAGTTCAACTGGAGCCGGTAAAGAATGACTTTTCTTTGTGGTTAAGAAGCATTTATCCACAATCTCATTTGAAACCCAAGAACATATCATCATTAAAATATGTAATTTCATGATGAATGAAGAGAGTTTTTGCAGTCTATTGCTCCAAATGCCACAGTGAACCTTGCACGTTACATATGTGCAAAAGTTTGGCAAAAAGTCAGTCACACAAACTTCCAAATAAGCCTTTGCAAGTCTTTACCTGCCAAGATAAGACTAGAACTAGCATCAGGAAAGTCTGAAATAGCTTTCTTCATCTTATGAGAAAAGAATGACTGGGGATAGGGTGGGCCTTCATAATAATGACCCCAGCCAAAGGGAAAGGCTCTGTACTAAATTAGCACAGTGCTGAAGGAAAGCAGACACTGCTGCAAGATGGCTTACCCCATCTTTCCCAGCCTAAAAGAAATTATTCTCCACTTCAGCTTTTAATTGACTTTTGAAGATCCACAAATTGACTTTTGAAGCAATTCCCTAGTCTTATTTTCCAGCCGTTTAAAAATGTTTCCTGCCCCACTGATTTTTTTGACAACACCTCACTAAACAACTAATGTTCATGTTCTCATGATAACTGTCCTCCTTACTGAAAGCAGCAATGTTTGTTTGCCATTTTTGAGACTTTTTCTTCATATACTGCCTTTTCTATCTCAGTTGTGTTGCCAGCAGTAAAGGGTACCATATCAGCAGATAAGCTGGCCCATATAAAAGTTGTAATGCCCATCATTCATGTCTCCTCACATATTCTCAAATACCTAACTTGAGAGAGAATCTAGTATATACTGTTCTTGAATGGCAAAGAAAATATTTATAAGTGTCTTGCAATTCAACAAGTAATATTAATCTGATAATAGATAAATGACAGAACAATGTAACACAGTTACATAAATACTCCCACAAACAGAGGCAATATAATGGATATATATATATATAAAAATAGCTTTTTGTACGTCTAAAATATACCAGCAAAACATAATAAATGTTTTGAGTGACTGACAAAGAACTTAGTTTAACAAATGGATAAAATATGTAACATTTCCAGTATCTAATCACAGATCAAGTACACAGTTTGATTCGCTTCTTGCACACCTTATGCTCATTTTTGCCCAATTAGCTGTTCAGCTTTGAAAGCTTTGGGATACATACTGATTTCTTGTATACATTTATGTAGCATTTCTCAACAGCACCACAGGGCTCACTCCTAGATGAGGTCTTTGCATAGGGCTACACTCCCATTATTGCTGCTGTTAAAGATGATTTGAGTGATGTGCATGGAGCCAGGTAAGAAGCACAGGATAGCAGTGGATACTTGCATACTTGCATGTATTATGAGTGATAATTCCACAGGTTAATTTACTTTCATTATCTAAGCAAGGCAAGTGTATGTTAGAAATGTGTCTGTTTGGAAGTTCCGTGGACGGGGTTTGTTTGTAAGCAAATTAATGAAACTTAACTTTTTAAATATGAACAGATGGTGGAAGAAAGAGAAATTCCACTAGGTAATAAGATTAAAAGTGTACTCAACAAGGTGAAGTTCATAGTCAAGAATCTAGTCTTGTACACACACACAGATCAGGAGATACCTGAGAGCTCTGCGTGTTTTTGATTTGTACAAAAGCCTCACAAGTCTTCATTCCTAATCTCTGAAAGCCTGACATTAAATTAAACATGTATGTGGTTTTGCTGAGGGCGGGATGAGGATGGAATTACTCTATATATTTGCTAAATATCAATATTTTCCACTGCTGATGCCCACAGAATCCACTTCATTGCTTGTCTGTGAATCATGAGCTCCTAAATCACAGTCTGTCTATTCCACTTTAAGCACTATTTTATCCAAACCATTTAATGCCAGTTAGACCCCTGTAATGTGCTGGGTTTACCCTGTTTCATTCCTGTCTGCTTTAGAAATGGTTTATTCTCTTTCACTTCCCCAGAGCTGTTCTGCACCCTATTACTGTGTGTTTCTGAAGGGATTTTTCTAGAAGGTTCTGAAAGATTTCAGTGCTGTCACTGCAGAGTTGCTCTCTTGAGCACCACAGGCACTGGGGTTGACTCTGATAGCTGAAATGTAATTAGGGGGAATCAGGAGGGCTTCACACTGTCATCCAGGGATGGAAGGGATGCAGCAGTGCATCAGATGTGCCTGTGGGACCAGCACTGTGACTGGCCCATCAAACTGGGCACTGAAGTGCGAGACACCATCTCAGTCTGCAGGTAAGGCTGAGCGACAGCTGGATCCTGCTCTCTGGAAGCAGCTTCTAGTTCTCAGATAGATTCATCACTCAGTGGTTAAGAAAATTTAAAAAAAGAACTCTTTCCTTAATTTCAGAATAGCTGCCTGATCTTTCCTACAGCGTAGATGACAGTTTTTTCCAACCTCAATAAGAGTTCCTGTTATGGAAATCAGCCATCCTTACTTCTCTTTGGCATGCAATGGCAGGGAAAAGAGGACAAACCTTCTTTTCCAGGCTGGGGACACCAGCCCTCAGAAGGCACCAGTGACACCAGATAGAGACGCTTAGAGCTGAAAATCTGCAAGCTGCTCTCCTCTGACAGGCTGCTAGGAATGCCACAGGCAGGCAGACAGCCTAGGAGTGGGAATTTGCTCCCCTCCTTTCTTTCTTATCATCTGTAGCGCAAGGCCATCAACTAGATGTGTTGAGAGAAATATATAGCCTGTGTTTATCTTAAAATACAACACTTCTCATAGCTCTACAGTTTGTTACTTCCAGTCAGAACATCTTTTAAAACAATGTAGTTCAAATTGAATATGTTTCCATGTATTGATGATTAATCATCAAATCATCTGGCACCTAGAATGTCATATAGAAGCTGAGGTAACACATTCACAACGTTCAAAGAAAAATCTCTCTTTGTTAATAGACAGAGCAAAACATATACCCAGGTTAGAAGAATATGCATGTGTAACACTTCCCAATTTTGAAAAGAGAGTTAATTCTTTGCAGGGACAGCTTAATACAATAGACCTGGAGTGCACAGACCTGGACATCTGCCAGCACCTGTCTGCTCAGGAATTTCATCCACTTTAATAAGCTGCTGCTCACTGGATCTCAATTAACCAGACAAGCTGCTGCAATTATAGAGAATTCAAAAATAAGAGAGAAGATTTCACAGATTCTCCATCTGTAGGCCTTCTGTAAGCATGACACATACAAATAGAACCCAATATTGTAGGTGACATCCTTAAAATTATTAATTACTGTCAGGCAATGAGAAGCTGGTAGAGAAATGTCAGCATGAGGCCCCAGAACAAATGTTATTTTTCGTGGCTTACTTCAATCATTGTCATCAGAAGTGGGCATCTCTACCAAGCACCTCACTGATACCATGGCTTGAGCAGAACCCAAGATCTGCCAGGCCTGCAAACTGCTCCATGAATTAACCCCACCTCCAAACACTCAGAAGGGTTTGCCAACAGGAATCTAATTACGGGATGGAAGACCACATTTATACAATGACAACATAACTACCAGAATAGAGATACATCGAAATGCCTGAACAGCACATTAAGTCATGAGAACTTAATACTTGCATTGTAAGTGTCTCACAGGATTTAAAAGGAATGGAACCAATAGACTCCTAAAGAAATTATAGTAAAAATTCCACAATGTTTGCTAGGCAATTGTATTCTTGCCACATATTACCCTTACTAAAGAAATCCAAAGCAGGGAAAAAACTTTGCAGTAAATATTTTTGCTTATACATGTAACCCAGAGATTCCTACTAAATACCATTTGACTGCTCACATGCACTTTTATTTTTTAATCAGGGCATAAAATGCTGTTACACTGCCCCATAAAACAGTCTGGCTTTTACTATAGTCGTTATCTGTCTGGTCTGTTGGGACTGGATGCTTTTAGGAGGGGAAGTTCAGTGGAGTTTTATCCATAGACAACCACAAACCATAAAAGACAGCTGAAAGTGGGAGGCACTACTAATGGGTAAGGTAGGCAAATAAGCATAAAGGCTAAACAGGAATGTAACCAGAAAACCACCCAAACAAAGAGAGCAAGACAAAATATTTGCATATTTTATAACTCAGTATGTCACTATCCAATAGGTCTATTCATAGCCCAAATTTTAATTATCTTCTGTGATGCCTAATACAAACTGGGTATTGAAAAGGCAATAGACATCCATGACACTACATGAAACACAAATTTGTAATTTACAAAACATTATAAACTCTTTTCAGTAACTAGTCCACTTCAGATCTTGGCTCAGAAGTTACATTTATATCCTAAGGAAATGAATATGAAAATTCAGTCTGCGGAAGCAGTTGAGCATTAAAATTTTAAGTCAACACAAATAAAAGTTAACATTAATTTTTAAGTAACTGATTGTGTCCCTTGTGATGGAAACCAGGGGAAAACACCTTCGCAGGCAGTGCTGATGCCCAGCCTCAGATTAATACATGTTTTAAGATTCTAAAAAGACGAGGAGCAGATGCCCTTAAACAGAGGTGAACTTTCTTAAATAAGAGTAGTATATTAATTTTCTGTTATGGCTTTATCATTATTCTTAATATAAACAAACTGGTTTTTCTTCTTTTTTTTTTTTCTCTCTTTCCAAGTGTTAGAGGTGCAGCAATACATGTCTCCTGCCAATGGAATAACTCTTAGACAGACAGAAAAATCATGAGCTTCCCAATTATCTCCTTTTGGTTGATCTTTGGACTGTTTCCCATTACATATACCTCTGTCAACATTCACACACCACAGCCATGCAATTCCTACCCTCATCCCATGGAGGCCCATCATCAGATTTTCACACTCATTGACATGTCATAACCTGATTCACACTGCAGATCTTCACTGGTAGCCTGAGGCCACGGTAAAATAAATTGCATCAGTGTTATCTGTGGGATCAATTGATTGCAGGGTCTAATATGGCTAAAGTCCAGGAGAATATGTGAATGCTCCAAACAGGGCAATTCTTTGAAATCAATGATTGCTAGACAGGCTTGATAACTAGAGGCTTTAGGCTATTGACACCAGCTGGTCATAATGTCCACACAAATTGTTATAGCTTTTATAACCTTTTCCTGTCTAGAGAAAGCAATTAAACATTTTAATTACATTACAGGGATGACAGAAGATAATTGGAGTTATCAGGAAATTATGTAGCCCTGTTAATGTGACTTACTATGTCATTTCCATTGCTTACAAGTGTACTTGCCATCTAGATAAAGTAAAACTAACTTTCAATTAGGTCCATATTCAAACCACAAAGATGGAAGAACACAAAATAAGTAACCCAAAGCCAAATGAATGATCATATTAAGCTGGTATTGTATAATCTTTGAACCATTGTCCTGGAGACAAGACATAGTGGTGGAGACTGAGTTGAAAAAGTACAGTTGTCACCTGTGGAAAGAAATTATTTTTCATACCTACTTTTATTTTAAAGCTGCAAAGTCCATAGAATACAAAAATTCTATGTTTATAGAGCTTCTGTGAACTATCCTGCACCTTTTACTTAAAAAAAAAATAGTACCATCAATAGAGGACAACCTGCCAAAAGTTGCTCCTTGTATTACTTCATAAAGCCTTTGGCCCTTTAGATCTGTTCTGTGTTTGTGGGTCTTACAAAGCTCCTAATTCCATAATACCAGGTTTGCCCCATGTTTCAGTACATCAGTTCTTCACTGGGATTGGGCTATTATAGCAAGATTTGCAAAGGACTACAGCTGTGTCTAAGTGGGGGGCGTTCACACCATGACTTCAGCCTTTTTAAATATGAAGAGAATGTGTAGGAATGTACCCCTTAATTTTTTGCTGCCAATCTTTTCTTGCATAAATTGCTAGGGCTGAACAGCAGGCACAACAGCAGTTGCATTAGTTTCCAGGGAATTCCTGGTCATGGTGTGCCAGCCTGTTGGACTTTGAAGATTTACTGTTTTGCACTTAAGCGAAATATATAAGAAAATATTTACAAGTGCTCATTTAGGCAAAATTGTGTCCTTATCCTGTGCAAGTACTCTGGGAATTAAGAAAATTCTATAATGAGAATGGATGTAAAGCTGTCACACTTACGCAGGAATAGTCACTTGGACAACGGAAGGATGAAGAACTAAACTACAAATACAGAAAAGGGCAAAGTTGAATAGAAAGTGAAATATGAATCGTCTTTTATTATGGACACAGTCATACTGGGATGCATAAACAGGAATATATTCTGAAAATATTATGTCAACTAGTCTTTTCTCACCTCCAGCCCTAGTGAGGCTGCAATTGTAGTACTGTGCCCACATTTTGTTCTTATACTTGAAACAGGTTGCAGAACAGAGGCAGCACAGGATTAAAAATGCAACAACATTTATGTTCCATCATGTCTAGATAATTCACAGGGAAAGAGTGGCCTGCAAGAGATTTATGCAGAGAACAGGATTCCAATTATCATTTACAGATATGTATGAGTTTGCCATGTCTACAGCAGAGAAAGCTGTAGTGGAGGAGCCTCAGGTTGAACTAAAACACTGGAACAGATCACACAGGTGTCTCACAGAGACTGTGAGTAATGGCAGGCACAGGTGACCCTGCTGTGAAAACAGACAGGGACAGTCACATGGGACTCACCCACATGATTTAATATATTCTTCTGACAGAGTCCCACTTCAGTTCCTCACTGTATTTCCAGGAACTGAAAGCCTACATGATTATGTTTCTCAAGGAAGGAAATGAGTGAAAAATCTGCATAGCTGTATAATGGAGGCTCAAAGTCAGAATGGGCAAAGAGCTGCAGTTCCATCCTAGCCAACACACCACAGCCTGAATTATGGCCAGTCCTGATTTATCAAGACTTTTACTGCACTAAACAATAAATCAGGTCCCCTAGTTGGGGACTTGGCCATCTCACAGGCTTTGTATATAAGCAGAAGAGGATCTGTAATACATGATTTGGGGTTACTTATGATGCATTCTGAAAGCAGTAAAAGACACTACTTTGAATTTGCATGGTGAAAGAGCCAGGAGATTCTGAATCTGATTCAAGTTTATGAGGTCAGATCTTGCAAGCAAAAAAGGATTTGTGAGTCTCTGCTTGTAGATCACGCACATGAGGTTGCACATTTCAGGACATAAATAATGGCAAAAGAAAACTTGGCACCCCTGAATTTTATGATGGGGACGGATTCAAATTAAATCAATAAGATTTCACTTGCAGGTGTTTTCATTGTAACCACTTTATTTTGGTATAGCTTGGATTCTTAATCTAAATCTGTCTGAAGTTTACGCATTGCCTACCCATACAGAGGAATTATTTGGTTTGTCTCTGAGACAGGGCTGTTTGAAGATGATGTGTGCTCCCATACACAGAAACACAAAAGTTTCTATATTTTTCTATATTATCCAGTCATTTATCCCATCTTTTACAAAGTTTAGCATTTTACACATATCACACACTTAAGTTTCTTTTTATTGACTTTCTTGACATTTGTACACACATAAAACCAGCCAGAATTAGATTTAAAGGGCTTCATCTATTTTCCTAAATAACTCAGCAGACTGTCCCTAAATATAACAGATCTATGACAACAGCATAAATTCAACTGTCCTGATATACCAAATTTCTTCCTATCAGAAAGACACACATGCAGCTAGTTGCAATATTACATGGCAAGAAAATCCAGTTATTCTTTGGGGTGGCATTCACAGAAGAATCATAATCCCTGAACTGATACTCTGCACAAGGAAGAGCCAGAAAAACCAAAGAAGTTTGGTTACAGCTACACAAAGTCTCAGATGGTTGCTTGCAAAAATAGGTGCAAGTTGTTCATAAGGCAGTAACTAACTAAATCTTCATAGCAAAGCTGGTCCTGTGGAAAAAACCTGATTTTTATCTCAGAGTTCTACATTTTCCTTAATATGCCAGCCTCAGCCTACTCATAACAAGCATTGCCTGTGTGTCCTGCATCATTTGACCATGATCATTTGCTCACTTGCTTTTTCAGCTCTTTTCCCTCAGGATGTACCATCTGTAAAAGTTTGCCGTGTTTTTCCACAAGGTTTCTGTGCATATCTGGCCTTGGGGAATAATCCACCGTATTAAACAACTGCAAATAGTTCTCCTGATCTACATGACAAGCTATACTGGATAAAATTGCACTGTAAGAGAAGAATTATTTGAATGTGAAAAGGGTTATAGCTCACATAGGAAAGTAGGAAAGGAGACAATGGCCACAGTATCACTGACGATATTGAGAAAGTGGGACAAGATTATAATTATCTACTTATCATGACTCTCTTTTCTTAAATGAGCCATTAAGAATATCTGATACAGACACCTAAGCAGAAAATAAAATATCCAGTTTCCTTTCCTTTATTTTTTTTTTTTTTACCTTTTTGCATCCATACTCTGTTTTGGGAGGGAGATTACACGTGGGCTCATACAACTATCCAGCTTTGCTAAGATGTAGATTTTCAAGAGGACTCAATGCGCTTTCATCATGCCAAACCCAGTTTATGTTCTGCTTAATTTAATGAAGAAACTCAGAATCTATTCCCTGAATATTTTATGAAGCTGCCTGTGCTGCATGTTGGAAGGTCAAGTCCAGTGTACATCAGGAGCCCATAGAAGTGCAAGCCAAGAACTGTGTCTTGGTCTTAGACAGGCTTTTTTCCATGCACAAGGAAAAACATCCTGTATGTAAAGCACCTGCAGAGAGAACTGCTTAAATATATGGTGACAAATCTTTCAGCTGCTAAAATGAAGATGAAATAGGGCTATCAATAGAGCAGCTATGATGATGACAAAAATTGAATCAGCAGTTTTTGCTATTTTAAAAACTATTTAAAATACCAGCTTTCAGAGTGGTAATTTTCATTTTTGGTTTTACAATGCATCTAAGGGAAATATCTGCTTCATATGAATTCATGATTATTACACCACTGCTGCCATACTTTAGTGTGTGTCAGCATTTTTATGGTGAACCTTGGAGTACTGGGTCTGTAACCTCTTCATAAAAATCTGCCCAAAGCAGGAACCTGACATAAAAGCTAACATGGGTGCATTACTGGGTGGGATAAAATATTTTAACCTTAGATAAATTAAAAATTATTGATTAATGATTAGATTAATGATAATTGGATTTGGTCACTTTCTTGAATCAGATTGGATACATAACCTAGGGTGATAAATCAACCATTTATAGTATCATCCTAACGTTCTTATACTGTGATATTTTCAGACCTCCTTATTATGTAAACCAGGTGTCTCAATCGTTTAAGAAAAGTGGTTTTGTAGTTCTTTATCTTCCACAGTTGCCTCTTAAGTATATGTCCAGGACGCACACTTTTCATGCAGAGACATTACTGTTTCCACATTTTAGATGGGACTTAGAGCTCAGAAACATGCCAAAGGTCAGGAAGTGTGTCAGAGTGAACAATCAGCCTTCTGCCCTAAATCCTTAGTCTTCACACATCAATCAAAAGAACAGAAGCAACATTCTGATCCCTTCATCAGAGTAAATTTGCACCAAGAGCTCATTTTTGTTAATTAAGATCTCTCAGTTCTAAGTCTCTCACAATAGCAACTATCACTCCTATATAGCAACTGAACTAGAAGCCAACTCATAAAAAATATTCTGAGATTAACCCTACCTCATCATGCACATCCTTTCAGCAACAAAATTACAGAATTTATATGGAGATTATTCTAAGCCCACATCTGTTGGATGACTGTGAGTACTGATGATTGTGCTGTGAACCTAGACTGAATGTTGATATGAACTGAATATATTTATGTTTTTGTCTGGGAGGGACTGTGTATCTTAATGATGATAAAAGCATTTAGAAAATCAGCTTGCCTCCTCATTCTACAGTTTATAGCTTTGAAAGGAAAAATATTATATCCTATGCAATTTGCAAAGCACACAACAGAAATTTGAAAAATAATAAGGTTATTCTATCAATGAAGAGCTGCAAGTACAATGTTAGATGACTGAGACTGGAAGGAAAAGGAAAAAACAATACCACAAAAAAGTTGTTTCATTAATCTCAATAAAAGTAGAAAGTCTTTGAAATCTAAAAAGTCACACTCTTGAAGGCAACTCCCGCATTAAAAGAGGGCTGTGGTGTCATTTTTTTGGGGCCAGATCAAGGTTATTTTTGAAAGTCAAATGTGTGCAGTCTAGGCTGTGGCGCTGTTTTGATACTGACCATTTTGATAATGCAAAGGAGAAAGCTTTAATAACATACCACCCATAATATAATTTTGCTATAGAATGCTTTAGAATATGTAACAACCTATAAAATACACTAATGTATATTGTTTTTAAAAATCTAAGCAAAGTATATTATTTGGGATCTAATTGGGTAGTTCCTTAGAGCCGCAGTCTCCAAGATAACAACTTAAATGCTTGGCTCCCCTTTGTGTTTTGACAGCAGTTCTTGTTTGCTTGCTTTATGTATTAAAGCATCACTTCAGTATAATGAAGTACCACATCATATCAATATCTACACTACAGAAATAAAAACATCCTTATTGTTAATCACCTTATAAAGTGGAAAAGTTTCCTAATTGCCTTTATCTTTCAAATATCAGAAATTTCATATTTTAAATAGTAGGCAATGGGTATTAACAGTCTGACAGAGAGAAAGGTGAAGATCCCTCTCCAAACCCGCATTCTGCATTTATATATTAGCTTCTAACATTACAAGAAAATTACTACACGCTGTGCTCTAACAAAAACATATATTTTATATACAACAATTATAAACTCAGATTCCATTTGCCTTGATTCATCATTTAAGCAGGATGAGAAACTGAGGCTTAATTAGAAAGGTACATAATGGGACAAGACACAGAGAGCCCCAGTCAGACCCCGAGAACAGCTGATTCATATATTTATTTTCTGAGTGGAAGGGGGTGTTTCTGGATCATTTATCATGTGAGAGGCTCAGGACACTGTAGTTTAAAAGAGCCAAATTAATCAGTGTACTGACAGCTCTTTCTTTCTAACAAGATTTCTCCTCATTTAGGTAAGTTCATTTCTAGGTATTAAAACCTAATTTTAGTTTGAAGCTAAACCTTAGACTTCTGTGGTACCAAAGGCCACTGTAGAACAACCCATCAATACTGTATTTCAAGCCCATGAATTTGAAACAAATTTCCAAAAGGAAGTGCTCTGTGGTTCAGAGACAGGCCCTGGAGAAGGAAGGGGAGGCACTTCACACATTAGCCTAGGACACTTTAACAGGGACATTTTGCAGCTTCGGAAAGCACTCATATCCCATTGCCCTGTATGCCACAGAACCCACATGCAAAAACTGAGGGGTGCACCAGGGGTGCACATATGCAGATATATTTACCATTAAATTATTTCTACATATTAAAGATTTGTTACATTTTCTTTTTTTTTTTTTTTAGTTTTACTTTGTAGACTTTTATTGGCTTTCTGAAAAGCTAATGCTCTTTCTCCAAGATGTTTAAGATAGTGCTTCTCAAGGAATATCTTGGTGTCTCTTTCATGACACCCAAACACAGGAGAATTAGGACAAGAACCTCTACCTTCTAGAGAATTGCTGAGTGTAGTTCATGCAAATTAAGTTGCCAGTTTCTGTTCTTCTACAAAATCTCTTTGTTTTTGGAAACCAGACATTGTTTCTGAGGGCTTTCTACCCTGAGCCCTCAAAGCATGAAGCAGCAGGAGCGGAAGGAAGTCTGCCTTTGATCATTAACAAAGATCAGCTCTGATGAATGCCTTGGGCTCATAGTTTTCTCACCAGCCTTGCCCCAGTACTCCTTAACACATTATCTCTTTTTAAATCACTCAAATTTGCAACAAGACATTCATCTTCCTGGCTATGCCTGACACTCCTGTGTGCACCAGGCCCTGGTGAACATTTGCACTGCACCAATGCCAGAGAAACATGATATTCCAGAGAGCTCAGGAACCACTTCAAAGTGACTACACTTAGAAAACTTCTGCAGTCTCGTCTCTGAAGGGTTTCACTGCCATGCTGCTCTCCAGCAGCCAGGTACATATTAGGAGTGGTCTGACACAGGTCCTGGTGTATGGCTGATTTGGAACAAGCAGGTATGATCCCACCTTTCAGCATAAAATGTTCCAAATACCGTGTTTCTTTTAGTACAAATAGTCTGTGAGCCTCTGCAAAGCTGTTCGAGTCAGAATGTTTTAGATAAAAATGGCTGAAGATCTGTGGCAAAATTTACTTTATCTAATATTTACATTATCATGCCAAAATCTTACCATACTCAAGTGAGGCTGACTAAAGGGGGATATGAGAGAAACATATCCTGAAACAAACTGTGATTCTATGTCAGAGACAATACCCCATGTGAAGCAGGGGAGAAAAGCTTTCCTGTACCCTCAAAGGATACAACAAATGGAAACAATTCCACAGGAGGCTCCACAGAATTGTATCTGTACTGAATCATACACTGCAGCAGCCAAGGCCTCCTCTTGTATGCAGGATCTGAGACATTGTACAAATTGAACCCATATAAAACAAATTTTAAATCTTGTCTTTCCCTAGGTTCCTTGGTTCACTGAGATTTGAACATTTCATGTATCCATCCAGGTAACCTGTTCTGAAAGAAATAACATTGCTATATTTTAACATTAGGGATTTGAAAGTGCAATTCCTTAAACAACAATCATTCAACCTATTGTTTTCACATACATTCACCCTCCAGTGTAAACTCTTTATAATGCATAACTGGGAGGTGTTTACCTTACTTTTACAAAGCTGAGATCAGATCTAAGGTGCACAGTGACCAAACACTGTAAAAAAATGCATCATGCAAAGGGCAGCTGAAGCAAGTTATTCAAATTGCCTACTGGTTCAAAATTTCCCCCATGAAATTCATTGAAATCTATTTGTAAGAGAACAGTGAGATTTAAAATAAGCTGACAGAGAACAAACTCTGCTGGGAGACCATCCTCGCTGGAAGTTCAAGTTTGTTTCACTCCAGAGCATCTCTCAGTCTTGAAGAGCACTGCAACCCACACAGCTTTCTAAGAACATTCAAGAGAACCCAGACATTTAACATTTTCCTCCCAGTCAAACGGACCTCCAAGGTGCTGTGTCTCTGAATGGCTTTACCCAAAGTATGTGCATTATTGAAGGAATCCTACTTAAATGGCTTTCAAGGCAACTTCACATGCACAGGAAGTCACAACAACCCTGGTAAAATAATACTGCTTCTGGATTTATTGGCTTGGGTTTTAATTTTGTTAGAAGGCTAATGTATGAAGGGTTAGAAGAAAATAAAAGCCCTAAATCAGATGTACTGGGGAGGAAATTGCATCTAGGAAGTGGCAGAATAAGCTCAGCAGGCCAGAGAAATGAAGCTTTAGGGCTCTACCTGCCTATATAAGACCTGGATTCAGTATGACATCCCAGTTTGACAAAATACCTCAGCACAGGCTTAAAGCTAAGCCTGTGCTTAACTTCCACTGAAGACAAAATAGATTTTTTTAAGATGTCAATCACTAGAGAAGCCAAAGGTTTTTAGTTCAAATATCTCAATTCTTACCTGCAGACAGCAGGACTCCTGAAAGAGAGAACAGTTTTCTTGCAGCACACCTCACTGTTTGAGGAAGACAGTTATTACAATTTTCTGGACCTAACCCTAAGGTAGGTATTTAAATCCCAAGCCAGGTACATAAATAATAAAGCTGCGTGACTTTCGGACATGCTGAGTTCCCACTGATTTTAATGAGGGTAGTACATGTTCAGATCCTCTTGAAGGCAGGATTGTTTAGATACCCAGGTATGAATGAAGAATCTTGACTTTCAGATGGAAACAGCTTTTATAAGAGCCAGTTGGGGTTTTTTATTGTTCCTTTTAAATGACTGACTAGGGAGTCTGGCTCTGAGTGATTATCAACCAGCATGTCGCACAGGAAGAGTTGCACTTTTGTTTGCAGTGGGATGGTACCCGAAGTAAAGGCAGGCTGCCATCCACTCACTTAATGGTGAAGTTAAAACATGTACAATTTAAACTGAGTTTCTTCACTAACAGCCGCATGTACACCAGGGTTTCCTAAAAAGATGGCAAGGAAGCTACAGTAGCACAAATAAATTTCATAGCTTCAGACTTCTCAGACATGACAAGAGCAAGACATTGTTCATAAACGCATCTTTTAATACACATCTTACACAAACCAACTTGGTTTAGAGGTTTTCTCCATCACGAGATAAGAGCTTGAAATCTGTGAATAGTCAAGCTCTTATACACTTTAGCCAGCAAGTTTCAGCAGGTCTTTTATTTCCAAGGTAGAAGGCTGAAGCCATCCACGACATGCATGAAACCCTGGTTTTGTCAACCTCTTGAAGCTGGACAGGTGCAAGACTCCAGCTATTAAGCACTAATCCATACAACATTGATCACCACCTCCAGTACGTTCTTTGTCAGTATATTCAGTGGTGGAGGCAAAACACTGTGCAGTGCTTTGGAAGAGATTATTCTGCAGTGTCTGGGGTAGAGCTGATGGGAGAGAGCTGCTTATTGGTGCTCACACGACTAAAATAATGCATGTGGTACAATCCATCATCCATGGCAGACATCAAGCACTCTCTCATATCAATTACCTATTAAGAGCTGACAAACAAATTTTTGTGATTAGCAGACCAGTAAAATTACAGTCTGCTGGTAAGGAAGAATCTCACCTCCTTTTCTAGACTTACTCAGATGGCCCATTCTCAAATAAACAGAAGGAAATTTAACTGTTTGAGAGAAGCCTCTGAAAAACTGGGAAAAAAATTCTCCATGTAATTTTCAGATATTTGCAGATTTTTTACTTTAATTTACAAGTTCATCACATTTCCCAGTGCCACATTGCATTTATTAGTGGAAATAATATGATGGGTAAGACCACAGCAAATCAACAGGGAAGAAAACAATTCATATTGCTGGCGGAGTTTATATAGCTGCTCATTACTTCCAGCAAATTGGTCATAAGGACACAGCTTTTTCTAAAAGCTGTTTGTTTAAGTGCTTAATGGATATTCTTGTCATTCTAGGCCAAGAAAAGTCACATCAAAACCTTTGACACATCATTTGATGCTATTTTATATTTTAAGAAATGTGGCACGTATCACATTACAGTGCAATGCATTATTAAGTGTCATTCCAGGATATGAGATGATCAATCAGAAAGATCGTTTGGGATCAAATGAAATTGAATAACTGACATTTTGGCATGAACAGAAGTGTAGGGTCAACTGAAGAAGTAGCCATTTGAGGAAAAAACTGTTCAAAGAAGCTTAGTTATTTCTATTTCCCCTTTTTCTCTTCATAAATATTCCTGGTAATGTTGCATTTAGGTCTCAAATCCAAGGCCCTTCCTCTGTTTAGTGCCTGGATTTCCCACTATCTACACTGTGAGTCCTGGAAAGCCATGAAACACAGAGAAATTCCCTGTTAAGAATCTGATCATGTACCTCAGACCATTTGGCCTTGTGCTTGCATTCATTATATGAAATGGAAAGCTAGAAAGTGCTATGAAACCAGGAACAAAGGGGATTAGGGCATCTCTCTGGGTCACTCATTCAGTTCCCACCCGCTTCCCCTCTCCCTCTGTCCTCGGTCAGGCTCCTTTCCCAGATCAGTCTCTGTGCACTCAAAGCAAATGCAGACTGATGGAGAATGTCAGTAACTTAAACCCCCTTCGGAGAAAAAAAAGAAAGTAAAAATAATGAGAAATTGCTGTTTATCTGAAAAAAATACAAACTTATTCTGATGGGTATAAATTGTCATTGGAAAAATTACTTTTGTGACCCACTATATCAAATCCAGCATTTCTGTTTGGCATAGGCTTGGTTGCCTTAGTCCAGAAATAGTCCAGGCTGGAAGAAGGACGTGTCTGTCACACACATAATGGCTCAGTGCTCTACATTGAAATAATTTATGAATACCACGAGGGCTAGATTCTGCAACTAAGGTTCAGGAAAAGGCACATTACAATATATTCGATAACTTCTTTAATTATTTAATTTCTTTAGCTATGAATGCTTCCTTTTGACCGTTTTTCATGTATTTCACAAGCCTGTACGTCTAATCCTTGGGCAAAGTATCCATATTAAAGAGGTAGCTCTTGAAAAAAAGCAGCCAAAGAAGCACCTGTATCCTTGCGTAGAGACATATGGTACACTATATGAGAACAAAATACATACATACAAACACAAATACGTGAATTTACCACGTATTTAAAATATACATACAAATACATACAATACAAATACATACATCAAATACATACAAACACAAACACAAATACGTGAATTTACCACGTATTTAAAATATGTCACTGGCAGAAATTCTCAGCAGCATTTCTCCAGAATGTCTCCTGTCTCGCATCTCAGAAGGCAGCTTGCTGCATGATAAAAACCACATTTTTATAGGTGCCATTTAATTCAGTACTATGTAAGCAATGACATGACCTCTGCTTCACTGACAGGAAAGGGATTTTTGAAACCAACTAACCTTAATTACTTTCAATTTACTGAACACATCAGCTAGCAGTAGGATGTTAAAACTGACAAACTTAACAGCTCTCCTTTAATTATCTTCAACTAAGTGGTCAGCTAAGGAGATATCTTCAGAAGCAAACAAATGAGTTAGGCTTTAAATCCCATAGTAGGATGGGATTGAGTAGGATGTAAATTCCTTTAGTAGGATGTCCATTCCACGTAGCAGCTGCTGAAAACTATAATCTCAGATGGTGCATTTACCTGGCTGTGGCGGTGGTCAGCAGCCTGGCGCAAGCGCCGCGAGGCCGTAAGCCCCCTAAACGTGTTCACTGGGCGGATCTGGCCACCGCCCCACATTCCCTGGTTTAGGGAGACTTGCCTCCCTCCCTGGCAGGGAGATGCANTCGTACCCTTGGTGCGATTACGGCTAGGACTCCGCATTTTTGCTAGGTGTCGTCACACAGCTTCAGGCCAGCCTGGGTGCAGTTGCGGACCCCTTGCAACGAGGTGCCCTGCACGGGCGAGGGACGCACCGCAACAAGTGGTGCCCCGTGTGAGGACGGCAAGCGCCCAGCTTCGGCCGCTTCCTCCACTCACGCCCTGTGGCTGGCTCTTGGAGTCTGCTGTGAGCTGCCCCGCCTGCTCGCCGCAGGGGGTGTTCAGCCTGACGGCCCTTGATTTTCTTTGAGTGTTGCTCCACCCCCTAGAGGTGTGCAGTGCCTCAAAGCGACAGTAGCCCTCCGGCGCTGTCTGGATTTACCACCGGACCCCCAGAGACGCTGTCCTCGAGAGGCCCGCCAGCAGACGTTTTGTTGCAGACCGGCTCGCCGGACTTTGGTAAGGTCCACCCTCCTCTCTATCTCTGCTCTCTCTATCAGGGAAGGGGGGTTCGGGCGCAGACCCAAACTAGGTCTCCCCGTGGCAGTTTGGCTGCTCCTTCTTATTTCTTTTCCTCTTTCTAACTCTGTTGGTGTCGGGAAGTTGGCAAAGGATGGGCAATCGGCTCACCCTTCGCCAAAGGGAGGTCTACTCCCAAGTTAAAGCAACCCTTGTTATACGAAAAATTTGGTTCTCCAAGGGCACCCTCAAGCGCCTAATTAGGTGGATTTTCTTTCATTTTCCTTTAACCGCTCCTGCCCAGGTCTCCTCGGTGGACTTCTGGGAGGATGTGGATTTTAAAATCAAATCCGAGTACTTTCGTGGCGACCGAAAAGTGGTCCACTTTATTCCATTAGTAGAAATTCTAAAAGATCTAGCTTCGAGACCCTTGGAGAACCCCCCCGGTTCAAACCCCAGTTCTCCTTCCCCTTCGTGTCGTCCCCATCCCCCTGATCCTACCCCCTCTTCCCGAGCAGGAGACAGCTCCGGAGTGGTAGCCCACTCCGAAGGAGTGCGGGATTGCCTCCGTCAGCCCGACCCTCCAGGTGCTGCCTCCGTCCCCGATGTTAGCCCTGATCAGGCTAACCCTACCCTTGTCCCTTGTCCTAACCCTCTTCCCCGGGTTTCCAAGAGTGCGTTGCCCCCCGTTTCTCCCTCGCCTCCTGTTCCTCCCTCGTGTCCCGCCTGTCCCTCGTGTTGTTCCCCCGGCTACAAGCCCGCGGAGATTCCATCTGCGCCACCTGTCGAAGCGCAAAATGGCGACCGAGCCGCCATTTTGTGCCGATGTGCTGGCGCATCTAAGCCTCAGTTTCCCCCCTGTGATCAGCATTCTGTCTGCTCGTCGTGTCAGTGTCGCACGGCCACTCCCCTTCCTCCTCCCATTTCCCCTCCCAGTGCTCCTCCCCCGTCAGGGCCATCCCAAGCGTCGGGTCCCTCCCCTGCGTCAGGCCCCTCCCTCGGTGTCGCGCCCCTCCCCTCTTCGGAACTTCCCTCTCCAGTTTGCCCCCCCACTGGAAGCTCCGCCCCATTACATCATGGGACTTGCGGTTCCCATGCCCCTCCTTCTGGTTCCCACGCTACCGGGGCCGGAAGTGGAGATGTGGGAGGCCTAGCCCAGGGTGGAGCTGAAGTGGTGGCCGCCCCGGTGACGTTCACCAGGGCGGGCAACCCCCGGTGGGAACCCTTCCTCTATAATCATATTAAAGATCTGTGCAAAGCCGCGAAAGAATTTGGGCAGACTTCTCAGTATTTCCTAAGTCTCCTCAACGTGACTTTCACCGCGAATGTGCTCGTTCCTCACGACATCAGGAACATTGCTTCCTGCCTGCTTCCCCCCACAGATTTCCTTATATGGGAGGAAGCATGGAAGAGGGCCCTGGGGGAGTTGATTCGATCTTATAGATCAGACCCCCAGAAGGCGAGGTTTCCCCTTGAGCAGCTTTGCGGTGAGGGGGCATGGTTGAAGCCTGAGTATCAGGCAGATACCATCCCCCAGGAAATACTGACAGACGTGCAGCTGGCGGCCCATCAGGAATTAATCCAAATCCCCACCCCCGCAACACCCTCTACCCCCTTCTCACAAATTCACCAGAAGCCCAATGAACCCTTCTCGGCTTTTGTCGACAGGGTGAGGGAGGCGCTGAGGCAGCAATTGGACGACCCAGCAATTCATGACAAAGTGCTAACAAAGTTGTTATATATCAATGCTAACGAACAATGTAAAACGGTATTGAGAACACTGCCTCTGTCGCCTCCCCCCACCGTGGCGACCATGGCAGAAGCCTGCCAGCGGTGGGTCACCTTGAACCCTGATTCAGAGAAGCCGAGAAGGGGGGGACAAGTGGGTGTTGCCCAAACCTCATCAGCACCAGGGGGAAGAGGGAGAGGGAAACCGCCAGCTGCCAGGGAGCCGCCGGGGCCCTGCTTAAAATGCGGGGGCCTCAGACATTGGGTAAAGGAGTGCCCGACCCCTCCCCCATCTAACCCAAAAATATAAGAGTTCCATTACAGGCACAAGCTCCCAAGTTCCAGTCACTCCCTTGCGCTCCCTTGACGAGCAGTTGCAGCAGTTCCCACCGCCACCAACGGGAAACTGAGGAACCAGCGCAGGGCGGCGCCACGCTGGGACAAAAATACAGCTGCCGCCAAAGGACACTCAACTACCGGACAAGACTTCACCACGATAAGGACTTTACCTACCGGACAAGACGACTGCTACCGATTTACTCCCCCAAGACAACGCATTGTAGACATTCGGGCCCTTGAATCTGAGTGGTTTAAGGAGCCGGGGACCTACAGGATGTCCGCCGAAGTTACCCCAGTGCCAGTCCCGAAAAGCCATGTTTTCATCTATGGCAAAGTCCCCAAGTCGATTCCGGGACTGGAAGTGATTCCCTCATTTACATATATGAGGGGAGGGGGGAATGAGATCTATTTAGATTTGAAAATAACACATACGCCTCTCTTTCTACCTAGGGGCCTTATGATCACAGAAGGTGTAGTCATTCCGCCTTGCCTCCCGGAACCGTCGTCCAGAGAAGTCCTATGGACGGAAGTAATGGGCGACCATAAACCAACACTGACGTGCCAGCTCCGCTATGGGGATCAGGTAGTTCCCCTCAAAGGTATGTTGGACACTGGGGCCGATGTCACTGTCATCTCCCAACAACGATGGCCCCAGTGTTGGGAACTACTGCCTGCGGCCGGGCGCCTCTCCGGAACTGGGGGGAAAACCTGCGCCTTTGAAAGCAAAAATAAAATCTTAATAGAGGGACCGGACGGAAATTGGGCCTCCGTCCGGCCATTTGTTGTGGATTCCGGTTTTACCCTGTGGGGCAGGGACACCTTGTCTCAATGGGGGGCCAGGGTGACCATACCATCGGCCCAGCAATTTGCGGGACGGGTCGCCCTGTCCACTGACCACCCTCACCTTAAATGGAAGGCCGATCAACCTGTGTGGGTGGATCAGTGGCCTTTGCCTCGAGAGAAACTCGAGGCATTGGAAGCCCTTGTGGAGGAGCAGCTGTCCAAGGGGCGAATCGTCCCTTCGGACAGCCCTTGGAACTCCCCTATTTTCGTCCTGCCTAAGGCAGGGCGAAAAGGGTGGAGGCTCCTCCACGACCTCAGGAAGATCAATGAGGCCATGGAAGACATGGGGCCCCTGCAACCGGGTATGCCGACTCCTACCATGCTTCCGCAGGGGTGGAAGCTAGCAGTCATTGACATCAAGGACTGCTTCTTTCACATTCCCCTCCATCCCGGAGATGCGCCACGATTTGCCTTTTCAGTCCCATCCATTAATAGGCAGGCCCCCATGCGGAGGTACCACTGGACAGTGCTTCCACAGGGCATGAAGAATAGCCCAAGCATCTGCCAGTGGTACGTGGCACGTGTCCTGTCACCGCTGCGACGGCGGTTCCCGGAGGCAACGCTATTGCACTACATGGATGACATCCTAGTGTGTACCCCTGATGAATTATCCTTGGAATTAACCCTGAGTTGTATTGTGCAGGCCATCCAGGATGCCGGGTTCGAGATTCACCTGGACAAGATCCAGCGGGAGTGCCCATTCAAGTACCTGGGGCTCAAGATTGAAGAACGGACCATCGCTCCCCAGCTGGTTGTCATCAGGGACAACCCACGCACGTTGAACAAGCTCCAGCAGCTGTGCGGCACCATCAATTGGGTTCGTCCCTGGTTGGGGATCTCCACGGAGGACTTGGCTCCTCTTTTCAACCTCCTCCGTGGAGAAGACCGTCTGTCATCCCCTCGCCAACTAACACCGGAGGCGAGGGAGGCCCTAGGTAAGGTGCAGGAGGCGCTGTCCTCCTGCCAGGCACACCGGGTGAATTCCGAGCTCTCATTCCAGCTGTGCATCCTGGGTAGCCTGCCTCACATACATGCATTAGTCTTTCAGTGGGATGGAGCGGTTAGGGATCCACTCTTACTAATAGAGTGGGTGTTCTGCCGCACAATCCATCTAAGACCATTACAAGGCCACAAGAGCTGATGGCTCAGCTCATTAGGAAGGCAAGGTCGTGCCTCCGGACCCTCACCGGGTGCGACTTTACATGCATCCACCTACCAATCAGATCCGAAGAACTCGAATTTCTGTTACAAACGTCAGAGCCTCTGCAGTTCGCCTTGGATAGCTTCTCTGGGAAGCTATCCTCACACTACCCGTCGCACAAATTATTAGCAGAAAAATTTAAATTGGCACCAAAAATAGTAAAAAGTCAAAAGCCTTTGGACGCCCTGACGGTTTTTACTGACGGCTCAGGCGCATCTCACAGGTCGGTAATGACCTGGAGAGATCCGCAGACATCCCAATGGGAGGAGGATGTCCAGGTGGTGGAGGGATCCCCACAATTCGCAGAGTTGGCAGCCGTCGTCAGAGCGTTCCAACGCTTCTCCGATCGGCTTCTCAACATTGTATCCGATTCGGCCTATGTGACTGGGGTAGTGGACAGGGCAGAACATGCCCTATTGAAAGAGGTCTCCAATCCAAATTTATATGCCTTGCTCTCGGAGTTAGTAAAGCTTCTCTCCCACCGAGAGCAACCCTACTTTATTATGCATGTAAGGTCGCACACTGACCTACCCGGACCCATCTGCGAGGGAAACCGGAGGGCAGACGCCTTGGCCGCTCCTGAGGTTGCTCTGGTGACCACTCCGGTGGTTCCAGGCACCTTCCAGAAAGCCAAGCTGAGTCATCAGCTCTACCATCAAAATGCCCCTGCCCTGGTCCGGATGTTTCACCTTACCCGAGACCAAGCTTGGGCCATAGTGGCCACATGTCCTAACTGCAGTAAGCACACAGTTCCATCCCTGGGCATGGGAGTCAACCCACGTGGTCTCCAGAGCTGCCAGCTCTGGCAGACCGACGTGACCCATGTCCCAGAGTTTGGAAGAATGAAGTTTGTACACGTTTCTATAGACACTTTCTCCGGAGCTGTTTTCGCATCATGCCACACCGGAGAGAAGGCGCGAAATGTAAAACAGCACCTGTTACTTGCCTTTGCAACGCTAGGAGTTCCTTATGAGGTTAAAACTGATAACGGACCTGCTTACGTATCTAAAGAACTAGCCACCTTCTTGGACCTGTGGGGAATCAAGCACTCAACGGGCATCCCACACTCTCCTACGGGTCAATCAATTGTGGAACGGGCCCACCAAAACATCAAGAGGGTCCTTGCTCAGCAACGGGGAGAAGCTGAGGTAAATTCGCCCATTGAGCGACTCAGCAAGGCTCTCTTCACTCTAAACTTTTTGAACAACTCGTATGAAGAGCCTGTCCCCCCCCGTATACCGGCACTTCTCCAATTCGGCCCATTCCAAGCTAAAAGTCAGACCGCCGGTGCTGATCAGGGATCCTGAATTGAAACAAATTCAGGGCCCCTTCCCATTGATTACCTGGGGGAGGGGATATGCCGCTGTGTCTGCCCCCACAGGTCCCAAGTGGATCCCAGCAAAGTGTGTAAAACCGTATGTTCCGTCCACCGCTCCGGCGCCAATCAACGCACCACCATCGAGTCCGGAAGGCAGCGGAGACGACGAAGACACCACCCAGACCCCAGCTGCCACTGCGTGGAGAAGGAGACGACGCAAAGTGGCCTGGGTGTTTGCACATTTCCCCAGTGATTCCTAACCTTCCCTAATGTCTTCATCCCTCGAGTCCTGCGTCGCGGCCGCCAGCTTTATTTGTTTGTTTCAGACAAGTCACAACGTCCAACCAATGCCATATTAATTTGTCTTTATCTCCTATTTTACCCCCAGCCCCGACTTGACCACCGACCACTGGTGATTCCTGATCCAGCCAATCGTGATGAGAATCCTTGCGAAACTCTCCTGTGTCCTCTGGGCGCTGATCGTCCTCGTCCCGAAATCATCGCCGTGGGTTGTCCCTCAATCTTCGCACAACATCTGGGTGGCCTTGGCCAAGACCTTACAACAAGATAATCTATGCCTCCCGATGGGGAACTTAGAGAACCCCTTAGCAACCACCCTGGTCGGGATCCCTCTTACGGGTAGGGACTATCCCTATGCAGGAAAAAGACCCAACCCGGCAGATTCCTGGGATGCGTGGACGAAGTTGTTTCCACCCATGGAGGAGGAACCCCAAGAAATAGGTCTATTGGGGTCCTCCATGGTGCATTACTGTGTCACCTTTCACTACAAATTTGTCCTTCAGCCCCATCACCACAGAGAGCCCGGTCCTTATGTTAAAACCATATATAGGAAGGACGTGACGCCAGTCAACCAGGTGTACATTGCTCCAAATTGGTGTAATTACACCAGTGACATCCGGGCACCTTCCTCCCCTCAACCTAGGGTTGTGCCGAGAGGGGTGTTCTTGCTGTGTGGGGATAGAGCGTGGGCCGGAATTCCTTCCCGACTGCAGGGAGGCCCATGCAGCCTGGGGCAGATAACCACCCTTACTCCAAACATTACCGTTTTGAAAACCCTAAAAGCTGTTGCCGGACACCGATTGGACCGTGTAAAAAGATCCTACTCAGAATTGGCTCAAAATTGTGATGCTCACATTGTAATTTGGCCTAAAAGTAAGCGAGTGGTGGCATCCATTCTCCTTCCGTGGGTGGCCGTTGCGAAGGCGTTAGGAGACATTTCCCATCTAGGATGCTGGCTGTCTAAACAGGCGAATGCGACCTCCGCAGCCCTATCCGACCTGTTAAAGGAAGAGGAGGTCACCCGACACGCCACGCTACAGAATCGGGCGGCCATAGATTATCTGTTGTTAGCTCATGGCCATGGCTGTGAAGAATTTGATGGGATGTGTTGCTTTAACTTGTCAATGGACTCAAAGAGCATACATCAAAGAATTGAAGATATTAAGCAACTGACCCACGAGATCAAACAAGAAAACGAGGACTGGTTCAGGAACTTATTCAATGGATCAGGGGTCTCCAGTTGGTGGTCATCCTTAATCAAGTCTATAATTCCTGTATTAGTTGCTGTCATTTTGGTTTGTGTATTACTTTCGTTGTTCAAGATCTGTGTTTTAAAACTGCTCACATATCGCCCTTCAAAAAACAAAAAAGGGGGAGATGTGGCGGTGATCAGCAGCCTGGCGCAAGCGCCGCGAGGCCGTAAGCCCCCTAAACATGTTCACTGGGCGGATCTGGCCACCGCCCCACATTCCCTGGTTTAGGGAGACTTGCCTCCCTCCCTGGCAGGGAGATGCAACTTTCCCTCCCCGTTGTTAAAGTTCTTTTTCCTCCGATGTTTGTTCGTTTAGTGCATATTATATTGGATTGTTAATTATGTTCCCTGTCCCATAATCCCCTACCCTTTTCCCGCTCTTCCCCATGCAGATTTCCCTGGAAATCCCCTAACTCCCTCCGCCCCTCTTATGAATATTGTAATCTTCCCTAGAACATTCCTGGTTTCCTTGCCGCTGGTTGGATGTTGTGACAAGTTACACCCCCCTAGTTCTGTAATTGGTTGCTCCTTTATGTCAGTTATGCCTTCCTGGTTCAGCTATTGGAAAGTGTTTGTGACCACTCCCCTTTGTTCCCCCTTAAAAGTGAGTGTAACCCTTTGTCTGGGCTCTTCGTGCCCCCATCCTCCTACCCTCACGCCTCTCAATAAACCCTCCCTGCTTGCACCCTCACGAAGAGTCCCTCTCTTTTTCTTCCCTGCCTCTCCGCGCCCTTACCATCGAGCCCTCATCGTACCCTTGGTGCGATTACGGCTAGGACTCCGCGTTTTTGCTAGGTGTCGTCACACAGCTTCAGGCCAGCCTGGGTGCAGTTGCGGACCCCTTGCAACGAGGTGCCCTGCACGGGCGAGGGATGCACCGCAACACCTGGCTGACCATGCAGAGGAGAGGTCAGAAAGGATCTGGTGTAAATGAGCAGAAGGGTTGAGGAGCAACCCAGCCAGAGAAGCAAATGCCCATTGCAGTGCAGGTAATGCTTCCTTAGGGAAACTTTGTCCTGGTAGAGGCCAGTGATAACTGCAGGGCTTTGTTCACAGTGTCTTGGCCTTGCTGGACAGTTTCTAAAACTGGAATTTCCCTTGGGAAGCAAATAGTACCATTAAGTTTTCTAACAAAAGAAGTACCCTGTGCCAATTCGGCATTACACACTGGTTTTCCCCTTTGGTCTTTCTCTTAACATCACATCTGTGAGGAAAATCAAAGGGCGTTTTTCCCATTGGGAAAATGGGAAACTGTAGCATTCAAGCAGTGGGACCATTCAGGAGTTCTATTTAACATGTTCATGTCCTAAGGCACAATTATGTTAAGCTATGTATTTATTTATCAGATAGTCTATGTACTAATACAGTAACACAGGCCATCTTCCTAAAGACACTCTTTGACCTCTTGAGTATTTCAAGGCACATCCAGGAGTCCTTCCCTGATGGCACACCCAGTCCTACATCCATATTCCTACCTACTATTTGGCATCAGTCAGCATTTGGGCTGAAGAGAGAATACAGAAGCAATGTTGTTCAGAACTCCCACAAAAATCGGGTGCATGAGAACTCCTGAGCAGCAAGTGATGTGGTGCTTTGGGCAGAGAGCTGCATCTTGCTCACACACGTCTGAAGGAATTCACAGCTTCTAATAAGGTCCTATTTTCCCGCTTCTCAGTTTCATCCCAAAGACACACAGTTTTCTTAAAGAGCCAGAGAAAAAGAGCAGTTCAAGTCAAGCTGTTAAGCAGTGGTCACACCACGTAACCTGTCTGAAGGTTTTCCAGTACAGTTCAAAGGGCAGAAAGGGGACCTTGATTCTTTGAAGTACAGCTCCCCATGGTGTTTCTTCCCATAAAGAGCAAAACATATGCCACAAAACTTTATGATCAAATTTACAGGAATTTGGCTAAGAGCCTGGGAGTGCAAGGAAACTAATTAGTTCAAACCACTCCCCCAGTCCCCCTGTTACTTCCCATCCAAACAGTAGCAAACCCAACAAAAGTTAAAAAGCTTAATAAAAGTACAGCCAGACCACAAGACACCCGCTTCTCATTATGCAAGTTTGTTTTTCTAAAACAAGACACTACAAGAGCAAGGAAACAGGCCGTAGCCAAACTGCATATCATTCTAATGGACCGGAAATAACCAGTGATCTATGGGGGGAAAGGAACAGATTCCAGTTTTGCCCAAGTATCAATAACGTGGTATTTTTATATCTATCTGCATGTACTGTTAGAGCAAGTGTGGTATTTCAGTGCTATTATGCAAGGTATTCAGAAACATTACATAGATTTAAGCAGAAAAGAAAAAAGGTCAGTAGCAGCACAAGCAGTCAGCCTAGCCAAGGGAAAACAGGATACCTGCTCATGACAATCAAGACGTTTACATGAGTATGTGAAAGATACTGTGGTCAGAAGTTACAAAAATAACTGATTTCAACAACAGATGTTACGGCAACACCACATGGTAAAGTGCTTTGCTGAGGAAGTTTGGAACTGATGAAGGCAGGCACCAATCCAACAGTCTGCCTGCCCAAACTGCAATATTAAGTTATGATAATGCTGACATTTCCTCTGAGTGAGGAACACAAAGTTAAACAGATAGGCTGGATTCTCTCACCTGAGGACGTATGGCACTGTACTGCCTGAAAACTGAAATTCTCCTCTCTGTAAGCACAGAGTAGGATACTCTGGCTGCCTGTGCAGAGACTATGGCCCACTAAGCAGCAGAGCAAGCAGTTTCACGAACTGCAGCTAAGTTAGACATGGAATTTCAATATTTACTATTTTGGTGGGAGCAGGAAGAGGATAACAGTGACCAACCATCATTCCCATTTTTTCCCCCAATCATATTTTCCCAAGCCACTTCCTGTCTTACTTTGCTTTCTGTGGAAGAGCTGACACGGCCATTTTTTGTAGCTTTAAATGCATTTTTACGAAATGTGACACCTACAAAAAATAGCTCCTGTATCACTGAATAGCTTCGCTTATGTTCCAGCACTGTGCCCTGTTTTCCCCTATATGAAGATCCCCCACATGCCAGAAGGAGACAGCTAATTACATGTGTATCCTGCAGGCTCCAAGAAAGAAGAGAGACCAAGGACTGTGCCAGAACTGGGCTTGTCGCTTCTGCCCAAAGGATCCCAGCCATAATGCACAGCCCTGTGGATGAGTGCCACCTTTCCATGGGATCCTCACAACTCCTGATCTCAGAGCACTTTTCTACACCAACAAGAATAAACTTAAGAAGTTGTGCTTGAACATGATCTAGCTCAGTCAAACTTTGTCCAGGCTCCTAATCTTGGGAGATAGGTGATCTAATCAAAGAAGGAAGGAAATTATGTCTAAGGACAGCTGCTAAGAGACCTGTGGACAAACCATACCCTGACACCTTTCAGTTGCAGAAAGCCTTCAGTTTTCTCTGGACAGTCACATCAAATGAAGAAGAGTCACAAGGTCTGCTCAGGTAATACAGGAAACCAAAATGCCTCTATGTATGACCTGATGATCATGAATAAGATGTCTCAAGATGCTGTGAAATCCCTCAGTGATGAGACAAACAGGTGGCAGGGACAACCTGCCATAATGTGCTTAGCTCTCTGCTGTGATGAGAGATTTTGAGTCACTTTATAGAGGGACCAGAAACCTGATCCCACTGCTCAGTTCAAAAACACAAGCTTGTCCTTGGAAATCCACATTTTGCATTATATTCGGTTTTATACATGACTAAAGTCACAGAAACCCCTGTGACCATTTTAATTAGCAAGGGTTATTGACACAAATGTTTGTGGGCTCAAGACCTGGGAGCACAAACATCCACATTCTCTCACATAGCCATTTCATTTTTTATATTATTTGTGGGTAAGAAAGAGCAATTTGCAAAGTAATACACTTACTGCACTGTGATTTGAATTTGCATAATAAAAGCATTTGCCTTTTAAAGCATATATTAATGATTAGAAGGAAAAGTGAATGTTCTAATTTAATTCAAGATAGCTAGACACAGTTCCATTATTTTAATTTACATTTTATTGGAGTTTTGCTTTGGTAAAGAAACACATGTCATAACTTGTGGGAAGAGATAGGATAGTTGATTTGTCAGCTGTGGGACGCGCCTGCAGAAGCACATGGCAGAACAAAGGAACACGAGGCAGCACAGAGAGGCTTGTCCGCACCGGACTCAGGGAGAAGAGGTGTCACGCGGCAGAGCCCTGTGGAGAGGAGCCTGCTGGAAGCTGACAGACCCCTGAACAGCACGTGATCACTCCATAGAAGGACATTGAGAATGTGTGCTGCCGACATGGTAACATGGGATGGGTCACATAATGAGATACCTTGAAAAAGAGTATAAAATCAGCTCGATTCTTGGAATAAACGATTCAGATTCCTTGTCCATCTGGGTCTGTGTATTTTATCCTCACAATAACTAATCACAGTTCTAATTACTGCCTGATTTTATCTTTTATTACTGCTAAAATTTCTATTAAGGGAATGAAAGAAACTAATAGGATCATTAAAAGATCAATAGGAAATACTGCTTACATAGAAGTTGGAGTGTATAAACTTCAACTCAACTCTTAGAATCCAAAAAATTCCTTGGAAACAGAGGATTATGAATTCATTTTACTTAGGAAAGAACACGAACTGATTTAAAGGCTATCCACAAGAAGAATTCTTTTTTTTTTTCACTCCTCTGAGAGCAATAGGCAAACAAAAACCACAACAAAATTATGATTAACTTTCCACATCCGCACTTCTAATACTCTTTGTACAGAGTCTGAGTATCTTTAAAGGGTATCATTAGGATCTAGAATGCACCTGACATTTGTGAATATACATGTAAGGATGTGACTCGCTTACAGTCATAGCCTCATGGCCCAGATTCGTATTCTTAAAATGATACTTAGGTAGCTCCCACTGACTATCCAGTCTATCTAAAACCTCTTCTTCACTTAGTTTTGGCAGAAAAAAAATTCTTTTACTGTTGCAGTGATCCATTTCCCTACCTATTTGAATTATGTTGGTCCCTGTATCCTCACTGTCTCCTTCCACACACGACCGTGTCCCGGAACCTTCTCTGCCGCGGGGTTCCTCATTGGCTCCTTGTTGCCCCTCTCCTCCCCCTGCTACTGTTACTGGTTTATGTGCTGTCAGTCTGCCTGCGTGCTGCACCCCAGTTGGTGCATTCCTAGGTATCCCCTCCCCTCTCCCCCGGTATAAGATACTGTGTAACACCCCGCTCCAGGCTCTCCGTTCTCCCCCCCTCCCCGTTCCCGGCTCCCTGAAATAAACAACTCCTGTTTCCCCACCGAAGAGTACCTCTGCCTCTCGTTCCTCTCCTTCCCCCGCAACGTCCGTGGCCTTCCC
>VZTG01001883.1:4537268-4630242 GCA_013397845.1 Melanocharis versteri | reverse complement strand
AAGGAGATGCTAAAACAGAGGAGGAGTCCTTGCACTCTTACTTCCTAAACAATTTGAAAACTATATTTTTTGCATGGCTAGAAATAATCTGGATGAACTTCATGTACTTGGATATGCTGTCTTCCATTTACACAGCCTGAGCTGGCATTTATTATATTCCTAAACATATTTATGCATAGTTCACTGTTGTGAATTTTTTTTCTTTGCAGCAACCACATTAAAACAAAATTTAGGTGTACTAAAAATTAATTGTCTTGACAGTATTAGCTACAGACTTGCTTTGAAGCCTTGATTACTACAGTATTGTTTAGAACGAGGTCAGATATGAAAGGTTGCTGAGACCATTCTTTAAAAGCAGCTGATGCACTTAATTTTAACAATAACTACTTTAAGAGGTTTATTATTTAAGCTTGGAGTATACTGTAACATTTTCTGTGAAAACAGAATTAAGTATTTTTTCATCCACGTGGAAAAGCAGTATCTTACTAGACACATGAATCTTAACTCTCCACCTAGAGGGAGGGCTATGAAGGGTAATTAGGAGACTGTTAAGTGCCACAAACCACCTAAAGAGATTGTATGAAAACAGTAGTGGGGCTGCACGTGTTTCTTTGGTTTTCTAGGCCATATGTTGGACCACACTGTGCCATTGGGTGAACATGCACTGGTCCCTGGAAGGCTGCAGGGCTGGGCAGATTGAAGCAGAAAGGACTATTCCCTAAACATGGAGCTTCTGCATGGGGTGGACGAGGTTGGTGTTGTCACCCAGAGTAACTTCCATGCTGCATTGTATAAACCTGTTCCTCTCCAAGAGCTACAGGTACAAGAATTTTTTTGTCATTTTAACATATTTATTTTTCACTTTTAAAGTAAATAAGTTGGGGTCGTGGTTTAGTGGTGAAGGTGGCAGTGCTGGGTTATCAGCTGGACTCAAGGATGTCAAAGGTCTTTTCCAACCCTAATGATTCTATATTTCTAAATTAGCCAAAATTTATAAAGAGTAAGGCATTAATGAAGTTGGTTTTAGTTTAAAAAGCAAGTAGAATGAGTTGACAATGTTGGAGTTTTTTCTCAAGCTTTTTTTGAATAAAGAAATTTATTGTAACCAACCCTTGCCATCGTCTTACTTTTGGGAAAAAAAACAACGCCCAAACACTTTGCAAAGAAAAATGTCAAAATATCCAACCAGATATCCCTAATTAGCTTTGAGAGGAAGTGACATGTTTGTCCATTTTCCAGATTAACAACTACCTGAAATATAGTTGAGCAAATCTGGTTTTGGTTCTGTAGCCAAAAGGACCAAATTTAATATATCAAAGATTTATTTGAAGAGCAAATGATGCCAAGTGGAATGGAGTAGAAAAAACAATTTCTATCTGCAAGGGGCACAATTCATTCTGACATACTGTTACAGTTGAAGGAAGGTATTGCACTAAAATATGTGTATTTTGAGAGAGGGAGATCAGGAAACAAGGCAAAATTATCAACTGCTGAATAGAAAGAATCATAAGGAAATGGAAATATATGTTTGTTTCTTAGCTTAGTAATTATTAAGGAGACAGCTGAGTAGTACAGCAAATGTTCACTCTCAGAGCTGTATTAATCCCACTGTGCTTAACTACAGCATAAACAGGATGGCATAATTTTTACTTCACCTTTCTGTTCTAGGGATTGAGGTGTGCTGGGATGCCGTAAAGTATCTGTCCCGTCCTGTTTACCTGCCGGCTGTGGTAGGTGTTGATTAGTGCCACCACTGATATGTCTAATTTTTCTGCAGTATCTATTCATTTGGATAGCTCACCTGAGTTTCCAGCTACTGACTCATCTGCATATCAAGGCCCACTGATATGTGTTGATTTTGTGGTCTGATTACCACTGAAAAGCAGACTTCCCAAAGCAGGAATTACTCGGAACTAGACAAGCAGAATTCAAAATATCTGAAGCACATGGATGCTTTCAAAAATTTTGGTAATAAAATTCTTGGGAATCTTTCCATGCTGTAGCAAAGTCTGACACCTTGAAGATTGTTTCATACATGCTTTCAGAATACTGCAGAACAAGTGATTTTATTAAAAATTATATTCATAATATCCTATGTCTTTATACGATCACATTTGGAAGTCTCAGAGCAACATACAATTCCCCTAAATTAGGCCTCATAGCCTCGCAGACAGGCTGGTAGCTGAAGGAGACTGTCTCAGTCATACGCTCCAACAGCTGAAGTGAAACTACTTCTCCCTTAGTGTGAGAAATATCAGGGATGCCTCATTCACCTGGTGGCAAATACATTCCCATAAGTGATGGCAAAGTTTGGCCCAAAGGATTCCAAAGAGTGAGAGCAGAACAAGAGCAAAGTGAAATCCTAAACCCAATGGAAAGTGAGTGTAAGAAGAAAATACCTTTCTCACTGTGCAGAGGTTAGCAAAATACCAGGTAGTGTGGCTTATTGGTTCTCATATTTTGGTAAGAGAAGATCCTGTGGTACTTCAGCAGTGAGCACAGAATGATGTTGCTACGGTGACTTCTTGTCACATGGCAGTAAAATGTAATAAGAAAATTGATTTTTTCATGAAGTCTAACATATAACCTGGTCCAAATTCTGTAGAGTTTTTAGTAGTTTCATGAAAGCTGGAACAAAAGACTGTGTGATAAGAAACTTACTACATTTGGGGCAAAGAGAAGAAGGTAAGTGATCAAATATGGAGTTATAATCTAAATGGAATATGGAGTTCTTCACCTGGCTAATTAATGGTTGCTGATGTTGAAAAGATGTCATCACCCAGTGTTCCTCAGAATCAACCCATTGATACACTAATAGCTGAGGGTGGTTTTAACAAACTGAACATTTCATCAGTAATTACATCAACATTCACATAAATTAGTTGGATTCACTTTGCAGGGCTTGATCAAATGATGAAGAGATACTGAAATAATTTTTATGTAAAGAGTGAAAACATGAAATAGGCTTTTCCTTTCATTTCAGAGAAAGCAGTATTTCTAAAGACACAAATGCTTTCTAAATATAATACTGGCTACTACTTAGGCTGTGAGTCTGAAATTCCTAGACAGTAATAAATGTTTGCCAAATCTGTGTGCTCCATTGTTTTATTAACTGCTAATTATTTGTATGTTTTCCGTCATGAAAGGTCAGAGTTGTTATAATTACTCATCTAATGCTGCAAGTGTTCCTGCTTTGCAAAACCCAGGAAAGTCATTATGCCTACTCCAGGTCCTCTCCTCACAGTGCAGTGCAGAGGGAGGCCAGAGGGCAGAGCACATCAGCACAAATACACCAGCAAAGCCGTCATTAAAGACAAGAGTTTGGAGTAGAGTCTTGAAGTCAGAAAGCATTTAGGGACAGCCCCAAAGCCCACTGCAGTGGATGGAAAGAAAGGCTGAATCTAACAATGAAAAGCATAAGTGGGCTGAATGCACTGAAGTATTAAAGGAAGTAGAAATTGGAAAGAAGGGAGAGAGCTACCATCAGTGTAGGGGAATGGGAAGTAATTGTCTGAGGCATCAGAAAAACAAGGTCCCTGGTAACCTAGGAGCCACCAGCTTCACCACCTTGCTGCTGGAATTGAAGATACATTGGCTTTAATTGCTCCTCCCTGAAGTACTGGTTCTGCGTTAATCTGTTGACTATAATGTAATGGCTCCTCTGTCATTTCCCGCAGCACTGTAATCTAATACTGCACTAGTGTCCCACCATGTTCACATTCTCTGTTGAGTAATTGTGGCTTTGATTTCATGATGTCTGTACAATCAGCCTGTAATTGCAGCACTATCTGGAAGTACGGTTGATATATCTGTGTAATTATGTTTATTGTTAATAATGCAAATTGAATCTGTTGAGTTAGTCAAGTCAGTCATCCTCAAGAAGCAGTTTCTACAGATTATTTCTTTAGCCGCTGAGGAGTGGTTTTTTTAGTTTTCCTTTTCTCTTTCACAGAAAATATACTCTTATTGAAAGATAACTTTGAAAGTGAGAACCGCAGCCCCATCATGGAAGTGTCAGCATGTACCATAGAGGCTATGCAGAAATCTTGTCTATCCAAAACATCTGGAGAAGGCCCTGATGCAGTCCAATGCATGTGATACTGGCATGTGGAGGACAAATGAGAAATGCATGAATTCCTGTTTGCTTTGGGTATTGCTTCACATAGGCTTTTCTAATAATTGGCAGGGCGATGAATTCGGGAGTATTCGGAGATGCCAGTCTTGTCTGGAAAAGCATAGCAGCCGTGCAGGTGCTGTGGCTCTGAAGCTGTATTTTATCTTCTACAAACATGTCTGTTAAAAAAACTTTGTCCCTCCCTGGTACAGATTTCTTTCCCCCCCAGTCTCACATAAAGTCAGCCTTGGCAAAGGTTTTCAGATATAGGTTTATAGTTGGTGAAATTGTATGTATTCCCTGCTGTAAATACAGCTCTCTATATCAGTTTCCTTCATGTTACTCAAATGTTACATCTATCAGGATAATATACTTAATATTCTGTTCAAGGCCAGGTTGGATGAGGCCCTGAGCAACCTGATCTAGTGAATGGCATCCCTGCCCACAGCAGGGGGGTTGAAACTAGATGATTTTTAAGATCACTTCTAACCCAAAACATTCTACGATTCAATGGTTACAGTGTGAAGTGTTTAGACTGCTTCCTAGTAGTATGTGGCACATCATCTCCTTCTGCTGAAACCTGCTTTCTTGGGAAATTTCTTGTTAAAAGGAGTTACTTATTTTGTGGTCTTTTTATCTCAGGATGCTCCTTTTGTAAATGAAGAATTGGTCATACAGTATGAATAACACTTGAAAATGGGTCCCTTGAGCACATTTAATTGAGACTGAATATAGCACTGTTGCAATAAAATAAATTCAGTTTTGCATCCAACAGCTGGGACCACTGCATTTTACATTATACTGTTGCAGAGTTCTCCCCCCTTTTCTGCATTTAAGTGGCTGTTGGTAACCATTTGTTGGTCCTGCATTGTTATTCTGGGCAACTGTATTGCCTGTGGCTCTGTAAACTCCCTGAAAACAACTCTGAGTTCAGCTATTTATATAATGACTGTGGAGTTTTCTTAGGAAGTGCCCTCTGAACATGCAAATCTCTCCTCATGTTGCTGGCTCATGTGGTCCCTCAGCTCTGACTGGCTCCAAACATCACTTCAGGTTTTTATGTGATGCCAAAAGTGCACCAAGGAAGACTGTCAAAGATGGAACATCCAAGGGGTAGTGCTATTTTGTTTACACAAATCTCATCACTACCCTCAAGGCACTCTCTCTCCGTCCTCCTGTCTCACCACTGGCCAGCTGGGTGGAGCTGGCCTTGGCCATGCAGCAGCTCTGCAGAGTCTTGATGGCAGCCGTGAGGAAGGGTTATTGAAAAGGTTACGGAAAGCAATCAAGGAGAACCTACCAAATTTGCTATTGGTTTCTTAGCAGCACTGTCAACGTTTTTATACTTCATTTTCTGTCTTCTGCTTAAGCTTTGAAGTTTCAGGGTATTCGCAAGGACTCCAGGGTATTTTACAAATCAATCCAGGCTTTCGGCTATTCAGACTGGAGCGTGGTTACTACATGGTCAATTGGAAGCACTTCCAAGTTGGTGTTAGTGCAATTCAATGGGGACTCTCAGTGTTTCCCTGGAAGGTAGCCAAGAGCCCTCTCCCGTTATTTTGACCTCCACTCTTAGTCCACCTCCCCTCTGCTCTGGGGGAGGACTTTTTAGAGACATGAAATAGTTTCCTTCTCTACAATATGAGTGACAAATAACCTTCTTTTTTTCTTTTTTTACATCTTCTTGATAATGAGACACTATTTGCCTTTTTTGCTTAACGTAAGTACTATTCCTCTGGAGAAACAACTGAGGCTTTGAGAGTGAGTATCCCAACAAAGGTGAAATCCCTATGCCAGGACTTGGGCAAATGCAAACCATATTATCTACAAAGGGATTTTACAAGAAAAGTAGGACACTCCTCTGAAACCTAGACAGCAATGGTGTGTTCCCAGAAAGCTGATAAGTCTCAGGAATCAGCTGTGATCAGGGAAAGTGAAAACTCTATTTATTTTGGTTCTGGTCTATTCTTTAAAGATGCCATGCTTCTTCTATAGCAGATAGTACACAGCGTGTCTTAAACATAGCCCAACACTGTGAATTTTGTTTTGGAGGTTCTAACATTTTCTAGGCGTTTCCCACAGCCAAATGAAGGTCGTGATTTCCAAGAGGTGACAAGAAGGAACTCACAATCATGTGATTCCAGAGGATTTTGGTGGATTTCTGATGCCCAATTTGACATTTAGTCATTTGAGAATCTAAATGTATGGCCTTTATCTCTATAGTAACTACGAACTCCCCTGTACTAGTATGGACCACACCCAGGCAGATGAGAAGCAGGCATGGTACTGCAAGTAATTAGGATAGTTAGGTAAAAGTCTTAATATTAAATATCTGTTCTTCAGCCAGAAAAATCTGTAGCACGTATAGTCATGGTATTTTCATTTGTGCTAGATTCCAAGCTATGAACATGCTGTCTTTAAGAAATATGGAAACCAAAGTGCTATCTGTAAGATATAAGGAAATTAAAAAAGAATCTGACTCATTCCCTCGTAAGAAGACTGTCTCTCTTCTTATTAACTAACTTCAGTCTGTGTCTCCCCAAGACATTTGGAGCAGCTGATCTGTCTTTCGCCTCATGACTGGGTTATTGGCTATATTCCAACAGGAAAATGGAATCAAAACAAATGGTACACAAATGATGCATTTGTGCAGTGAAGGGGAACTATGTCAATCATGGCTTGTGTGGACTTCAGTGAAAGTTTTCAAACTGTTCAATATCATAAGCAAGACAAACTAGAAGCAGGAATCTCTAGAGTGGGTGGATTTGCTAGCCACACCAGATGCATTTTTCAGAGGTCCTACTGCCCGTTAAAAAGTGATTGGCTGTGTAATTACGGATATGATTATGAATATTAGATCAACAGGCTGACAATGATCATGGCAGCCAAATTTTAGTCTCTGGCAGAAATGAGATTAACAATTGAGAGGTTCTTTCATGGAGACTAACCAGATTTCCTGTGCAATATAAGCATTTTTTATTAAGGTTGTCGAATGAAAAGGCCACAAGACATCCTGAAATAGCAGTATGTTTCATTGTCTTCCTCTGAACAGGTCAATATCTGATATTCCCATCAGTTTGTTATATAGACCACTGACTCCATGTGGAATGGACGCCTGGCTTGACGAGCAACCCAAACATGGCAGGGAAGGCAGCAGAGCTGGACCACTGCTAGGTGAGGTGTCTCATCTCAATCTGAAGCAGTGCGGGTTCTGGACAAGCTGTGGGAGGCTGGTGCATGGGCTGTTCACAGGCTGTTCAGGGCAGAAGCCAGGTTTGAATTGCAGAGTCAGAAGTCACCGATTTCCACACCAAGCAGGCAAAGGTTTTGGCTGAAGGCAGTGCAGCCCCCAGGGAATCAGCCAGCGCCATTCACTTGAGTCTGCATGTTCATAGCACTGTGTACCTTCTGTTCCTGCCAGTTTGCAGAGTCCACTCTACCCCTCAAGGAGGCTAAATCCATTGTAAGAAGCTTTTCTCAGACTTTGCTGCTGCCGCCTCCTGGTAATTTTTCTGTGGGAGCTGCAGACAATCCAACCCCCTGCTAACAATTGCTCACTGCGGGGCTTGTGTATAACATTCACAGCAGTTCCAACCCCAAATCCCAAAGCCATGCTGTAAACACTGAAATGAGAATTGCAGTATTTTCCATGATTTTTAGAAGCATATTTTAATGGTTCCTCTGCCCACCACTTTATGACTTTACAGAGTGCACCAGGACCTTGTGTTCCAGCTTTTCTTTGTGACCATGACAGAGCACTTTCTTTTATAAAAGCTGAGATTCTCCCGGCTGACAGTGACACAAGGGCTGGGAATTCCAAGGAAAGTGTTCAATGTGCTCAATGCATCAATAAAATCATGGTGTTGACAAATCCCATGAATACTGATGATCACTCCAAGAGCACAGACCTTGCAAGGCAGTGATGAAACAGTAAGAACATTTTGGTCAGATAAAGGGCAACAACAGGTGAAACAACGAAAGGAGAGGCAGGGGAGCTAAAAAGGAGACTTTTATAGGGCTGTACTGCCTGGCTGCTGACTGAAGTACAAAGGGATTTCAGCTGATTGCTGACACCCATAGCCAGAGAAGGTATTTCTGTAAGAGGAAAGTAGGAGTCTGGAGGAGATGTGTAACAGTGAACAGAAAAAAAATGGGAACATAATTTAATTTTCATCACTAGCTTGTGGTAGGAACAATGGAATGTCACTGTTTACATGCACCCCAAATAAAAAGGAGTGTCCTGCAGGTGGAGGTCTGATGTATCCAATTAACACAAAACCAGCAGGAATGTGATGTCTCTGTGCTTTCAGACTCCTTGGAGGAGGCAAAAATTGCTGCGAAAACCCTTAACCATTTAGTTCCTTTAATGTTCTGAGTTTGTAAACAATTTGATTCCTCACATGGTAAAAGAGATGCAGTTTGGTTCTGGGCTGAGATATTCTGGTGCTTCATGCCCCGTAGAGCCAGCCTAGCCAGGCTTCCCAGTGACTCAGGACTACTGGAGAGCTCCTGCTTTCGCTGCTGGCAGCTGAAAGACAGCATCACAGAAAGGACCAGTAGGTCTTTTTTCCTTCTTCTTTCATTCTCCATGCATCATATGAGGCTCAACACACTCACTGACAATCCTGCAACTGAAGATTTCTATAAATGCAAAAGACAGCCTGGATTTCATCCCTACTTGTGTAACCTGAGGATATAATTCCAGACAGACAGAAGTTCAGTTCTCATGACCCTATCTCTCTTAATCCTTTCCCCCCAGCTCAGGTGGTGGCCAGGCATCCCAACTGCAAAATATCATGAGGTAGGAGCATCAGCCCCAGATGAACTGGGAATAGACAGCTCACTTCCCGAAACAGCTGCAGAGGAACAACCAGGTGCTGAAATTACCCAGACTCAGCAGCCACCTGGAAACTTGTAGTGACCAGCCCAGAGGGAAAATCACGGACTGTCACCCTGGTGCTCCCAGCTCTCCAGAATAGACAAGTAAAATGATGAATGGAAACATACATGGTAGCACCTACAGTGTGCCAGGAACCCTGCACATGCCATTCAATGATGGACATAGATACAGTTGTGGCACTTGTCGTATTGATTTAATTTTGCATGGGTGCACTGCTGAGAAAAAGAAAAGATGAGAATTTCCTCTCACGTGGCTTGTAGCAACTGATTATTATAGCAACTCACTGTGAAAATATGAAAAACACAATACCTCTTGAGAGCATGTGAGCTGTTTGGTGCCTTTTTGGCCACCTCCATGTTGTCTCTGGTGTAGCAAAGAAGTCCTCAAGTCCTTTGTCTACACAGCTAATTGAAAATTAACCTCCACCTCTCCAAGCATGAATGCAACACTCAGGACCAGAACCGGGTTTGGTCATTAGGCTAATTCAACACTGTGAATGTAAGTTTGTATCAGGGCTGACTGTAAGAGTCTGCCTGCAGTATAGGCAGTGGCCAGAGCTAAGAGCTCTGATGGAAGTCCAGAAGCAGCAATAATACAAATGCCGGAATTTTTCTCACTAAAAATTGGAGTTCTATTAGAGGCCTGTAAATTCTGGAAGTTAAACTTAAGTGCATGGGACCAGAAGCATTTCATGCTACTTGAGGATAATGTCATTGAGCAGCTATTGTTACAATTAGCCTTAATAGAAAAATCCTCCTGAAAGAACATTTCACTTCGTTGTCTGAACTCTGCCTTTAGCTCAGTTATTCATTTCCTATTTAATTACCAAGTCATATTTCCTCTTTGCTACAAATCCCTTGCTATTTTATGCCTTATAAAGAGCTAGGCTAAATTTTTACACATTTACTGCTATACATCTAAGAAGTAAATTGCTTCAGGAATTCCCTTGGGGCAGTTTGTTAAGCAAAGCTCATTAATTTACTTGCCTGGATTGCCTACACACTTCTCTGCAGCTGGGAATGCAGGTGCATGCAAGCCCTGGTGACCGCCCTTTACAATCTAATCCTTTCCCTTGCTGGCACTGGTGAGTGAAACGTGTGCTCCCTTAACTTGCCAGAGTCTGCTCAGAGCAGGGCCATGTTCCTGTCTCCTGGGCTGGCAGCTGCAGCACCCATCTGACCTGAGTCAGGCATGGCCAGAGTTCAACTGCCTCTGTACCCAAGATTTTTAGTTCTAGAGTCAAGCAAAACTTTACCTTGTGCATCAGGATGAAAGAGCTAACAAGCACGTAACATATTTCAACAACTTCAAAAACTGGAAGGGGCTGTTTGGGTCGTGAAACCCAGTCCCTATGACCCCAGGCAGCCACACAATAGAATCCTCCAAAACATCCCTTCTGTGCTATAGCTCTGGTTTGAAATATTTCCTCATTTCCTGTGACAAATATAGCCTCTTTTGTACCCACTACAAAAAGTCCACAAGCCTCTAACATGCCACAGCAAAAAGGCACAGGAGATATGGAGGGAGTCAACACAGTCCCTGTAGCAGTGGGTCTTTAATGGGTGAACATGCCAATCTGATCTAGAAACTGATGGCAGCTCATCTCTCCTTCAGTTTGGGTTTTCCTCTGCAGATTCTTCCTTTTGTCACTTGGTGACAAGGAATTTAAATGAATTTTCTCTGCCTGTAAATTGGATGGTTTTGTTATTGTGCTGCCATCTTTGTGCCTATGTTTCGAAGCTGTCAAACAGCTTTGTAACCAAGCGTTTCTGATTGCAAATTCCAGATTGTTTACTTACACTTGATTTGGTTTCTCACAAAAAGTCAGAAACCGTGTTGGCAAATGAGAGAACAGGGCTGTGTTGCCAATTAGTGTCCTGCCAATTTGTAATACTTTACCAAGCCTAAGCTCCCAGCATGTGGTCACATGCTACACTCTGCTCTAAATTTGCTCAAAAGATCAAACGGAAACTACAGTGGTTCTTTTTCAAAAAAGGCAAATTAAAATGGAAGTGAATGTCAAAGATGCTCTGAAGCCTTTTGTTCCACTTAGAAACACAGAATTCCAATTGATTCATCTGGAGTTCATAAAGGATATCTAGGCCACGGCACAGAGAGAATCTGAAGTCTGTCGAGAGGGAACTGGTCTGTAGAAGGACCAAATGATGTCCAGAAGAGTATCAGCCCCCATGTTCCCCAGCACTGCAAGCAAACCTCTGGGGCACCTGTTGCCCAGGCAGTGGAGGCTGGCCTTTCAGCAGGGGCTGTCCCAGAAGGGTGTGCTCTGTGTGCGGAGGGCAGAGACACTGCCATGACCAGGAGTGTCTGTAGAAACACTCACCCAGAGGAAGCTGGAAACACAATGATAAAGTACAACAACTCACATAGGTGGCTAAGAAGAGCATCCATGTGAATCTGATGCCATTACGTTTAATGGAGCTAAATGTGTGACATCTGCAAAAACAAAATACTCCTACAGCAGAACAAGGAGAGAGAGAGACACATTTTACATTGTAGCAGCCCCATGGGAATGAGAATAAAGGCTATAGATGCTGTGAGCCTAATCACACAGCTGTGGTTATTTTGTGCATTGCAAAACATGGGATTGATATTTACATAAATTCCCTGGGGAAGCTGTGTAAAGGCAGAGTGTCTGGCTTCCTGGCTAGCATGGCCCAACAGGCACACGTGTCTCTGGCTCCTGATTCTCTGCTTTGTGATTTCTCTTTGCTTCCAATATCATGCCACTACAGAACTTTTATCATCATGACTAAAGCTTGGTAAAATTAAACTTCCCAGCAGAACTCCCAGCTTCTCTCCTAAAATTTCAGAATTTTTAAAATGGATCAGTTAATAAATTGTTGCTTGTACTCTCTGGCCACATGGCATCTCACAGTGGAGTAACAGTTAACCTACTAAAGGGTGTCTAGCCAACGCTTAATCCCTGGTCCCAGTTTTTCTCTCAACCTTTCTTCATAGGGCTAGACTTGCTAGCATGAGCAACAGGTAGATCCATAGAGGATTCATGTACTCAAATTGCCACAAAAGACCACAGCAGAAAGTCCGAGATGCTAAACACAGTTGCTGCCCAGCCCTGGAAGTGCCTGGGGGAAGCTTCATCGTTATGTCCTCAGAGAGGGTCTGCATAAGGAGCTGCATTTTGGCTGAGCACCTGGCTTACACTGTGGGGCATTTAGCTGTTGTTTTGCCTGCAGGTGTTCCAGGAGCATGCCTGATTGGGCTGGAGTACAGTGGGCCTGGGTGGAGTGAGACCTCTCAGCTACCCTTCCTGCCAACGTGGCAGAATGTAGCACTTTGAACACATGCTATTAACTCTGGTTTGCCTCAGATGTCAGATATCTCTTTTTCTGCCTACCCCCAAAAGCTTAAAAAAATCTGTACTCATAGAGGAGATGGTAACAACAGCCTTTCATAAAAGTTATACGAAAGTCTAGTGTTTATGGTGTGCAGATTATGGATATGCTGCTACCTCCCTAGATCAAGGTTCCATTCATACCGCAATTAACAATTGTGGCCTTGTTTTAGGACTATGTACCTGGGCAGATCAGTGGTGATGTTGGTACAGGGCAGGAAACATCACAAACTAAATGCAAAATAGATATTAACTCCCAGTCATCTTCCGGAGTTGGATATCTGGAATCAAACCACATGATTGAACAATTTTTTGAGGAAATAATGTATCTGCCATCTGGCTTTGTAACATGGCCCACTGCAATCACTCCTTCCTCAGCGCATGTTTTCATTGTACCATCCATGCAAATTTTGGAACAGGAGATGACAATGTAACCGCTAGTCAGCTTTTTCCCTCTCTTTTGCTATAATTATGGGTCTCTGTTGAGTTCCTTATTACTTAAGGAATCTTCGGTTTTACATGACTATTAAATTAATCCAATTACTTTCCAAATTAAAAATCACATCTTCAATTTCTCCACTTCTCTCCGGGGTGGGAAACTGCTCAATTAATTTTACAGTACAGAATTCTCTGAAGGTCTGATTATAGATCAGCTTTTCATCACTGTGTTGCATCTATCACTTGAGACTCAATCACTTCAATAACCAACAGGAAAATGAAGAATTTTGAATTTAAATGTCATTTTGATCCCAGTTCCATAAAGCACTGGGGAGCTGGTTCTTCAACAGCAGGGGTTAAACAGCCTTGAAGACTGGGCAACTGGGGTAGAAAGCCATATGGCTGAATGTTCATGCCCCAGCATATTCCCTGGTAACCTGCCTGCTCTGCATTGGATGAGCTGTGAAGGAACAACTGTGATGCTCATGTCATGGGAACGAACCTGGGAATGGACTACCAGATGTCCCACCCAACCCTGCAACACTTTCCTTTGGATCAAAGAGGGCAGATGAAAGTTTTCTTCTGAGAGGATGAGAAAATTTTTCTTCGTCTTTTTTTTTTTTTCCTTTTTGTTTGTTCGTTTGTTTGGGGTCATTTTTGGGGGTTTTATTGTTGTGGGGTTTTTTGTTTGGTTTTGGTTTTTGTGGGTTTGGGGCTTAATTTCTGTCATTAGTACAAAGATTTCTCTTTTTCCCCCAGGGAACTTCTCACTCAATCTCGACAGGAGATGCTGCATCAGTATAACATTATACCGATCAACTTGTATTTCATTACTTCAGTTCTTCAGATCACGGGTAAATGTTCTATCAAGAAAGAAAACAGTACTTTTTCCTCCTTTCTTATTTATTAGTGGTATGATTTACCATGGGTATAAAAGCAGAACACTAATTGGCATGAAGAGCTATTTAAACATTTAATCTCTATAAAGACCTAGGTCAGTCAGTGATTTCATCCCTTGAGATCTCAGCTTGACCTTTCTTGTGAAATTCTGTCACCTCCAAGGATCACAGCATGCTTTGTCTGGGAGCTTGTTTCTCCCACGGGGTGCACTTGTGCTTTAAAGATCACAGTAAAATGCAGAAAATATACAATTAACATACTGCGTCCTGGGCCAGATCCTGGAAGGACACCATATGGTCCCACAGCTTGCTGAGATTCTAATTTTTTTAAAACTTTCAACAAAATCATATAACAGCTGAAAATTTAGGGAAAAAATGTCTTATCATTTGGACTCCACTGTGAGCCTTTTGCAGGTCTTGACTTAATTGGTCTGACTTGACTCCCCTGGTTGGATGAATCAAAGCATCCACATCATAAAGAGAGGAGCCCTGGCACAGTGCCACCGCCAACGCAGCCAGATGTATTTGAGACTAACTGGTTGGGAGCAAAGTGCTCTGACTTCTGTTTGGTTACAGTCAACAGGTCAGTGAGGTGGAGGTCCTGCAGATCAAAACAGCCCCTTCTGGAGGGCTTTTGGTTTTGTCCTGGGACTTCCAAAACTGTCAACATTAAAGTAACAGCTGCTAGGAGAAGAGTTTGTGCATCCCATGCTTCAACAACTAAGCACATTGATTCCAGAGTGAAATGGACTCTGCTGTTGAGTCATGCAGTCTTTATTACAGGGTTTCTTTCTGAAGAGGCTGTATTCCTACTCTCTTCAGGTCTATTTATTAGTCTTAAGAATCTCAAAGTCTTCAAATTGTCAGGCAAAAGCACAAGAACACATTGGAACAGAGTAGAAGTTAATATACTCGCTCAACAATTATACTAATTTGGGAAGACAATTTGTAATTGCTTTCAGGTCCATAAATACAGATCAAAAGCCCTTAATGCACAACTGCAGTGCATAAATGCTGTTTATCACTGGTGCTTTCCTTTTGTACCTCTCAATGCATCCTACAAAAGCGAGCTACTGCAAACTATTATAGAGGTGGGGGGAGTGAATTACAGAGAACTTAGGTTACCTTCCAAATCTCTGCTCAGAACCAGCATTATCCAAGCAAAGTCCAGGCTTCATAAATCCATATTCACAATGCATGAAGTACTAATCACACATAGAAAAGCAGTAGAGTTGTGCACCAAGCCACAGATATCTCAGCTCAGTTTGGAGCTCACTCTACTGGTTTCCCAAGCCTTAGGTGCATTGGTGTGTTTGTGTGGACAGGTGTGCTGGAAGGTGGGGATTTGCACCTTCCCACTCCCTCCTTCACCACGGCTCTGGCTCCCACAGGCTCTTCTGGTAAAGTCCTGCTGAGATTCCTGCTGCTCTAAGTGAATATATTCTTTTCCCCAGTGCTTGGAGTGTGGGTAAGAGTCCTCCCTTCTTCTGGCAGCAAGCTGTTTTTCCAGTCTGAGTGATCTTCTCAAGCTGTCTCTGTCACTAATACGCCCAAATAGAGACCCTAAGAGGAGGATTCTAAAGATTATAAAATGAGACCTGGTGACTGATTGTGTATTCATTAGAAAAAAAAATTTGAGCATTTCTGCTTGTAGAACATCCAGTATTATTGGTATTGCAGGAAATAATTGCCCAGACAGGCCCAGTGGTTTGGATCAATGCAACAGCCATTACATCCCTGGGGACACTCTGTAATTATTCCATGTTTAAACAGTGGATAGAGTCTCAACTCTGCATAGATACCTGCATATAATGAGGCCTCTCAAACTCTTCCTTCCCCCACCACACGTGCTGCCAGCAAGCCTTGTTGTCCCATTTGCCACAAGCCCAAGTACACTTGGCTTCCTTTGCATCAAGTAACAGGGCACAGCTGCTGCGCTGTGGCCTCTCGAGGGAACCCACATGAGGAGCTAGTGCTCTCACATCCTTCACCAGTGCTACACCATCCAGCCTGTGCAACCAGCTCCTGCTGCCTCCCTCACTGTACTTCACTCTACCAAACCTGCCCCATGTCACAGGCCAGCTCCATTCCCCATCTCACACAACACAGCAGTTCCTGTACTTTTTTGGAACATCAAACTAATTTTTGTTCTTATAGCATGTTTTAGGAGAGGTCTTCCTCAGCTAAGAGCCAAAAGGGACTGTGGCACTTGCTCATGATGCAGAGCCTTTAGTACACCGAGGCTTCTCTGAGGAACTGGCAGTGCTGGTAAGAGTGATGGATTTTTCCCTCCCTGCACTGAGCCTTTCGGTGCAGGTCACCCTGCTTGTGTCTCAACACAAAGACCACAGCAGAAGAGGCCATAATGCTGCTGCTGCAGCTTTCACCTCTCAGGGCAGAAGGAAAGAGAGTAAGATGCAAAGCAAATACAGCTTTTGCTGTGCCTCACCAAAGAAACTGTCACCAGTGTAGGGCGTTTTGGTGTATTTGTCTGAGGACACTTCCCCTTTTTCAAATTGCCATAGAACAAATTGCTTGTACTAAACAAGGAATCATGGAGGCTTTTCTCAGAAGGGGAAGACTTGCTTCTTCCCAAGAACACATAGCTTTTACCTGCATCACCTAATTAACCTCCTGCAATCCAGTCTGCATTGCTTCAGAACCTGATATATCCCATATCCGACAAAGTCATTCCTGTTTCTATGTCATGCTTCAATTGCACCAGTTTTCAGGAAGTATTTGGATGTTAAATTTGATTTAAGCCATTATGTTTCATTTTTATTGAGACTCTTTGTCTCGCCATTTATTTGGCTGCTTCAGTTGCTTGTATGGCAGGTTGCCCATTGCCAAGGCATCTGAGAACCTCATCACCAGTTTAACAATCAGCGGACTGACAAGCCCCAAATCCTGAGAGACTGGGCCAGATTTTACAGGAGAGGATTTGTCTTTCAGCCGATAACTTCCAGCTGCTGATATTAGGAGGTTTAGTCCTCTGCACCGATAGCACAAGTGTCTCAGCCAGTCTCAGTCATTTTAGACGATATAAAGAGATAACGTCTAAACTAGCTGATCCCTGATGTGAAATGGCCTGCCCCTGTTTATTGGTAATGTCAGGAAGGCTGTGTACTCTCTTTAGTTTCACTGATAGCCCTTGACATCAGTGAGAACAGAGTAGAGGATGTGTGCCATTTTCTTCATCCATGGTATCAAGATTAGGAATCAAGACTAAGTGTGATGGTTCTTGTGATAAAAGCAGTATGTCTGGGAGCTGCCCAGAGGAGCATGCATGGTGCATTCCTTAAAGCCTCAGAGGTCCTAAGTTAGCAAGTAGATTGTGGGAGATCCTGGGGTTGTTTTCTCATTATCCTGATGACAGTCTCTCTAAACAGCCCTGCTGAGAGGCAGAATCATTTCACTAGGCTGTAAAATGCATGAACAGCAGACAAGACTTATGACACATTATGTATGAGACATGAAGTTGTTTTAGTAGTTACAAACATTGTCAGATACAACGAATAACTGAGGTTTTCCAAAATTAGGGTATTTCTTGAAGTTGTCCTTAGAAAGCTTCAGAACCATTACAAAAAACAGCAAAGCCAAGTTAGGGACTGGACTTCAGAGAAGATTCACAAAGCTTAAATGTTAGCAATTAGCTTTTAATATTAACTTCACACAGCAATTAATGTTAGTTTTAGACAACTATATAAAAACCTCAGATTCTCAGAATGAATGTCCTGTTAGTACCCAGGGCTTGAGGACATATTAAACAGATGCAGTAAACACACAGCCCTTGGGCCTGTGGACAACAACTAAGGGCTGCATGGCATGCAGCATCTTCAGTACTGTCTGACCCACACTGCTGGCAGAACCTTCATCCAACAAGCTGAGAGCAATGCAGTTTTGTATTACCACAAGTCTGGGAAAAGGTAGTGCCACCCTTTTTGGATGCTTATGGCAGCCTCCATGAAGCTTTTCTATATCCTATGAGCCTGTACTTAACACTAGCTATAAAACATACAGGAACATCAGCACCTAAATTGTCAGACACTCTTGAGGCATTGCCAGGTGGTTCTGGTGATTCCTGCTCTCTCACCAGCTGCTGTGACGGCTACACTGAAGCTGCAGCCCTATATGGGGCCATGATGTCAACTTGAGGCTGATCCTGCCGAGCTTCCTGACCCCACCAAATCACAGAATCAATTAGGTTGGAAAAGACCTCTGATATCATCAAGTACAACCCATGACTGAACACCACCATGTCAGCTAGACCAGGGTACTGAGTGCCACATCCAGTCTTTCCTTAAACACTTCTGGGGACAGTGACTTCACCACCTCCCTAGGCAGCCCATTCCAATATCTAGTCACTGCTTCTGTGAAGAAATTCCTCCTAATGTGCAACATAAACCTTTCCTGGCCTAGCTTAAGACTGTGTCCTCTTTCCCTGTTGCTGGTTGCCTGGCAAAGGAGACTGACCCGCACTGTCTACACCCTCCTTTCAGGGAGTTATCATAGGACATGCACTCCAGAGCCTTCACTAGCTCTGTTGCCCTCCTCTGGACTCAATCCAGCACCTCAATTTCCTTCTTGAATTGAGGGGTCCAGAATCGAAAACGGTACTTGACATGAGACTTCACCAGTGCCAAGTACCAGAAACAATCCCTGCCCTGGTCCTGCTGGCCACACTATTGCTGACACAGGCCACGATGCCATTGGCCTTCTTGGCTACCTGGGCACTGCTGGCTCGTGTCCAGCTGTTGTCGACCAGCATCTCCAGGTCCTTTTCTACCAGGCTGCTTTACAGCCACTCTGCCCCAGCCTGTAGTGCTGCATGGGGTTGCTGTAACCCAAGGGCAGAACCTGACACTTGGCCTCCTTGAACCTCATACAATTGTTTTTGGCCTGTTGATCCAGCTTCTCCAGATCCCTTGGCGGACCCTTCCTGCTCTCTAGCAGAACAATACTTCCACCAAATCAAACTTTTAAGACAAGGTTGACAAATGTATTGGGACTATGTGAGGGAAATTTGCAAACTGGTATTTGTATCTGTGTCTCCCCAGCTAGCTTTGAGCCCAGACAAGAGGATGTCCTCTCTTCACAGGGCAACACACACCATTTCATCCCCAAGAGTCAACGTCATAGAGGACAAAAAATAAATAGGGTGCCTGAATTGCAGGATATGGGTCTTTTGAGTCACATAAATTTCATAGCCCAAATGACTACTGATGTACAAATCTGCTGAACTGTGTAAATACCTGCATCAATGTTTTACATTATTTGGCCCTCAATTGCATGCTTAGTGCCAAAATACCTTTTGTGCTTTGGAGAATCTTTTAAAGGGGAATATCTAATGCAAGTTTCATTTAAAAATACATAACTGAATAGCTACTGGAGCTGCTAAGCCAAGCACAGAACTGTTAGAAATTCTAGGCTCTCTGATCATGATTTTTCTCTCCTTGATCAGGTGCATCAGGCTACAATTTTTTATTTTATGAGAGTATTGGGAGAGTTCAATAGCCCCAACCAGAGTCCTTTCTTTGCAAATAAAAATCCAAACATCCTCTAAGTATTTATAGAAAATTTTTATAAAGACAAGCAAAGAGCAGGCCCACTCCTCAGCTCCAAGCAAATGAAGCATACCTGCATGGGTATGCCAGCCACAAATGTGGCAAAGTAATGTAATTCCTTTCTTCAAGAGGGGCCCTCCTAGCTAAGAGAGAAGAGGTAGAAACCATACATCTTTGCAAAACTCTGATGCCATCTTTCCACAATATTTTCATAAGTAATCTAGGGAATGTGGCCCAAGTGAGACTGCTTGAAGGTGACTCAGAACTGACTGAAAACTGTTAGAGACATGGTTCACAATCAAAATGCAGGAAAAGAGATTTGGTATAATTCCACATTTTCACCAGTGAAGAGGTCAGAGTTAATACACTGTGAAGTGTTCTGCACACTATTAATGTTACATGCACAGTCCTTGCGCAGTATTAACTCGGCAATCCAAAACCATACTAGGATACTGTTATATAATCTCCTCTAATTTAAAGGTATTTGAGTATGTTCCAAACCTCTAAGTTTAGAGAATCCAGTTACATAAAATATTAGCTGTTTTTGAAGCCACAGGGAGAAAAGTTAGGTTAAAATTTTTTCATTTTTATCAGTAAGCTACTTGTGAGGCTTTGTAATCATTGACCTGACCTAGTCATTCATCTAGTTGCTGTAATCACTCCTGACATCTGATACACACATTTTCTTGTATTGAAAGAAAAGTATAAAACAGTGGTCTTAGAATTATTTCTGAAATGCAGGTCTGTCCTATATGAGCAACTGCTACCTTTACTCTCTGCAAGACAGAAAGCCTCATGATGCTCTTTCCAGGGAACTTGGGGTGAGGGAGCCACAGCCTGACCCCTCTGAATGCTTCTGCCCTCATGTCGTGGCTGCTTCTGCCATACATTCCTCAGAAATATCCTGTGACATCTGTAGCACTCCTCCCAGAGCTTGCCCTACACTGCAGAGCTCCTGATTGTGACTGGCACACAGCAAAGACAGTTTGGGAACCCCGGGTGTAAAATTAAGGAGTAGAAGAATAGAGTAGCAGCCTGTAACACTGATGATGCTCATTAACACTCCTCACTTATGATTTTGCCTACAGTAAACTATGACATACTGCAAACATGGGACTAAGTTTTAATGAACAAGTGCCAAAAACTCCCCCTTCCCGAGTGTTAAAACTGGAAAGCTGAAATGATAAGCAATGACTATGCAGTTGCTGGGGCTCAGGGGAAACATATCACTGTATGTCTTTCCCAAGGACTGTCACAGGAGCTCCAATTCTTTTTGTTCGACTTAACATTAGTCATCTGCCGATTTCATTACCCATGAACAAAACTTGAAATGTGTCTTGGTGGAGTGGTAATATAAGGAGACTTTATAGCACAGAACAAATTATGCTGAACTGCAGAACTGCTGAACTTTTGAGACCAAGATCCAAAGCTGAGAAAACTTGCTTGAAACCAAGTACTGATGGCAGGCTGATCCTGCACACCGGTGTTGCGAGTGTCTGTGCCTGACACAATTCCCAAAGCTGTAGTACCTTGGAGTGTCTCACACTGCAGTGTCAGCTTTTCAGCCTCTAAATTACCCACACAGTGTATATGTGTGCACACATTTCTGTGCTTCTTGACGGTGCTCAAAAGCTACTATTTTGGTTTTTTATTACTCCAGAGTAACACCAAAGAGGACAAAATTACCTTAGCTCTTGTTCTGTAGCAGGTTACATATAGGTTGCTCCAGGAGCAATGAACGCCTTCACATTCATCTAAATGGGTCACCTCTACCCTTTTTTTGTGTGTGGAACAATGTCCCACTGTTACTTAATGTATGGCTGTGCCATACAGCTTTGTAATAAATAATTTTAAAAAAAATTTTCAGGCTGAAGATTTTTCAGGTTCAAGTCCTGTTATCCTCAGACTGCATGTGACCCTGTGCTGCTCATCAGTGCACTGTCAGCACTATTCCCAGCCATAAAGGAGGATCCTTCTTTCTCTTCTCAAATACTGCGGTGGCATTTGTCATCAGGAAACCTGACCAGGGGGAAGTGTATAAACATCAAAATCAAGTTCCAGCTTTCCATAGCCACTTGCAAGGTTACATCAATCAGTTTATTGCTGATAGATGTACACATGAATCTAATGGTTTCATGCCCACCATGCTATTAATTTTATCCTTAAGCTGGGACAGAAAGGGAACATGCAGAAAAGACTGTTTCAAAGCAATAAATCTGTCCTTTGGATGAAGGGTCTGCATCTATTATACTATGAGAAGTCAGAAAGCAATAACTGAAATACACAGTACTGTCAGACACCTTCAAATGAAATTATTAATAATTTAGTCAGAGTTCATAAAATTTAGGCAGTTTTTTTATGTGAAGGATACCTTAAAAGAAGACAATGAAATATCTTTTTTCTTTTTACTACTACTTCTATCAATTATTAGGTAGTATCCATATGTCATATTGCCTTACTTTGTTACCAGCTTGGGGAAGTGTTTAGCTGAAAAGGATATAGATGTTTACATAGGTGTAATAGAAAACTATTTATTAGAAATGAAAAATGTCTTTTCCTTGTAAAATAGGAAAAATAAGGAAACAAGCAAACCGGTAAGGCTTTCTCGTCTCCGCGAGAACATCATATGATGAGAGTGAAGATGGGTGAAGATGGGAGAAGATGATTCAGTGCTTAAGGTCTTGGAGTGCTTTGATTCTTTTTCCCAGAAACATCCCAGTTGTAGGAGCAGGCCTTATTCTGCACTGCTTTTGTCCCATGTATTCTGTGTAGATGTTTAAAGTGTTCCACTCAACCCATGAAACTCTGATACAAGGTTTACAGAAAACAAAGTAAAACAGTTACATCCATCTGAACACAACAATTTGATATTAGATGGGACAATATTCTAAACAATATAGACTGTAGTGTTCCTGGACATAAGCTACTTTCTAAGTGAAAGACATTAAAGAGACGGCTCCCAGATAAGCAAATTATTTCATCATTTCAGATTAATAGAATTCAGTCATTCCTCTCTAAGGCACCTTGCACTGGCTGCTGCCAGACACAGATCTGAATACACCGTTCATCTGTATCCAGTATTGTATTTTTCTCTTCCCATAAAGATAAATAAAACTCCTAGTTGCTTATTCTGGACTTTTTTAGGGGAGTGAGTATATGAAATGAGACAAGGAGTTGGAGAATTTATGGTTTTGAAGTTCTTGTTTCAAGGTGCTCCCTACCACCTCTTAGCTTCAAATGCATTACAGTTATAATAGAAATAGTTTAACTACACTTCAGGGAATAAAAAACAAAATTATCACCACATCCAAAGAATTTCCACCATTAAAGGCATTGGAAACTGGATTTTAAGTAGAGCAGAAGAAAATTGTGATAACATTTTCCTATGCAAGTCTTGACATTCTTTAAAATATAGAAAGGCATTATTTTAAGAGAGAGACTGACATGACAACAGATTTTGAAGCCAGACATGCATCTGTTGTAGTTTGATGGGATGATCATGCCCAGGATGCCTTTATACAGCTTAATTGAGCAACAACAGAAGCAAAGCTATGACAGGCACCAGCACTAACTGCACAAGCCTGCCAGAAAACTTTGATATTAACTCTTGCATCTAGGGCATGCCACAATGTTTACACTGAAATTGTCATTCAGTCTCACTTGGCTGAGTGGAAAGGGGGTTGCTACAGTGACCATAACAACAGAACTGATAGCAGACCTCAGAATCAGTGAACTGCAGCCCTTTAAGCATGATTCCATCATGTCCAGCAGTGAATGAAAGACGAAACCCAGCCAAAATCTAAATCAGCTTTTTTTCACCTTTCAATAATCAGCTGAAGAACAGTTCACAGAGAAGTGGTGGTTTTGGAAGATCAGAGGACTGAGATATCCCATCTGTTGGAGCATCACCTAATTTCCAGAAGGCAGGCTACTCTAGGGTCAACATTTTTCTCCCTTTCTTTTATTGCAGCTGTATTAAATCTTATTATTTGCATAGAATATTTGAACAGTCACAGTGAAACTGCTTGGCCTCTTAGGCAACCTAGCAGGTAAAATACCAGGTCTTCATACCCCATTCATGGGGAAATAAGTGTCTCTGTATGAAAAATGGGTCATCAGCAACATACTCCCAGGGAGAAGGAAGAAATCAATTTAAACCCTTGGGGTACAGGTGCAATGTGAACTTAGACCTCTTTCAAGAACTATATATTGCAACCATAGGAACTATAAACCACTATCAAGGCTAGCAGTAAGAAGTTGGGTGGGTTTTTTTGCTTACTTGTGATCATTTGGCCAGCATCTGATTTTTACGACTAAGACAATTAAAATGCCTTTTTTTTCCTTGTCAATGTACTGTTCTGTTAGGCTTGCATTATCTGAGAAGATAATTAAGGGGAAAAGTACCAAGCATTAGATCACTGTGACACGAGGATTCGGCTCCGAGCAGAGGCAGGATCAGGAAGAGCATTCCCGTCCAGAAGGAGGTGTGTGGGCAGAGCACAAACACAGCAGCAGAAGGGTCCAAGAGAGCAATGCGGCTGTGGGGCCGAAGGCTACATGACAAACATGGGCAGCACAACACAAATTAGAGGTGGGAACATGACATTTAAGTCTGGCATAGCAACCTCCCAGCTCATACAAGGAAGGGATATAGAAAGGATTGGGAACATGTTGAGAATAGAACTGGACTAAAGGGCTGCTGCATATGGTGTGTAGTTGGCAAGGCCAGGAAAGGTTTGAAATGTTGGCACAAGTATGGAACAGTTGAAGGAGAGAAGATGGCACACCTATCAATTGGAACAAACTGGAACTGAAGCAGCAAGCTGCTACTGTTTCTTCACAGTTAGCAGAAAAATGTGTCTCCAGCTGACATCACAGAAGAAATATTATTGATCAGTAAATAAGACCTTCAATCTTTTAGTTCCAAGTTGCCTGGCTTAACTGTAGACAGTCTAGCACTCACCACCACAGCTCAGCTGCCTCTATATGAACACATATTTGAAAATCCAGTTACTTAATGGAACATCTGTAAGGAAGAGAGAAGCAGCAGTTTCCCTCTGAAGTGTTTATCTGAGGAGTGGAGAACACAAATGAGTGATTTAGTAAGAGATGGAACTACCACCCTTCCCCTATGAGTTCCATTTTGTATTTATCAGAGCCAAGCTGCTCTCTGAAGGCTGAAAGTACTCTTGTGTCTTTTTCTCTAGACTCAGATAATTTTCCCCATGAAAAGATTCAGTTGAGCCACTTGAGATTGATGAGAATTCTGAGTCTTGTCAGTAAGAGATGTAGCTGCTATAACTGGTGAACAGAAATTGCAGGGTCTTACTTTGATAAGCAAAGACAGTCCAGGCTGCTGGGGAGAAAAATAATTTCTGTAGCTCATTGGCTTCAATATAGCTTTGAATTTTCCTTGTTTCACATTCAGAAGAGGTGGCCTGACAAGGCCTAGGGATGTTTGACCAGTCCCTGTCTTTGCCACAGCATTTGTGCTAGTACAATGATTAGCACAGAGCCACTTGGCTGTTTCAAGTTCCGATCCTTGCAGACATGACCTTTAATTTTAATGTCTCAGAAGCATTTTCCTCTTCTCTCTCCACAACCCTGCACCCACAACCTTGTCTAGCATTCCTACCCACAGCCCATATTCAGTGTGTCTGCTAAAAGTGGAGTTTGATTTAATTTCCCTCAGACAGATCATTTTGTTGACTTGAATGATTCCCTACCAAACAGGACCACAGGTCACTCCAGAGAAACACCATTATGACGCAAATGCATAACACTTAATACACTTTATCCAAGTGTGGATGTAACTCATTACTGCCCATGGTTAAATTCGATTCCTCACTCCCTGAGAGGAGTGAGGTAAAGTGGTAAAGAGCCAATTTTCTCAGAATTCTGAGATTCATTCATCAAGATAATACCTAGTGGCAACAAAAGAGAAATGTCCTAAAAACACCAGAGAACCACTTGCACTGTGGTGCTTTTTAAAAGCAGGTGCTAGTCTAAACAGACTTTCAAGAAGCAGGATATCTACAAATAACCTTGCAGCTTTGTGACATATTCTCAGAATATTAGAACTATTATAGATCAGATCTATTTTTAAAAAACGTGCAAAGTAGTGCTGCATTAGGGATAATTGTGTACAAAAAGTGTCTGATTATACATTCAATGGCCAGATGTCATTCTTTTAATATTCTTTTGATATTGGAAACTGTATTTGAACTTGTTCTTATATTTTTGCTGCAAGTGGAATTGTTTGACTTTGTGCTATATTGCTAGAGCTGGAGCAAAGTTAACTCCTATTGCTCGAGCAAAAGGTGAGTGCCAGATGACTGTGACATGCATGGTGATGACCACAAAATGGGTGGACATGGATTTGTTAAAAAGCTTACAGGTGAGTGACACTGTCATGACGCTTCCCCCTACGGATACTCCTGTTACTTCTATCTTCAGGACTTGAAATTATAAAATAATTTTAAGTACTTTTACCATCAAACTTTCCTGCTACCAAATCATTAAGAGGTAAAGAATTCTCAAAGTTGAAAAGAGAGATACATAGCAGTAAAAACAGTGGATGACTGAAAAAACAAAGATTATACACAGTGAACAGACTAAAATTTGTTTAGAGCTAATATAAAGTACACATATATATGCACGACATATAATCAGGCAATTTTCAAATGCAGTTTAGCTGAATATGTCTCTGAGACGTATCTCAATTATTCCTCTTGCACAGTCTGGTCTGTGAACTTATACTGGAGATTTCAGTTCAGCCTCATTTCCTAGAATATGAGAAACCTTATATAGTGCTGCTGTTTAATCTATTTAGTATTATTCTCTTAAGATTTGGCTACCATCCCAGGAAAACCACGTAGATAAGGGAAACATTTGCAAAATAAAGGTGAAACCTTGGAGGAGTTAATCCAAATAAACTAAAAGGGATTTTTTTTCTGCAGGAATCTTAGAAAATCCAGTTGCATAAATTCAAGGAACTTTAACATATAGACATTGTTTTTACTGTAGGTATGACTACCACTTGCAAATAAACCCCCTGCTAGTTGTTAATTAGCTATCTGGACAACAATAGCAATGAAAACACAACCCATAAACACATTATCAGATTGCCTGTACATAGGGCAATTGCACAGGCAGAATCCCTAGGCACTTTGTGTTCTGGTTCTTGGCTCACAATAAAACCCAGGATGACAGATCTTTACTCTGGTGTTTTCCCTACTGCAGTCATTCCTGAACCTTCTTACCCACACATACCCCAGATCTCCTCAGTGTTGTTCCTTTTACAGTTACTTTCTTCTGGAGGGCAAGCAAAAATATCCATATTTTTGAACTGCGTGCACATAGACTTGCAAAGATGTGTATTCCAAAATGGCATAGACATTAACTGGAAACTCCAAAGAAAAGTGCTAAACATTTGTCTAAGGCAAATGACTTGAGGTAAAATCCCATAACTCAAAATAACTTTTTCTTGTAGCTGTTCCCAGAGGAGACAGAATGAGGTATTCTGTATTTTCAGCAAATAAAGAATGGAAAGGAGAAACATGTTTCCTTATTCTTTTTGAGGTTGTATGTTCCATCAAAAATTCCATTTAAACAGGCTACGAGAACCCTGGTATAATAATCAGGGAGAAATGGAACCTTCAATCATCTCCTTTTCAATCAAACATTTTAATTTGGAAGCAGAAGACTGAAGTACAGGAATATATGGAAACTCACTCTGCTCCTTGATATGAGATAACTAATTCATAAGGGCGCCACATCTGCTATATGCAGGGGGAAGAGGGAGTGTCATAAAAGCAGAGGAAATTGCCAGCATATTAAGTAGCAAATTTCCATAAATGTCCTCAGATTTCTATCAATCTGTATATGTAAACTTCCTCTGAGCACAGCTTCTGACATTCAGATCAAAAATAATGGTCAAGAGAGGTAAATGAGACTATTGGCATTTATTTTCATCACCAACAAGTGGTTTTAAATTGTCAGTGTTACTGACATGCTACGAAAAACTCTGAGACAATCAGGAACTAACAGGAAGTAATCAGTAAATTGGGGGAGACTAAAAAGTAAAAAAGAGGACAAGTTTAGCAGGGAGTGTGTGAAACTTGACATGAAGCGCAATTCTCCCCTCAGATGCTCTCAGTGTTGGTATAAAAAGTATCTTATCAAAAGTTAGTTTAATCTACCCGACTACCCCTTAGAGTAGGAATAAGGCTTTCAGGCATGATTAGAGTAACCATACCAACAGAAAACTTATAAACTGAACAAAAAAACATCCAAAATTTGTCTCACTACTTCATTAGGACTTTACTAATGAGCACTAAGAGAAATCAGTCACCAAATAAATGTCAGAAGTAATACTTCGAATTGGAAAAAAAGTGTCAGAACTTGTGATTATTGCATCTGAAGACTGAGATTGTTGGAACTCAAAGACTGAAGAAAAAGCCAAGCAAAAGAGGTTTCTGACTAAAGGAATATAGGTTAGAATGCAAACAAATGAAGAGTACAAAACCCATAGTACAGCTTCTTCTATTCTCTTCCTTTCTCATGGCAGTGCACTGGCCTTGTCTGTAGATCTAATCCCTTGGACAGGCTTTCAATTCCAACCCTTAAGTTGACCAGAATTGATGAAGACCCAGGATCTGGAAGGCTGGATACTAAGCTTGGAGTCTGAACATATCGAAAGGAATAAAAGGGCAGAGTATGAATCTTCAAAACCTGCAGCCTCCCAGAAGCTCCTCTAGTCTCCTTGGCACTGAGGTGAAGGAAGGGCAATATCAGGCAGTGACAAGCCAGCGTCATGTACTCAAAGCTTTTAACATCAAAGGAGCCTGGTGCTCAGGGTAAAGCACAGCACATCCCTAGCAGAGCACCTGGTGGTTGGTATTGATTGCACTGGAAATGAGGAACAGGGAAAGGAAAATGAGAATAATATTAAGTTCAAGGGTACTGACAGTCAATGAGCAAAGAACAACAAGATTCATACTGACATTTACATGTGTTTGTCCTGTTTCAGCTCGGTAAGTGCTTACCAGCCCTCCTATACTATCAGTCCATCATGCCACAGATAGTGTGCTACAGTCAGGATTAAAATGGTGCTTTTTCTTTTCAGCTAACACAGCAGAGTCCTTCACCACCCCAGCTATTTACTAAAATACATCACATAGAATTTTAGGCCCTAGAACAAACTCTCTTTTGGTTAAAAAAACCCCAAAAAAGTATATAGAAGCATCCTTTACAGACCTTTCCCCCACCAGTTTGCTTAGTTTTCCTTTCGAATAATTTGATTTCTTTGCCACTTACTAATTGGAGAAATTTTCAGGCTCATACTATCATTTCTGTATGATATAGCCTAAAGAAAGCAGATCATGACCCTGTGAATGAGACACTAACCTGGGGTGTAGGAGCCTGCTCTTCAGAAGAACAAAAACTAGGTCTGATCATTTATTTCCAACAGGAATTTCAATCTGAATACTTGTTGTCTGGTTACACAAAGCCAATGCCTGCATTTTCCTGTAGGATTTATCTTATACTAAGCAAAGCAGGAGGAGAGTAAATCCAGTTACAAAGAATCTGTAAAACATAACCCCCAGGTTATGCTCTGAGAACAACATTATCATTTGCTGCCCATGTGGGACATGAGTTCTCTCCTCACTCACCCTGATAGTGTTTGTCAGGAGCACAAACTCAGACACAAGAATAGCTTCAGAAAAAATAGAACTGAAGACATAAAAATCATCTTAATTATAGCAACGGAGTTTCAGTGAACAGAAGCATCTGCCTTTGGGCAGGCAGCACGCATGGAGCCTACGCGTGGGTGCGACGCCTCACATCAGAAGGGACAAGTGTCTCAATCAGCCGTTTGCTGAGACCATGGGAGGGCTTAGACAAGCTCCTTACACACCCAAAAAACGTGTTTGGAAAAAATCTCAATGTGTTTCCTAAAGTCTGCTGGATTGTAGTGTTAAGCAGGTGATCATTTTGGTCAGTGTTGCCTGAAAAAAGACTTAATCCACACACATGATAATATCACTGCCTTTCATTGAACAGAAAAATATCAGTATCTTAATTTTTGAGTAACTTACAAACCATCTCTGGACAAGAAAATAAATGGATTGCATGCTATTAATACTCTCATAGCTTCTTATTTGCTGGAGACAAATTTGGTGATGATACTGCTTTTATAGGGTCAGATTTTATACTTATGGCTTTCAGTATGCTGCACCAATCTTTCTAAAAGCTGCTTGATAACTTAATATTTCTTAATTAGAAAATGTTATCAAAGGAATAGGTAATTCAAGAAATAGTGGAAAAACCCTTTGAAATATTTGAATCTCATAAAATGTGAGTTTTGAGTGATATGTTATCACAGTTGCCTTTCTTTGTGAAACATTAGCCTAATCTCTGATGCTAAGCTTATGTACTAATTCCTAATCTCTGCATAAAACAAATAGCTGTTAAAGCAGAGTAAGATGATGGAATACAACATGTAAAATTCAATCTAAAAGATTCATAGAGCTGCATGAACTAGTCATACTGGCATTCATTTCCTCACAGGTCTTTTTAACGCGAATGTTCTTCTACATTGTTCTCCTACTACTATTCTAACTTCTGCAATAATCAGCAATGTGGGCACCCCAGAAACCTTTGGAGAGAGTGGGGCATTATTCTAATGGGAAAGGGCTGGCCTTATATTTAGGTCCTACAGTGGCAAAGGCCAAATAATTCTTTGGTGTAAATCTGCTAGTTTACCCACATCTCAGAAGTCTGTCTGCTTCTCCCTTAAGCAGCTCACAGCATTTACCAAAGATGGAAAGAAACATGGCAGTTTGCATCTGATTGCAACAAACCTGTTGCTTTTCTGAGCATTCATAGGAAGAGTAGAAAACTGTTAAATGTATTATATGGTTGCAATATATAAACATATAGTTTGCTTTTCCAACAAATATTCTGTTATGGGATCCACATTGCTTTTAGCACAGGTATATTGCTAAAGTAAATTTACTTTGCTTGTGTATTTGATCTTGTGTACCTGAGCACTTCAGTAACATGGGAAAAGTGTTTGGGATAACTATAGAGGCTTATTGGTTTGGTTATGAATCCTTAATGTCAAGTGCTGAAGAGAAAACCTTCACATGCACTTTTTATTAAAAATTATGTTTTTCAGGACAGGGTAATTTTTTTTAACACTATCTGCCTGGAAGAATGAAATTCAGCAGAATTGTTTTATATCAGCACAATCATTACTCATGTAGACATCAATTTAAAAATTTCTACTGCATTTTTACATGGTTATTGTACTGTTCAAAGTAAACACAGTCTTAAAAGTGGTTTTTTTTTCCTTTTATTTGCCTTCATTTGTCATTTTTTTCCAATTCAATCCTTTTTAATGCTTTCAGTGAAGATAAATGGATTTCAGTATTTATCTGTTCTGTTCCTTTTATTCTACACAAGGTAGTTTGGTCATTCTGCTGGGCACTCTGGGACCTGAGTGAGACCTGCGAGCCTTACTTCTGCTGTACCTGCACCGGGGGGAATAGCTGCCCTCCGGGGCACCCAGTGGAGCTCATGCTGAAGGACTGGCTTTTCTCAGTCGTGCCCTCTGCTCCTTGCTTTTTTTCCCCTCTTCTTTCCAGTCACAGTATAAGCAAGACTCACACTTATTTTCATGTTTCAGATCTGCAAATAGTCCTGACTTTTTGTTTTCCTATATATGCGTCTTAGAAGCATTTACGGACTTCAGTTTGAATGTTTTTTAATTGCTTTTCCTTGGACTTTATTTTTTTAACCTTCGTAACCAATCTTTTGTCAAGCTATTATAATAACAACCAGGATGTGGACATGTATTTGATGTCTACAGCATAATAGCACATCTTCTTTATACAGTATAACTTGTTATTTCTTTTTCACCTGCTTTGCACCTTGTGCAGATGTCATCATTCAGCTGCCTTTGGAGATACAGGCAATAGCTTCTTTACTTGCCTCTATAAATATCATTCATCTCACAAAATTTAATGTTTTTCCCTTTAAAACAGAATATACTCAAGTGGTTTGTGGTATTACATTTGCTAATACCACTGTTTCTGGAGTATCTCAGAGTTTTCTCTTGTTCTGTGAATGTGAAGTACTGTTCTTTGTTCAGGTTTTCTACAGACCCTGAAATATTCTGATATTCTCTCTTTAAACACCCTGATTCTAATTAGTTTTTAGACTATTTGTCGTGGCAGCTGGACTGAGTCAGGATTCCTTTCCCACCACAACACCTATTTGGTATCAGAGGTGAGTCATGGTTACAGTGCCCTGCTCAAAATGTTTGGTGGTCATGAGCTGGGAATGCAACTGTTTAGGTTCTTTGAAAGCACTTGAACCTCTTGGTTATTTCCAAACACATAAGATACAGGAGTAGAAATCTAAGGGATGCTAAATTTCTATGAATTTTGTGAAGACAAGTGCCTAGGAGAGAAGTGTGCCTGAGGAAAGAGCAGGACCAGCTGCCACCCGTCCTGTTGGCAGCCTGCCCAGCCACCACCAGCTGAGGATGGGCTGGCCGGGGGATAGAGGGCAATGCAGGGGTTGAGCATTAAAAATGGGGAAAACAGGTTATCATAGTGGACTTGCTGTGCTACAGAAGGAAGCTGAATCTGTCTGAATGTTGGATATTGGCTACCCAGTGAGGTATTGGGTCAGGCCGTCATTGTGAATAGGAAGAGAGCGGATGGAGAACCTGCCCCAGGAATGTGCAGGAGGCCTCAGCACCCAAATTGCTGGTGGGACAGTGGAATCTGCCAGAGATTGGGCAGATGGCCCAAGGCACAGCCTTTTCTGCTATCATGGTGGGTGGCTGGGTGGGTACCTTGTGGTGTGGTGCCAGGGAAGCCCATGGGACAAGTGGCTGCCTGGCTGGAAAGCCTGCTCCTTGGGAAAATCAGGGCTGGATAACCATGAAAACAAGTCACAAGAATGAGGAAAACCTTTGCAGCCCTCATGGGATGGGCTGGGCATACCTTGGAACCCTCCAGGTGTGAAAAGGCCCCAGCTCTGTGTACAGAAAGGGAAGCATGTGGTGTTCCTGTCAAAGGAGGCATTTGGGGTGGCATGGGCACATTCCCCACTTTCTGTGGAGCTGGGGTGGAAGGAGACTGCTGAAGTGGGCTGGCGTTGGAAACATAGCTCCTGTTTTAAGGTGACCAATGGAACTTGGCTGAAAAGAACTCTATTTTCAAGTTCGAGCACCTAAATTATCTAGATACTTTGGAAGTTTTATTTGAGAGGAACCTAGTCTCAGATATTCAAGTCCTTTTCTTCCCCTCAAAAGAAGAGTCCGTTCCTGTGATAATAACTCAAACACTTTGATTATCCTGCATTCTCCTGCTGCAGTTTACCACGACAATAAGATTACCATGCATTTGCTTACACATTTCTTAAAAACTAGTCCTAAAAATTTCCACTTTAGCATGCCATCAGAAATGAGACCAGTGCTTCCCTTTTAAAAGTCCCAATGTGCATCCAGTCTTTGACATCAAGTGTCACTTCCTAATGGTAGTAAGAAGATAAATAGTATATTTAGTCAAATCTCATCACTTTCCTTTCTGTGGTCCTGTTTTACATTGTCTCTGTTGTTTGCTATTATCATTAACTTATATTTGCTGGAAATTGCTCAGTGCAGTTGTTGCTGTTGCCAAACAGTTGTGATATAACTCCTCTCATGAGCCCATTCAAAGTTTATCAAAATCAAGAGATACAGTGACTTATTTTGTACAAATCTGATTTTTTATATTTAACGTGTAACTCCCCAGGGTTCAAAAAGGGAGCAGCATAACTTCCCTCCAGCAAGCCTTAGCTCAGGCCAGCTTTCCTGCAAGAAGGATTTGCTTATGATGGGTACCTGATGGGAACACAAAGTGCATTTAACACCTTCTTTTTTTTCTGTCAGAAAAGCATTTGCTTAGACCATAAGCCAAGATACCTTAACCTGACGAATAATGAACTCACTCACGTTCAGCACATCCATTATAAATTCACAAGGTTTGTTTGGGGATTGAAGCAAGGAAGTTTCTATCATCTGCTGGTCACATGGCTCTATTCCTGCTGTCCTTAAGGAGATCAGTGTTTGAAGAAAGATAATCAACAGCCTGACACATCAAGGGAAGAATGTTCTTTAAAAACCTTTTTCTCACACACACAAAAATAGTTGTTTTGTGTTTCAGTACTTGTAGGCAGTCAGGTTAAATATGTCTAGCATAATTCCAATTCAAATAGGATTTGTATACGTAAACTTAAATTAAAATAATATTTATAGAAAAATATTCTATGCTGATGTTTGACTTTTTTTTTTAATCAGTAGAACAAAAATACATGCTGTGTTTTACACATGTGTTGGGGGTTAGAATTTTTCAATTTGTTTCTTTCTCTCATGGAATTTTGTCCTATCTGTTGCTTAGAAACAATAACTACCAATACTTAAGACAACAAAAGACGTGGCTGGGAGGAAGAGGAAGGGAAAGGGTACATCTGGCTACTTTCTTACCTGGGGGGTTTTCTCATTGGAAGGGCAAAGATACCTCCAGATTTTGGCCAGGTGGTGAGGGGTTGGGTTCGACTCCTCTCCCTGTCTCGCTCTCGGCATTGGAGGAGGCACAGCTGTTCTATGGTTGCTGCACGGAGGATTCGCTGCCGCTACGGAGATTTTGTACTCCCATTGCTTCTCCTACTGTGGGTGAGCCTTTGCTTGTTAAAGCAGCTGTTGAACTGGGACCTCATTAACACCTGATCTGACTGGAAGGTACCCTCACGATCTATTTGGGTGCCTCAGGGAAAAAACCCGNTATTGGGGTGCCTCAGGGAAAAACCCCGGGCCCCCGACCCACTCCCCCTCCCCAGAGGATGCATCTCCCCAGCTGAGTGCAGCAGCTGCTACGGAGGAGCCCGGCTGCCGCTGCTCAGCCCTGCTTCTTTCTGCCGCTACCTCAGGCTTTTTCACTACACTCTAANTGGGTTCGACTCCTCTCCCTGTCTCGCTCTCGGCATTGGAGGAGGCACAGCTGTTCTATGGTTGCTGCACGGAGGATTCGCTGCCGCTACGGAGATTTTGTACTCCCATTGCTTCTCCTACTGTGGGTGAGCCTTTGCTTGTTAAAGCAGCTGTTGAACTGGGACCTCATTAACACCTGATCTGACTGGAAGGTACCCTCACGATCTATTTGGGTGCCTCAGGGAAAAAACCCGGGACCCCGACCCACTCCCCCTCCCCAGAGGATGCATCTCCCCAGCTGAGTGCAGCAGCTGCTACGGAGGAGCACGGCTGCCGCTNAGCAGCTGCTACGGAGGAGCCCGGCTGCCGCTGCTCAGCCCTGCTTCTTTCTGCCGCTACCTCAGGCTTTTTCACTACACTCTAACCCACAGCCCCTGCCTGCTGGGACGCCCCGCCGCTCCTGCTACAGCTGCGGAGTTTCTGATACATTCCATTTGCTACTGCTGTCCCAGCCGCTGTTTTGAGGTTCCTGCTGCAGCCCGTCCCGCCGCCCAGCCTGCCCGCCCGCCATGACCGCCCGCCATCACCGCGTGAGGGAGACGGGGCTGAGCGCGTGCCACAGCGCCCCCTGCAGGCGCGGGGGAATCACCGCACCCGCCCTGCCCGGCCGGGAGCCAGCAGCGCCCCTGCTGGCTGTGAGCGGAACTGCACCGAGGGGAAAGTGCTGGCAGCCGAGAGAAGGCTGTGGTTGGGTTTGTGGTTCGGTTTCTGGTTTCGTTCATTGTTGCTGCTGCTGTTGTTTGTTTGCCTTGTTATCCACATACATACTAGTAAAAAACTCTTATTCCTCTTCCCATACCTTTGCTTGAAAGCCCCTTAATTTCAAAGTTATGATAATTCGGAGGGAAGGGGGTCATATTTTTTCCATTCCAAGGATGGTTCCCACCTTCTTAGCAGACACCTGTCTTTCAAACCAAGACAATATGTAAAAATCAATACAAGCCCTTCCATGTATTGCCAAAGTACTTTTGTATTTTTCAGACTGGATTCTTCCAGGTGTTCATTCTATTAGTTTCACCTATTTTTGTATCTCTGGGAAAACATTTTATATTATGCAACTGTAAAAAGACAGAGTGGAGTCTTATGTTGGAGACTTGGCAAATCAAGATTTACTTTTGTTTAATTTTAAATTTTAACTACTTTTCCATCAACTAATCTGTTGTGCAAATTCCCTTGGGATCTGAAAGCTAAATCTTTTTTTGCTCATATCTGACAGCCTGGGGAAAAAAAAATTGCATTTGCAGCTTACTGTCCTTTACACTTGACAAAACTAACATGAAATGAGGGTAAAATTGATTGGGAAACAGTGTTCAGACAACAGTATGTACAGACCAATAGTTTAGTTTCAAACAGGAAGAAGATATCGACTGGATTTTTCGAAGCTTGCCCTGGGTCGGTATTTTTATTACTAACTTGGGTGGTGGAATACAGGACACAATTTTAGGTCTGAAGATTATCCCAGGCAGTCGGTGGCAAAGATGCTGAAGGACTAGCATTCAAACTGATATGGATATGGGAAAGGGATCTGAAAAAACCAGAAGCAATTCAATAACAATCCATGAAAGATGGTACATTGGGATAATCACCTGCATAACTGGAGGCACTATAGTTTAGGTAAGAGTTTTGAAAAAAAGAGAATTTGGCATTGATATCATACAAAAAATGGAAGATGGATCAACAGTGTTTTAAAATAGCAAGCACCATCCGAGCAACAGGAACAGGACAGGTAGGTAAGATGAGGAAAATAATCGTACTGCTCCGTGCTCTATTAACAATATATTTTCTGTGTCACTGTATCTCATTTTGAGCACCTTACTTGAAGGGAAAAGAAAAGTCACCAAGAGATGAAGTACAATCTGGCGCATGGTAGAGCAACGGTAGAAAATGTCACATAAGGAAGGCGATATTTCTAGCCTGAGATAGCAAAGACTGAGATGAGATATTGTGAAAAATATCTTCCTTTCAAAAATGAAGGGAATATTCTCTTCTCCGTGTTCAGCAGGGCTCAAATGCAAACAATGTGCCTCAGCTGTAGCAAGGGAGAGTTAAATTAAGCATCTGGGAAAATGTTTAAAATTAAGATGCTTTGCAATATGTTGCCTGGGACAACTGTGAAATCTCTAATACTGGAAATTCATTAGAAGCATAACAAAGTTCTCCACTTTCTTATCATCATGGGCTGTGGTTCGGGGATTCTAATTCTTGCTATTGCACAGACCTATTACATGGTGCCAAACAAGGACCAAATCTTCTGCAAATAGGGTGAAACATTTCTGTAGTTTCAGTTGTTCATGCACAGGGCCTTAAAGCCTTAGGCATCCAAGAAGGTAAAAGAGCAAAGGGCAGGGATAGAGCTGTTAATAAAGAAGTTAAAATCCTTGCAGATTAAAGGGATCTTTTTTTTTAGAGATGCTAAAATATCACAACACTTGCTGTTTACCCTTTGGATCTATGCTGCAATCTGAGGAGGTGTAAACTCTGTTTGACACCTTCTCAGCTGATGGGGCATTCAGAACTCTCTGTGTGCCTCACTTGCTTTTCCTCCTGACTTGCTTTGTGTGGTGTATATATACCATGGTATATTTGGCTAACAGAAGAATTTGATGAACTAAGAAAAAGATAAATGGAAAGGAAAAAAAAGAGGGAGAAGGGTCCTGCAAGTGTGGACTGAGCGCAGAAAGCTGAGGGAAAGAACAAGCTGACACAAGCAGTCAGCACAGAGCAAAATCTACCCTTGCAAAACTGCAGGAATTTTCATGGAAAATATGTTATTTATCATGAATTTTTTTCAGCTGAGCAAATGAATGACTACCAAACAATTCTTAGAGATAATAATCTGGGTACTTTCAATTTTAAATTTGCCTTCCTTAGAAGTAGATTATTATTTTGTAGACCAAAATATGGTTCCTGGGCAATAACTTATTGCAGAACACAGCATTGCATGAGGAGAATTAGCATTTGCGCAGCTGGTGGTGAAAGCAAAGCAAAAGGCTAGTCACATTTCTTTGGATTATTTTGTAAAGTGAAATTAATTCTTGTGCAAAATGCCAGATAAAGAATCCAGAAGCAAAGTCTCCATTGATTTCAGTAGAGCAGAATCCATTCCTGAGTGAGAATCCAGCCAAATCCAATGTGTAGAGCCAAAGTGCAATGGGTTGCTTGACAAAAGAGTAATACCCCTGCCTAGGAGCCTAGGGCAGACAGGCTGACCGACCTTTTCAGTCACTGCCATCTCGAATAAGACTGCCAACCATAATGATACCTAGGGATCAAAATACCCATCTGCTATATATGAAGCTGTGAAAAGCAGCTGTCTGGGTGCTATTCACAAAGAAATGTGTTTAACTCAGAGCTAAGTATTTGCCCAAATGCAATAGTTCAGAGGAGGGGCTGTCACTTTCTAGTGGTAGGGGTGTTGTTCATTACTTCATGCAAGAAGGGCACTGTCAGTGCACTGTGAGCAGAGGGCTGAAGAAGCAACACCCAGCAAATTACAGATATATTCACTGAGATGGGCAGGAACTAGCTAGGCCTGCTTTGGAAAAGGGTGACTGGATGGCGTCCAGAGGCATCTTCCATAGGAAAGTATTCAGTGAATCTCTGAACTGGTGGTTCTGGACAGCATTCGCTTTGTCTACTTCTGGCCCTGGGCACTGAGTGCAGACCAGAGGACACCCAGAGGTTAATGGACAGCAATTGCTGCTACTGCACCACTAAGGACTCCTCTAGACACTACTCAGTGTCTCCCTGACCATTGCAGAGATGAGAATAATGGTGATTCCAGCCTTTTGAATGCTAACAAACTCAGCACAGCACCCAGGACTCAGACCATCAGCTCACTGCCGCATGTAAACAGATGAACAGATACAACTTTAAAGTTCTTCCACTTGAACTGTGACTACTCACTAATAAGACCAAACCTCTTTAGTGAGCTGGACAAATTACTCTGATGTAAACTTGAGTTAGGATAAAGAGGAGGATTTCAGCAGCTCCAAGCAGTACATGTAAAGGTTATGTAAGGTCATTTTTATTTTTCCTCATGTGCCTCTTTTTCTTCTAAAGATATCAAAAAGCAAGGTTAAGTTTTCTCAGATAAGACAAGCAGAAAACAGTGACAGTATTCTATGGCTTTAAAAGGGGGAATAGCTTTGAAAAGCATTTCAAAAGATAACCTTTGTGAAAACTAAGCCATCTTGCCTCTCTGGGAGCTTCTGTATGTACCTAATAGGAAATTCATTTGAATCCAGAAACTGCACCCTTGCTTGGAAAGAGTTAATTGTGCCTTTCATCAAACTTCTCCTTTATAGAAAGCTAGCCAGCCTGTGGAAAAGAGTATTTCATATAAAATATATCTCACTATTGTGCCTCTCAAAATCTTTGCAAATTTAGATTTATTCTATTGTCACAAATAATTTCAAAATATGAAAACCACAGGCATATATTAGAATGAAACTGTAGAAAAACAAAGTATAACATAGTATATCTCTTCCACAAGGTTGTTATTAGACTTATTTATGCTCTTAAAAGTCTGCAGTGATGTGGTTTTTGTCTGGTTTGATGTAAAACAGCTGTATAAACACAGGCTATATGAAAAAGCTTCTGCTACTTGGACCTGAAGTATCATTCTTTGTGTTCACAGTTTCTCTTAAATCTAATAAAAAAAAATACTGTGCTGGTCCACCTTGATGAGCAATGGCTTTAATTTTTCTAGTGAAATGTAACCTTTTAGCAAAAAGCAGAGTATTGTGTAGATACTGTTGCAAATAGAGGTTTGGAAAAATAAAGTGTAGGGAAGGGATTGTATTCTTATTTCCTGGATTAAGCAAAAAACTACTGTGAACATTCTCAAATAGACACATAGTACTTGCATATTTGGCAGTATTTTCTGCCCAGGGGAAAGAAAACACTTGGTGATTCTCCACTGCTAGTACATGAAATTGGACAAAATAACTTTACTACTTGAAGAATCTAAGAAATTACTGTATTAGTCCAGCATTAGTAACCTAAATTAAAACAACAAAAGATGCCAACTGTATTGCTTGGAAATGCTGACCCTTCTCTCAGCTAAGGCTCACTGAGCTTCTGTTCCCAGCGTGGGGACATCACCGGGTCACACAAACAGTTCCACTTGCACAGCTGTTGGAGAGGAGTCATCCAAACAACTTAATACCCTCCAGAGAAAGTTTATTCAAATACAAGGTTAATCAAGAAGCTCTTTTCCCAACTTGACCTCTTTCTCTTTATTAATTCAGTCATAGAAATGGAGCTGGTTTGTTTTTCATGCCTAGCATAACCTTCTCTTTGTTCTTCAATTTGTAAATGTGTCAAATATAATTTGAAATTACAGAGGCCAAGATTACATAAAACAAAATGTAAACCTTGTTTGCGTTATTTGGTTGATGCAAAGGTTTCATCATAAAAGGCTTTTAGATAAATGAATTCAGCTATTAGAGTGCTGCAGCACTGAAATTTTGCTCCAACTGTTTGAACTTTTCAGGGACACTGTCAGGTCATCTTAGATTCAAAACCTAATACATGGCAGGGGTTCTGAAACTGCCTAAGAGAATTAGGCACCTGACTTCTACTGGAAGTCGGTGTGTGGTGGGAAGCTAATGGACTTCCAGCAGGAATTAAATGCCTTTGAAGCATCTATTCATGTCCTTGTGAAAAGAAGCCCATGTCCTTCATGGAGATAAATGAATGTAACTGTTTTCACACCTACCTACCAGCAAAGCACCTGATGCACACATTTTACAAAACCTAAACTAGCAAGAAAACTGTAAGACCTACCTCTACTTATTTAATTGTATTTTGGTTAGCACTAGATCTTTCCTTTCAACGTGCAGTAATTATACTGTTCAATAATGACACTATTAAGTTGTGGCATAGCTATAAGGCTAAATTTCAGCAGATTACTCCATTAAGGACTTTCGGTTTCAGCCTGCCAGGCGGCAACCTGCAGTTTAACCCGCTGATTTTAGTTGTACTCCTGACCTTTTAAAGTGCAGATTCAGAATCTCAGTGCATCCAAGGTTTTCCCCCAAGCATTTTTGCCTGAAAAACCCCACCCCTCTATCTCAGTAGCCTCCATGAAAGTTCATGGCAGGCAAAAAAGAAACTCAGTACTTTTAAAAACAGGTTTCTTTCTTGTTGACTGAGATTTTAGTGTTAAGAAATATGGCATTAAAATTTATGCAGCTTTGAAAATAGATCTCTGACTATCTCTTTTAATTCCTCATTGCTACTTCAAAAAGTAATGTAAGGAATGTGATGTTATCTGCATTTTTATTGTAACTTACTTTTCACACAGCATGGGCATTTGTCACTCCTCTGTTAAATTCTGGTCTTTTTTGGTACGTGTAAGTTTGTATCTCTACTTGTTTTACGAATTTAATAACTTGATACTACATTATGAACACAGCTTTTGGGGATTTGTCTCTTCAATGCCTTTAGAAAAAACAACTGTAGTAGTACCATGGGACTGTAGTCAGAAATTTCTCTCTCTGATCTTAAAAGTCCTATTTATCTGCAGATATTCTCTAAGAATTCTACTGGTCTCCTTGGCAAAGCTACCTCATTCAGTGTTGAGGGTGGCTGCTGTAAGGGGAACTCAGTGGCAAAGCCAGAGGTCTCTTAGGGACAGGATGACATCATGGTACAAGATGGCACAGGGATGGAATATGCAGGTCCTTCATCTCTGGCAATTGACATCTGGATAGAGATGATTAGTGCAGCTATTCCCTCGTCATCTTCAGTGGACATGAAATCCAACCACAAAACTGGTGCAGAGACCTTGCTCCTGGCAGGCTTGGGTCATGAGGAAGGCAGTGCTTGAGCAAGCAGAAGGCCAGGGCTGATCAATGAAAACAGAGCTACCGTACACCAAAGATCCCTCACAGCCTTGTCCAGTCTCTTTGATAAAGACAATTTATAAGTCCCTTGCTTTCATAACCATAGATGTTTTCAGACCTATTGAAAATAGCTGACTAAGATTCCTTTGTGGTGATGAGAAACCAAGGCTGGTTACCAGAAGGAATAGAACAGAGCAACACAACTGTCTCATGTCTTGAAACCATCTGAAGACCCTCTTAATGATTGCTGAAGCAATGGGTCAGGTCCTATACTATTTCTGCTAGTTGGCAGAGGAATACATTGGTAACAATGAGATCTTAGGGTTACAGGCAGCGAACAGAGGTGTTTCTGAATGAATTTGGAAAGAAGGCTTCAGAGCAGTACTTCTCTGTTTTTATAGCCAAGTATTTTTATTCTATGAGATTGAGACAAAGAAGGCCTTGGGAGTAAAAAAAAAAAAAAGGTGTAACAGTGTAATGGATCTTTGGTATTATAATCTCATCTGAAATAACTCAGTAGCAATTTTTGCTAATACATCATCCCCCCTGCTCCAAAACCCAAATAAGACTGCTCTTCTCACAGAAGTTAGGGATTTGAAGCTGATTCAGATTTTACATGGATGCAAATATGAAGGGATATTATTAAGACTATTCCATTGCTGCACAGCTGAGTTGACAGATATCAGAATTTGGACTAATGACTTCAGCTTGAAGCTTTCCTTGTAACTAAGGACTGCAAGATTTGACTTTAAATCAGGAATTTTACCCCTAATAATATCAAAAGAGCTTGCAATTTTTTCACTAGTAATGTACCTTTGTTGAATGTCTGGAGTTAGCTTATTATATGAAAGGATTCCAAGCTTATGTTTTCAAATTCAAATATTGATAAAATGAGTATAAAAATGTTATTCTACAATATTAGAAACCTAAGAGTAAAAGAACTTTTGGCCAGAATTAAGAAAAAGGCTATGATATTAATTCCTAATACAAATTAAACTGAAGAGACTATCTGCATTGTTCTGTATGAAAGAACTACATAATCATGTTCTAAATTTCCTAAAATTGCAGTATTCTGAAAGGCTTTCCAGCTGTGAGGAAACATTTAGTTCTGATGCATACACTATTCTTTTCAGGGGATGGGGTCCTTTGTGACCAATTCTGCTTCTTCTCATGTGTTGTTTAGCTTTAATGCGTTGCACGTTTAAAGGAGAATCAGGAATTCAGCCTAGTCGTTCTTAAATTCTTGCTAGACTTTACGTTAATTTAATCCCTTATTTCTCCAGCTACCTAATACAAAGGATGATTTCGCTGCCATTAAAGATCACTTCTTTTCCTGTTTTCATGTTCTTCGCACTGTTATTATTCTTCTAATTGAAATTTCCTTTCTAGCCATAATGAACACTCAGAGCATTTCATTGAGAAAAATGAGGAGTTAGAACATTTTCTATTTCCCTAATCAAGACCCTGTCATTATTATTACTGAAAGCCAGAGAAACAGTTGAAGAATGACAGAGTTACATGAAAGAGAAAAAGGACACTGCCAAAGTGATTCTGAAATCACAGTCATTTAAAATAACACTCTGGATGCTGGCATGGAAATCTAATTGCCTGTTGTGTAAACTCAGTTACTAGTTGCATTACACAATGCTCATGCTTCAGTCACAATTGAGGCAAATAGGAACAGAAATTTGGAAAGTCTTTGACTGCTATTGTGCAATAATTCATACCACTCATCAGTATGTCAATTTTCAATTTAATTTGATATTTTTGAAACAGAAAGCCACAGTGATTCAATTCTAGAAGAAAATGTATCCTTGAAAAAAAGTCATGTTTTGCAAATGAAGAAAACAAAAGTAGGATAAATTTTTATTCTACCACTTTTGACAGTATCCTCTTGTAGAAAAGACTACATAAATTCTAAAGACAAAATTTTCTCCTCATTCACATTACAATATCTCCAGAATATACCTACCAACTTTCATACTATTTTCCATTAAATTCGATCTGCAATATCACAAAGGCTGATTCATCTTTTGGTCTCAGATAAGTCACTTCTAGGAAACAGGCATGATGAGAGTAAGACAGAAAGCTCCAAATAATCTCTGAATTAAGAATGTGTTCAGTAGACACAGTTGGTTTCTTTCCATCCCACAGATTTCTTATCCTGAAATCTGTATTTCACATAATGGAGAAGAACAGGACATGGAAATTTTATCTGAAGGCTAAATTAAAATCCTCCTGCAGTAACCTGCTTGAGGAGCAGAATGATGGGGAAGAAGGAAGGCCGGGACTGGTGCAACACAAAAACATTAAGTGACAGCCCCCCAAAAATGTCAAGAGGTCTTCCATCAGGAGATATGCTCTCCACATCATCCCACCCTCTGGTGGTGCTCTCTCTCTCTAGCTATTTCACTTGATTCACATTGTTTCGATACCTGCTGAAATTGTCCACACTGTTTCACTGTTATTACTGTTGCTATTTTACCTATCCACACTTGTTTCTGCCAGTCGGTTATTCATAATTGCTAGGGCTCCAACCCCACCAGAGAATCCATTTTGCTTTGAATTAGAGCTCATTTGCCTTGGATACCCATTAGCAGTTTCTGACAGCTGTTTCTGCATGATGGCCAGTGAGACTTTATTGGAGGCCAGGAAGTCTTTCATGGAGATCATCTCTCCTGACAGACGGCGTCCATCTGTGTCACTCTCATTGACAACGTCAGTCTCGATGGAGATGTTTCTCCGGCTGCGCACATTTCCTGGCATTACCACATTCCTCCGTGAACGAAATAATCTTCTTTGGCATCTGTGGCAGCACTTGCAGGCCAATTTCTTTAATATCCAGTTTATGGACTGCTTGATGACAATAGAGATCACATTAAATAAGGAATAGATGCAGCACACCCCCATGAGTATGAAGACAAAGTTGCCAAAGCGGTAAAGGCCTTGGCTGTCATACCTGATGTTCTGGCTACTGACCAGATCACCAAAACCAATGGTGCTGAAGGCCACAAAGCAGAAGTAAAGTGAGTCAAAGTAACTCCACCCTTCAATCGGTGTGTACATTGCAGAGGCACAGCAGGAAATGATGAGGGATGCTACACATAAAATCAGCATAACGTAGTACACGGAGGGCTTCCAGCCCGCCAGGCTGTCCACCTCAGAGGTCCCCGAGCCCCGCCGGCCGTTGTGAGGGAGAACCCCTTTCCTCCTCAGCTGTCTTTCGTGGCAGGACTTCATGACGTAAGCTATGACAGTGATCAAGCGCTCCAGGAACAGGTTAAAGAACAAAATGGTCCCTGCACATCCTATAAGGCCATAAAATATCAGAAAAATTTTGCCTCCAACGGTGGCTGGGGTGGTCATACCAAACCCTGGAAGAAAAAACAGAACAGTTGAAAAAATAAACCTGTAGGTACTGTGTTAGGACTTTCATCACATGCAAGACTGATGAACTGGTAGCAAATCCCTGTGGTTCAGCTCAGCTTTGAGGAAAAAAACATTCTCCCCAGCAGTTACCCACTTGTGCTTGACTATGTCTGAGCTGTAAGGGGAAGGGATGCATGCCAGCATTTCCTCCAGAATCAGAATGAAACAAAAAGCAGAACAAAGCACACAGGAAGGAAAACACAGTTTAGAGGAGGTTTGAATTTTTGTCTGGTTGCTACGTTCACTCTTTCCCTCTTTGTGCTTTGGATTGTTTCCAGGCTTTGGGGTTATCGCAGCCACTTTATTCTCTCTGATGATTTTCTGGACCATGGCTCTGTCCCAGGGGTGGGTCTTGCCTTCCAGAGGTCCATCTGCACCAAATCTTTGAAGGCAAAATTTCTCTGAGGCTTGCCTGACTCCTGCTGTTAGAGCAGGTGGCACATCACCCAGCACTCAGCACCCACCGGAGCCTGGCTGTGGAAGCCCAGGCTGGGAGCACACACCAGATGATGTGGCCCCCGACAGGATCATCAGCCCCTCATGAGCGCCCCAGCAGGAGTTAAAGACACTCTGCATCTGACCCTGCTGTTTGTTATCAACTCATTATCAACCCCCTTTTAAATCAGCATTGCTGAAGTTTTTCTATTTCTCTGTGTCACACTGTGGACGTGCAGTCCTAAGAATTTTCTCCTTCTCACGAACCATGTAGGAAAACAAAGATAAACTGGAACATTTTTACTCTCTTTCTAATCTTGTGTTTTGCTAACTGGAGCTGTAAGGCTTCAGCCAATCACCCTGGGGGGTGGGACGACACTGTCCAATCACTATTATGTATATATCTCTGTATAAAAGTTAGAATCAAAATAAAATCTGTCACACTTCTGCTTTCTACACTGCTTGGTGTGGTTCTTGGCTCCTTACTGCTGCAAACAGCGACATCACACTCCACAGCTCAAGTCTGCATGTGGATCTTATCGAAAGTCTCCTCTGTTCTGATTCCCTGTCATGGGATGTCTCAGGCTAGAGGTGCTTCAGTCTACTCTCAAATACTTCCCATCCTAAAGCCTGAAAATAGTAATTCTGTTTTGGTTAAAGCTGTTGATAAGAAAATTTTGCTTTAATAAGATATTACTAAAGAATAAAAAGATATCCAGAACATCATTGAGCAAATTGGAGTAACATTCATGACAAATCTTTGCTGGTGTTTTATTAGGATTATTAAAGGATTACATAACTGATCAACTAAGCAAAAGCATTTTTGTTGACAGGACAGAAAAATCACAGGAGACACTGGCTTTTTTTCATTCTCTTTGTAACTATGAGATGCCAATTTTGAAATAAAAGCATTAGGCTCTGAGAAATAAAGGAAAAGGTAGTCGATATGATACACTTGTACTTCGAAGACAAGACAAGAGCAGAGTGAAAAGACCATGTTTCCAACAGTGCCAAAGTGCACGCCTCTTCCCATCACTGGCAACCTGCTCCCAGCACGGGTTCCTCTCTGTCGCTGGTCCTGCCTCATGCTGTGAAGTGACAGCCCTCACCCTCACCGCTCCAGCCTGACCACCACTAACAGCAGCTCCAAGAGTGGGCTCTCCATGGTCACTGCACTTTTGCATGCATCCACAACCAAGCATCAAGTGGTCCTACAGGACGCTCCAGCCTCCTCATTAAACTTCTGTGCTAGAGAGAACTGGACTGCAGCTCTGTGTTGTGGAAAACAACATGACAAGCAACAAACCACACAGATAAAATGTTCTCCATAACAAGATCTTTTGCCTGTTGTTGCCTTTGGCACACAAATATTTCCTCTTGCTTTCCACCCTGCCTTTCTGTTGCATGACCCGATCCCCCTATAACTCTAGTTTTGATGCTTATTTTCTTATTTTCTGTAAGCCCTTCATATAAGGCTGGCTTATATGCAAGTCATGACCTCCACCCTGTGGACAGACACATAAAAACCAATGGACAAGAGGGATCTCTCAGCAGCTGGTGGGATCTGCCCAAAGCAGCTGTGGCGAGGGAAGTGAGGGGCTGCCGGGTCCCTGGCCCACCCTGCTCCTTGAAGAAGAGAAGCAGCTGTAGGCTGGGCAGAGATGGAAAGGTGGGGAGGCCCTGGCACAGGATGAACAGCATTAGGGAGTGGCAGGCATCCCCCACAGCATGAAGCAAATGCCTTGGAAAGAGAAATGCAGTTAAGGCTCACAATCCCAGGGTGGCTTTATGCCTTTGAGCTGCTTCCCATAGGTCCCTCTCGGGATCCTGCCGCTGGCATCATGGCCAGAGCTTGAATTCCTCAGCTTCGTTTTCTTAGTTGACTGGATTTTGTTGCTGGGTCTGTTCTGTGACCCACGAGCAAAGGCTTTACAAAGGCATTCGACAGGAATTCCGGGGAGTCGTGGTGACCTATGAATAAATAACTTAGCCATCAGAGCACCAACGTGACCCATAGAGGACAACAGTGAAAGAGCAGGAAGTTACATTGCAGATTGGGAAGCAAATATGGAATGAAATGATGAAATCATATAAAAGAAGAAATAAAAGCAGTGTCTGACACTTGGAAGCTATTACAAAACACAAAATTGCTTCTTGTGATGAAGAAAAAACCAGGACACAACTGCGGGAAAGAAATGCCCATGATTTTATGGTATGAGAGAATGCTGTTTAAGTTTAGTGAATTTTATTTTATATCTTGGGTGACATTTCTTGAAAGCACTGTTTCAAGTAGCAATTGAGATTATAGTTAATCAAGTGGAAATCAGATCATCCTGACTTGGGAAAATGTTTTTAAGGTACTAAAAAGTGTTTCCATCAATTTTTTAGACATGTCTGCAGATATGGCATTGGATTATCACCACTGATAAAAATGCATGACAAATCCTAACTTTACCAGCCCAGCAATGAAGGCAGCATTCTTAGTAAAAATTTCAGGATCCTATTTTGGAATCAGTATAATACTGATTTGCCTGTGTCCCATGATCCATTCACTTCTATAAACTAGTGTGATCTTTCTTAATATTCAGCTGAACTGAGCAAGTACATTCCTTATACTTCAAATTTCCTCCAAATACTGTGGGTTGTTTTTTTCACCTATTGCTTAAGCGAGAATTCAGACTTTTTGGTGAATATTCATATTAGTTCTGAATTTCTCTGCAGCAGATGTACTTTTTTAGAAGTTGGAGGAAATTTAAACTCCAAGTAGAGTCAGCAAAATTTTTCTAAACACTGCACACCTCCTACGGGAAACAAATTTTTAGATGTTGTTTTGGCAGCAAAATTTCTATTATGAAATCTGTTACTGCAAAGCACTCTAAAATTCACCTGTGTATTCAGGTTCTATTGTGTGGATATTTGGAAGGTATACACTTATATAAAAAAAACAGCTAAAAAAGGAAATCGCCTTGACAGTATAATATAATCACACTTCATTATTTCTTGAAGTAAGTGCTGGGTATAAATGGAGAAAAGCAAGCAGCTGCAATTCTTATTAATAGCCAGTTTGATAAGAAGGACTGAGGCCCAACAGGAAGTTCTAAAGCAGAATCCTCCGACAGCAAACAGTAAATAACACCAAGCAAATATTAGTATCTATCTAACAGTATAAAGATTATATTGAAATCTAACAAGAGGAAACAGGCATCGACGGCCTATTCCAGGCCAATAATAGGTCATTTCATTTTTCTTTTGCAAACTGCTCCAATGCTACCAACTGCTGTAAGTGCTTCTCCTGGACCATTACACACACTCATCTCCCTCTGCCTGGTGACACGTGGTTTGGCATTTTATGTTTTAATTCTGGATGTCCTGACATTCACAGGTTACATTAATTAAAACTTCAGTTTTCATTCCTGGTGCACCTGGTGCCATGAAAAAATATGAGAAATAGTTCATCAGTCCTAATCCCTCACGAATGAAGTCTGAGGCCCCCCATACAGCATGTGTGTAGAGAGACTGCAACCGACATATAGAATTCACACTTAATTTTAGATCATGCAATTGGGTCTTTCTATTGTTCTGCAAAATATCTCTCTTTTCCGAGAGGTCTCATTTCCTTTCTGAATGTGAGCGGTTCACTGCTCCTGCCCTTCCCACAAACAGGAAGTAGGTAGAAAGAGGAGGCAACACTATAGCAACAATAATGAGTCATTGTGATGTTAGAAATATAAATATCAACACCAAACAGTGCTCCAGTTTAGCCTACAATCAGAGCTCTGTGATGTTGTGTCTGTATTCCTAATGTATTTTATATTTATTTATTTTTCTCTGTCAGTTCTGTTTAGACACTCACTGGGGAAATGATGAATTTCCAGTGAAACAGACACTGGATAATAATTGAGGTTCATGGTAGATGTAAACCAAACTAAACAGGACAAAGACTTTCATGTGCAGTGAAAAATAATCAAGAAAATAGTAATTAGTGAAGAGAAATACAGGTAGTCTTAGATACCTGCAAAGATGCGGACCCTCCTTTTCTCAGACACATTCTGTACTGGACTATCCGCATAAGGATGTTTTCCGCTTCCAAAAGAGAAGAAACAACTCTAACAGAAACTGTACTTCAAAGACTTCCTTAAGAAAATGTCCTGTACTTCGCACTGTTCCAACAGTGTGCAGACACCAAGAATTTGGCAAAATTCACTTCTGCCATGATAACTTCCTCTGGTGCTCTCTGAGCAGGATAAGTAGTCCTAACAAAACTACTTCTGCTGGAGCAATCCTCACCTGTAGGGACTCTTGTAGGAACAGCTAAAGGGCTCTCAAATCTTGTCACATCACTGCCCTCATGACACTCCTATGTCAGCAAGCATGTAGAAGTGTCCTGCTCCAGAAAGAAAGGAGGACATTAAGTCCTTCTTTCCAGAAAGAGGAGAAAAAGACTTGTTTCTGTGAAGATGTATGAAAGGACATGTCCATGAAAGCAGGCATGGTGCTGTCACAGCTACCTGACAGCAACAAACCTGCGCTTAGGTCCAATTTCTGATATGAAAAAATATGTTTGTTGTTGTTGATTTCGCTAAGTCTATACAGAAAACCACATACACACACACGTGCACGCAGACACCTCTGATTTCCCATCAGTGGAAGATCAGCATCTGAACTGTGTGGCTGGCTGGTGAGATATACATCCATGCGTGTTGTCTTAGACATTAATTTCAACATCTTGATCTTCTCTTTTATGAGAAAGAGAGAATGAGCTAGCCATGGACCTTTCCTTTAATGCAACAATTACTTGACAAAAGAATATTTTATCAGGACAGCCTGGGGTGTGGTATCATTTATTTAATTGCCAATGCTATTTTCTTGTGCAGATGATTAAGTGGTGGGGAAAGGCTCAGCCTGCCCAGGGAGTCAGGGATACACGGCTATAACAGCATTCCTCTGTGCTCTATGCTCTTCTGTTTCCAGATTTGTCTGCCCGAGCAACTTCTGCACCTCCTGCCCTGCATCTCCAGCACTCCAGACCTGTAAAACCTGGAAATGTCTCCAGGGCTATTTGAGCTGAGTCATAACTGCAGACTGCTATGATGAGTGCTCAGCTGCTTGGTGACCTGGGGCCTGCCCTGAGTGCTGCTGCTGCTGCTTCCATCTGTGCCAGTGTGCACCTGCTATGTCATGCACAGGCAGGATGAGAGAGATGTAACCTTCTGCAGACCTCCTGGCGGGGTTCAGTCCATTCCAAAAGGACAAACATTGATGCTGGAACTAATGATATAAGATGTCTTGATGAAACAATACATATATGAGATCTTTTTCCCTCTCTAACTTGTTTGGAGACCAGTCACACCTGACAGACAGCACTCTTGACACTTTTAATGAGGCTGAAGGGCTGGTTGGAGATAATGATTTGAGGACTGCATGGACGCTGTGCTACCACGGGGACAGAAGACTTGTGTAAGAGATTGGGCGTAACATTTCTTGCCCTCTGAGAAAAGGCTTCTCTAGACTCAACCCTGTGACAGAGATGTGGGCTAGTGTCACACCAAATGTGTGAATGGGACTTCAAGGTTAGAAATAGCAAAACCTAGGGCTTTCACTGGTTTGTCCGGGAAGGCATAAAAACTTTTGGTTTTGTGTTAGTGTGTGAGGAAATGTCTCTATTTAATACAGCAAAGTTCAGCTCACAGAGAGTCACTGTTAAACTCAGTCTGGAGAACTGGATGCCTGTTACTGCCCTTCTCTCACTTCACATGTAGAAACTGCATGTTCTGCCTTGAACAGAAACCTACCTTAAGAAAAGCTTCAAATGTTAAGGAATCTAAAAGACGTGAGTAGAAGGAATGCTAAAGGGACAACATTAAATGAACAATGTCTATTAAAATCAGTTTTGATAAACATCTTGAGGGGTCTGTTGACACCTCTGTTACCATGTCTGTGTACTCCTTAAAGAATACATGACTGTAATTTTTATTATTGCAAGATTTTTGCATAAGATAATTTATGGAAATCTCACCATTCTGTTTTATATAATTAAGGTTATATTTTATTTAAGGTTCACACCAGTTCTTCTATAAGAAATGTATACAGCCTTATTACAGCTGCTCTGTGATCATAAATTCAATGTATAAATGTTTTATGCCTACCTTCAGGTTTCTATATATAATTTTTATGTATTTTTTGATGCTGGAGGTGCTAGGTCTAGTGCCTTTCCATCACCCCTAGATAGATTTGTACCTCTGTACTGCTTTTGTGTTACTCTAGGGATAGAACAGAGCTCAGTTTTGAAATACCTTATTACTATTTTCAAACTTCATAACTTGCTGAACAGTAATTTAAAGGTTTTTATTTAGCCTTAAAACATACAAACATTTATCTAATTAAATAATAGATATTGAATATTAAATACAATATTTGTATTTAATATTCAATCACATTTTTGTTTTAATATGGTGTATGAAAAGGCACTTGAGCCTGAATGTGCCTGGCCCTGAGACAACCTGAAATCCTGTGCTCAAATGTACTCAACAGCTTCTGCCTTGGTATGGATACAGTAATACTGACGAGTGGTAGTTCTGTGGACAAGATTTGTATATATATATATATGCACAACTGAAAAATATACAAAATTACAACTGAGTCAGATACATATACATATATAGAAACCTTGATTTTCATTGAATAGAAACATTTCTTTTCTGTTGAATAGTCTACCTTACTAACAAATAGCAGTAACTTCAAGCCATAATTCATCTTGGCAGGATAATAGTTTATCTGAATCGTGAATGTAATTAACACTGTTTCAAGGGTTTGTTTGCAGACATTCAGTCTGTGTAAACATAATAACCCCAACTATCAAGGAATAGGAACATAATGCTGTGTACTCATTAAGCTATAGGTTCATCTACTCTAAAATTTTCCTTTTTAAACCATACAAAGCTGCCCGTATTTCCAGAATTTTCAAAGGTTAGTTTAAAATTGCTTATTGTTACTTTTATTGTTGGCATATACAGCTTTTCTCTGGAATAAAGCTTTAGCGTTTTAGCATTTAGTCTTCTCATTTAGGGGTAAAACGATAGGAAATAAGGCAGGCTTTTTGGCCCCACTCAGGGGAAAAAAACAAGTGGTGCCTGCTTGAATCCTCTTGGTAACCTGATCTTGGGGACATACTGTTAGGCGCATCTCAGTGGAGGGGATTTTGTAAAATAAAAGCTCTTCCCTGGCTTTAAATACCAACAATTTTAAGCAACAGTGTCACTTGTGATTCAACTAAAGCAAAAATTTCTCAGCTGTGAGTATTAAGCTCAAAAAAGTAAAGAAAAGAAAAAAATCTGCAGTATTACAGGTTGTAAGGAAGCTGGACACAGACAAGAACTTATTTTTGGTAAGCTGAAGAAACAGTGTATGTGGAGGTGTGTTTGTGTGTGATTACATTTTCCTAACCAATTTCAAGCCTTATCTTGATGTCAGAGAGGAAGTTTGGTAGCCATCACTACCAGAACCACCACGTGCCAAGGGCGTCAGCATTGCTACGTCCCAGGAAACAAAAACCTCACCCAGAAAATTAGGTTGGCCTGGTGCTTGGATACACCAAACCAAAGGACAGATCAAAGGACCATGGCATAAAAGGCAGTAAAGATACTGCTTTAGTTTCTCAGAGACTGACAGAGAGCCCCAAAAATCTAAGAATAAAGGAAAAAAATCATAGACTACAAAAGCAAAGTCATGAGCTCACACCATATAGAAAAGCCTGCTGGTATCATGTGTAGTAAAGATTTTGAAATATTCCATATAAAAGCAGAAGCAGATATTAATATTGTAATTAAAATGAAAAAAACTGGCAGCTGATGACAGACAACACTATCAGAGATTTCAGTGAATATTCATCACTGGAGAACTGGTGATGGACACATGACAAATCTGCGAGTGGTTGCAATGAGTATATGATGATAAACTTCAACTTTGGTTTTATTAACTCTGAATTTCTTATCCATTAATCTCAAAAGCTAGGAGTTATGAAGGAGGCAAAGCTATTTCTCACTTTTTTGACATTTTGAAAGCAAAAACTTATTCTGGGGCAGGGGGCCCTGATGGATGAACACTTGGGGAAAAAATCTGAGTTTGTCAAGTAATCGTAGAATTACAGAATAGTCTGGGTTGGAAGGGGCCTTCAAAGATCATCTCATCCAATTCCCCCATCATGGGAAGAGACACCTTCTGCTAGACCAGGTTGCTCAACCTGAATAGTGCTGGGCTTCTCCAAAGACTATACCACCTACCAAAAAACCCCATTTTTAGCACCAGGTGCAAAAATGTCAAGAATATTTAAAATACCATAAACAAGGAAAAAAACCAAAGAAATGTGACAACAGTCGAAAGCACAGTGAATTTTGGCTCAGAGAAAAGAGTAAGTCATTGCTGAAACCTTGTGCTGACTTCTATTTGCACTACAGCAAGGTTCAAAAACAACCTTTGTTTTTGAAATGTCTGGCTTTTTCAAGATGTAAAAGGACTTGCTAAGTCCCTGGCTCCCGGATGTCCTAAATCTAATGCATATGTCCCTTCCTGTGAAGCCAGAGATGCTCTTTTAGTGACAAGTCTAGTGGCAAATGTCTGTGAGACAAACATAAATTCAGACACCAAGTCTACTCACGTAATTTTAACAGGTCCAAACATTTATGTAAATCAGGATCTATATGTAAAATATGACAGGGAGGTTCAACACTCTGCTACTCCAAACCCTCCACAGCAACTTTGGCTTGCTGTCAAAGCGTTGTGCCTTTGAAAATGTAAAAACACCCATAACACAATACCTATTTCAAGGGCTGAATCTCTTCTCACCTATCTCGGTGATGATCAATCCTGCTCTCTGTGCATCAGGCATATTCAAAATCTCAGCATTTGCCTTACCCACGCAAACAGTTAAGCAGGGACAAGACAGGCATGCAGAGGCGGGGAGAACTGAATGAGATTATAGCAAGATGCTAAAGACTAGTTAAAAGCTACAGAGCTAGGCCTTTTCTGATATAGCTGAACAAGTGACATACAAAGGGCATCCCAAAATCAGACAGTGGCTAAGGTTGGAAGGGACCTCTGGAGACCGGCCAGTCCGGCCCCCTTGCTCAGCAGGGCCTCCCTTGCACCTGGGAGTTGCTCAGCTGGATGGGAATTCATCTACATGATAAAAGGGTTCTCTGGCTTACCAATCATATATTTATAGATTTGTGGAAGTAAAAAGCATACTTTAAAGATGTCTGGAAACAGAAATGTTCATATATGCAAAGATAAAACTTCAGTGAATCCTTTCAGAGGTAAAAATTGTGAAACTCTTTCTGAAATGCTTTTGATTAAACGTTAAATGGACCATAGTAGCTTTTGACATCTTTATTTAAAGACCTCTATTTAAATTATTTCTTTATTTTAACAAATCTTTATTTACTTTTTCTCTGCTTTATGAAGTTTTTCTCAGCAAGTGGGTTAACTGAATTAGCAGCTTTTGTTTGTGAGCAATCACCTCACTGCTGTTGGAAGTGCCAGCCATTCTAGAGGAGCTCTCCTCTCTGCCCAGAAGTATCTGCAGCTACCTGGCCCAACAAGGGAGATTTCCAACAGAGAATTTGAGAGCCTCCAGGGAAAGTGAGCTCTTCTCAGATGACAATCCCTGAATGGAAATCATAAGGCTGAAAAACATAAGGTAAAAAACTTTATTGGTGAAATGCCTGGCTGAACTTTGAAGGAGTTACTTGCACTCTGGAGCGCAACATAGTGTGCTGCTCATTTTCTTGAAGCCTGAAGGTCGTGTCCTGGCCTTCATGCTGAAGAACAGGGACTTCAGAAAGGTCCATCTTTTCAAACATTAGTGTTTAAAGAAGGAAACATATTTTAAAAAGCACAAAGAGAAATTTATAGCAAGAATCATCCTGGAGATTTCAGATTATTTTGGAAGGTAGCTTTTCCCAGTCTTTTGGAAGCTGTAAAACCTGGAAGCAGGAAGGTTCAGTGGTTGGTAGCTTATGTAGAACACTCAGCTTTTTAAATACCTTTTTCACAGATGTGGCGTGGCTTACTTGATACTGTTAATGCTGATCAGTTAAATAACTACATTTAATTAAAATTGTTTTTCACACTCTGCTTATGAAAATGGTGAAGCTAAGAAAGCTTTTACTAAATATGTTTATCCAAAACCATAGTAGTATTGCCTATTTAATTCACTGAGTATTCTTCCAGAGGAAGAAAAAAGTGCCCAATTTATTCCAAATACAATCTACTTGGAAATTTTAAAACCCTTGAAAAAATAACAAAGTAAAGTCCTGGCTCTTTCTAGAAGTTTTGAAGATGCCAGCTGTACTAGTAATAGGTTCAAAGGCTTCTAACCTCATCATTTACAGTACTTCTTCCCCAGCTGAACAGCATGTTTTGCTTTGGAAAAGAAGCACATAATTAAATAACAGGATTTCTTAGGACTCTAAGTGTCCAGTGGCTAACTGTGTGAAAAGAAATCTGAAAGTTTTGAGGCCATTTATCAAGTCCTTTCTGCACTAAGAGGACTCTGTGCCATCTTTTGTCTCTCTATAATGGCTTCCTGGAAGCTAAGTCCAAAACAGTTTGCCATACATGAAAAGGCAATAGTGCTTTGATGCAGCATATAATGTACATGCTGAAAAATAGGTACAAAATCCTGTGCCACAAAGGACCCTCTTCTAAAAAAAAAAGCCTGATAGTGAAGTATTTGAAGGGACAGAGACTATCAGACTTGTGAAAGAAAGGTTTTTGAACTACACAGAAAAAAATCACCCAGCCAGGAGCTGAAGAAATTAATGCTTTCGAAGTCACAGCAACTTTTCTAACAAATAGAGAAATAAGTCACATTCTCCAAAGGAGTTTTAAATGAAGAGGAAAAGATTATGCTTTTACGCAGAGTTTTCAAAAAATTCTCAACACGTATGATGAAGAATCATGCAGACAGAAAAATTAACCCTGTTTCAGCAGCATAGGCAGACCACAGCTGCCAAACTCCCACAAGTGCAAAATATAGGAAAAAACCCTAAAACCAAAAACACACCAGACTGTTGTCAGGAGTATAATATGACTTAAGCATATATTAACATTATAATGTTGAATGACCAAATTAGCTGGTCCTGTACAAAAGTATTTTGTGAAAAAACGAAAGGACCAAAAATTCGGCTAGTAATTATTCCACAGTACTTGGCTTCATCAAGGCTATTAGAGCTCCTGGGGTGTTGATACTTTAATGAAAACTATGGTTGACCTGGTAATACAATATTTTGCTGTGTGCTAAGTGTTGCTGCCTTCCAGGATCTTCGGGAACACCTGAAAATCTGTACCACACATACTGCATTTGACAAAACCCACTACTGTCCTTTCCTTTCTGGCCTCCTATAAAATGAAAATTGACTAAAGTACTTTTTGCTCAGTATATTTATAAGTGTGTGTATGTATCTGTGTATATATATATTTTAATATACATAAATATTTAAAGATGTGATTTTAAGTTTGACTTTGAATAAGATTTTGCTTTTAAAGTGTCACAATGAATGTTTTCTAAGACATGGTTAAAGAAAAACTAGCAAAATAATAAAACCAGCCACCAGCTGTCCCAAGAGTTATGCTTTGCTTACAAACATGACAATAACATTCTTTACCAGATGTATGTCTGGGCTTGCTAAAACATGTTTTTATATAATCTTGACATGTTTATGGCTTTATGATTCATATTTTTCAAAATGCATCGCTTATAGTTCTCCTAACAGAAGAACTGGAATGACAAGCTTTAGGTAATTCAAACGAGCACTTGAGAGCTGGATCTGTGCAAACATCATGAAGTTCAACAAGGCACAGTGCAAGGTCCTGCACACAGGTCAGGGGGATCCCAAGCACAAAAACAGCCTGGGCAGAGGACAGATCAAGAATAACCCTGGGGAGAAAGACCTGGTGGTGTTTGTAGACGAAAAGCTCAACACGACCCAGCGATGTGTGCTTGCAGTCCAGAAAGGCAACCAGATCCTGGGCTGTATCAAAAGGTGTGTGACCAGCAGGTTGAGGGAGGTGCTTTTGCCTCTCTGCTCTTGTGAGACCCCACCTGGAGTGCTGTGTCCAGCTCTGTGGTCCCCACGCAAGAAAGACATGGACCTGATGGAATGAGCCCAGAGGAGAGCCATTAAGTTGATCACAGGGCTGGAGCCTCCTTCCCAAATCCTGGTGGATGCAGCCTGTAGTTTACCATGTTTGCTTAGACCTTCACTGAGCAGGTGAGCTTATTGAAAGTCATATTAATTTCCATTTCCATGTCTAGTAAACTTGTCTTGAAAAAGACCTGCTGTTGGACAAAGCGTCCATGAGCAAAGATACCTTCTAGCATCCACATCCAATGATTGTGGATACTGAGGGAGTGTAAGGGGAATGGACTGATAACATTGACCAGGCTTGCATCCCCAAATGGCATCACCTCCTGCTGCTGTTGGAATGGCTAGGGGACTAAGGGAACTGTTGATCTGGCTTTGCTGGGAATTTTTTCAGTTTTTATAGGAACCCTGCTTCCTTGCTTGCTCTGTTAGGATTTGCATGTTATTCCAGCTCTGCTGCACATTCTCTCCTTCCTCCCTCCCATCTTCTCCTTTTATTTTGGGTTAGATGTCATATTTCTGCTGTGTTCCTTAGCAAAAATTCAAGCTCAGAAAATCCTTTTTACCTTGCTTCATTACTTAATGAAGCATGTATATTAGAAAATAGCTACTACGAAACGTCTTAGAAACATCTCATTAATCAGCTTCCAGCACTTCATAGAGATTAAACATGACATATCACAGACATGAGGGAGGCTGGGCTAACTGACATAATGCACATGATTGAATTTTGGGTACCTCCTCCCAAAAAAGTTTTGATGTGAGAACCAATCTCTTCTCATAAAATTATTAAGAGACATTAGCAAACCAGATTTACCTTACTACCTTTAAATTTGAGAACAAGATTCTGTGGTTAAAAATATATAGTTTGAATGGCAAATTACTGTATTGTCTCCATGCATTATTAGAGTAAATATTTCCCTTCAACACAGAATAATCATAACTACATGTATTTCAGCCTTTGTTCACAACTCAATTATGAAAACACACAGTGTTCTGTAGATTACCTCCTACATGTCTTGCCACAGCTGAGGCCTTGGAGCTTGTGGGGAAGAGGATGTGCAGTTCTTCCACTCTTGTCTTTCTACAAAACATTCACGATTTCAGTTGAAGACTTTGCCATTTTTACCTTGGAAAAATTGCATCTGAGGAGATCTCTGATGATTCAGGCTAAGACACCATTTGCTTTGCAGCCCATTCAGCACATGGAATGATTTTTTCAAGGATGTTGCTCACCTCAGGTTTACTGAAAATATCAATGCTTAGGGTATATTACTTTTGGTACATTAGAAAATGCAATTTAAAAACTCCAAAGTTCCTCCTTTTATATAACACTATAAAAAAGCACACTTTTAAGGAGACTGTACAGTTATGCTTCTGTTAGTACAATTTAATATTGCTTTAGTTGTTCTACTCAGCAAATTTTGAAGTTTTATTATGGTATCTTCCAATTAATTTTATTTTAAATAGGCTGAAGTGACTGTTTTTAAATTCAGCAGTGTGAGGGCAGGTAATTCAGCATAGTCACAACCTACTTATGTGAGCAGGTGTGAGAAAATGACAGATTTATTCCAGTGCTGCATGAGTAAGCACATGCCAACACAGTCTGCTCAAGGATCAGGTCTTCCACAACACAATGATACCAACTAAGAGAGTATAGATGTCTTTAAAAATGAAATGTGCTTTACTGCTTTCATTTGTAAAATGCTAACACACAATTTTAAAACTTCTGCATTCCCCATTTTACACAACCCTCTGTTGCAGCAGTGCTCTCTTTGGAGTGACCCAAAGCATACAGTGCTGCCTGTTCTGATCCCTGAGAGCTGGGTCAGGCATACAAACAATTTGACAGGCTGAACAAATTTAAAACCTTAAACCATGGGTTCACTGCTTTGAGTTGGGAAGTATCTTGTGAGTAAGCTTTTCTACTCACCGCACTGGCTAAGCTGTCCCCACTACCGTTTCCATAAGCTTTTCCAAGATCTACACGCCTGCTGTGTATTTTCCAAGTCTCTCTAAAACCCATGCTCTACATGACCAATAAGAATTCACTTTCAGTTTGAGAAGCTATAATATACTTCTATTTCACCATGTTTATTAAAGATCTGCCAAACACATTTCTTTTCTGGTTTGCATTTGAACATGAGAACAGCAATAGCTGTAAGAACAGTGATAATATAACTCCCTCCTATTAAGATAAATGAAGGGTAATGCACACCAAATAATAAAATGAAGGTATTATCACCATTGATGGGGGCAGGCTCAAGGATTTTGAAGCCTCAATGCCTAGTTTTGAGCTGCACCACTATTCTGAGTAACAACATACCAACTCCAGCTGTTCTGATCTCGGCATGTCCAGCCTTGTTAATTGCTGTTGCAGTCCTGCTATTTGGTTAAACGGAATCTCGTGGGTCAAAAGCTACAGATCTGTGGTTTCACAAGAACTGGCATATGTCAGGGATGAAGGAATAAAAGAAAGAGAATGCAGAATGCAGAAGAAGCTTGCAGTGAGGATAAATGACCGGATATAGAGTGCAGATCTGAGTCCAAACATCCCAACAGTAATGTTGAAAGAGACTGGGACTTGAATCTCCAGGAACAGACTTGACGGATGCTGGCTCTGTGTCAGCATTGGGCACCTTATACCAAATCCTTTATACTTTCAGGTGATGGCAAATTTGAGTGCAGAACTCCAGTGGATCTCACTGTAAGTGGATCCCACCTATCAAGTTCTGTGTGAGCCCTGTTGCTGCAGTTATGCCAGCATTGCCATATAAATACAGAAGTTGCCAGCTACACTGATAAAAAACATAGCTTTATCAATTTACACTGAAATTTTATAAGAATTTATCTCAGTGGCAATGACAGCAGAAGCAGCTCTTGCCCATTTGACCCTGGCACTGGCTTTCTTGTGCCAGTGCAGCTGTCACAAGGTCTCACATTGATCCAAAGGAGATGTTAAAAATCATAGAATCATAGAATGACTTGGGTTGGAAGGGACCTTAAAGACCATCTCATTCCAGTCCCCCTGCTGTGGGCAGGGACACCTTTCACTAGACTGGGTTACTCAGCGCCTCATCCAACCTGGCCTTGAGCACTTCCTGGGATGGGCCATCCACAATATCTGGGCAACCTGTTCCAGTGCCTCACCACCCTCACAGTAAAGAATTTCTTCCTAGTACCTAATCTAAACCTACTCTCTTCCAGTCTAAAAATTAACCTTTTGCCAGAGTATTTTTAACCAGCTCAGTCTTGATCCAGCTAACTGCACAATCCCACGAGAAGCAAGCAGGTGTGAGAGAGGAGGTGGTTCTGGGTGTGGAAGGGGTTTGGGACAACGGGGTGCAGCACTGACTCTGAAGAACATCAGGGATGGGGTGTTTCCACCAGACCACTCCTAGTAGGTAAATGATTCATCAAATGCTTTTGGTGTTGGATATGCTGCCTCTCATTCCTGGAAACTGTTGTTTTCTGGAGGCCTTCAGTCCTGCTCACCAGGGGAGGCCCAGAGAGCTGAGCTCTGCCAGTGCTGCTGCTGGCACTGGCAGAGCTCCCGTCCTCAGGGGGAGATGACAGCACCGGGGGCTTCTTCAAATGGGTGTTGCTACAGGCAACAGTGTATGGGAGAACGTAGGCAGAGGCTGAGAAACCCAGGGGGATGGAGCAGAGTAGAAACAACAGCCCAGCAGGAACAGCTCCCAGAGCAAGTAGTAAATGCTGATAAAACAGTATCTCAAGCAGTCTTTAGCAATTGCAAAAAACTACAGCCAATGCGCCAGTGGTCTAAAAGTTATTTTATTGCTCCTGGAAGTATATGTGAGTTTTCATCCTTCCTAAAATAAGGATGGGGAGCAGACAGAGAGGTGCAGAGGCACGGCGAAGGAATCAGCTCTGCACCTTCCACTGCTGTGTTTTCTTCTCTTCTCTTGTGAAAGATAAGGAGGAGCTGACATCTGCAGAGGGAGACTTTATCATGATCAACTTACCACCTTCCTCACATCTAACAGGGCACTTAGTTGTTGTTGTTCTTGTTATTTTGTAACCATCAGAGGAATTCACATTTAGGTTCTTTTAGAGAAATTTAGTTTCTCTTGCAGAGTGTGTGACAGGCATTTGTACCAGCCAGTTTAACCTGAGCAGTTCAGCTCTCCAGGAAAAGAGCAGCTCACCCTTCTGTGCAACCCTGATTGCAGAAAAAATTTCATTCTTTCCATTACCACAAAAAGTTGCAGAAACAGCTATTATACATCTGAGTTTAAAAGCTGACTTTTTCCTCCAGTTCTTTTGCAACTCTGTTTAGGAGTGTAAGATGGACAGGTCCATGCATGCCGCCATGCCTCAGCTTGGTAACTTTTCCATGACTACAGCAGTGAGCCAGAAAGCACTGTGAAAGCAAGATAATAGGTATGTATGTCAGTGCTACTGCTGGAAACCTGTGGCAGTGTTTTTCTTCTCTGTCCTCCAGTTCGCCTTTTCCTGCTATACTGGTCTCTCCTGCGGATACTTGTCCAGGGGAACCAGGAGTGCAAGACTGCTGCTTCCATCTCAAAGGCCACCTGGACAATCAGGTAATTAATTTTTCTTATTTTAATACTCCATCCCATTACTGTTTCCTTTCTCTTCCCAGATCCAAGATAAAGCTTAGATTAGCTTGCTTGCCTGTTTTATTTTTCCTTAGGCACTTCGCTGACAGAAGTCCAGGCAGTTCAAGAGGAGGGGGAGGAGCTAGGAAGTTACACAAATAGTCTCCTTTGGGACACACTTGTTCAGATTAGACTCTATCCACCTCTGCTTTATATGATGGCTGTTCAGCTAAATCAACCATTTTTTAAAGTATGGCAAATTACTCACTTTTTAACACAAACCCAAGTAAGACTAAAGTCTCCTGGGATCTTATTCAGACAAATATTATTCACGTGCAGCTTTGAGTTTCCTGCTTTATTTATTTATTTCTAAGGCAAGAAATTGACTGCAAAGATATACAAAAACTTATCCTGAAATTTGCAAGGATCATGTCATGTCATGTCATGTCATATCATTTATTTTATTCTTCTATTTCCCAGAGGATAGGAGAAAGCTCTCTGAAGAACTCATAGTTAAATAGTCCTTGACAGTTTATATTTCATTGCCAATTTTTCAAGAAGGGATGATTTTATCCAAGCAAACTTCAATAAATCGAACTAAACCAGGTCAGGAACTGTCAAATCTTCAGGCCTCCAAATAACAAATAATACTATTATTTAAATAATGACTTAATATATCATCATGAAACAGATACAGTAAAAGTCTGCTAGCAGCTCATAGAAACCTGAGACAGCTTCTAAGTAGATGTGATTTTACCTGAAGACAACATTCAGCTCTCCTTCTCCTGTTTTTTCTCTTCTCACATTTGATACAGGCACAATTTGCTAGAAATCAACAATCCCACATTCTTCACACTTCAAGATTCTCCTCCCTACTATTTATGTGCAGGTAAACTAACTGGAACATTGCAAGGAAGAATTACAGCTTTGTACACAAAATACAGAACAGAACAAGACTTCACTGTAAAGCAGATGCACAGCACATGCGCACCCACAGATGAAGTGCTGTGTTTAGCATACTGGATAAAATGCAATATTGACACCAATAATTAAGAAGTAATTGCTAACACTGTAGAACAAGCGGACAGTTCCATCAATACAAGCTTGGTCTTGACAATTTAAAGTAACAAGATGCAGGAAATTGCCACATTTCCTCTTCATAGAAAGTTAAGTATCTCTTCATGGGCTGTGGATACTTTTGAGTTCTTTTCACACACTCTAAAATTTCTCCTTTTCTGACAAAACTTTCTCCTGCCTTCCAGGATGAATCTCACTGAGTGTCAACGAGCAATATTGTACTGCTATGAAGGGATGCTTCGTTTTAGCTTGACAGATAGAAATTAGAGCCTTTCAATGGAATGTGCACAGATGGTGTGTGGCTTATGCCTTGAAAAAAGTGAAGTGAAGACAGGAAACGTGAACTGCAACTCTTTTAGAAAGAAAAGCAGTTGTTGATGGCATGTGCATATAAGAAGCGGGTGTGCAATGTGCGCAGTAAGGCTGAGTCTCAAAGACACAGATTTCCTCTTGAGCTTCTCACCGAAATGTGAATGATTGAAAATATTGTCACTACTTTCAAAAACTTGCATATTTGCTTAGTTTATCCTATGGTGAGAAATTGCAGGCTTGAAGCCATGACAAATTGCAGTGCATGGGTCTTTGCTTTGAGAAATGAATAAACCAATGGATGGCGATTCAATCCCACTGGTGATCCTTCATTGCACTTTCAATTACAATGGATGGATCTGACATTTTCTTTCTGTGATACAGAAGTCTGATCTTCCGTGCTCCTTATTTTTTTTAATGGTTTAAACTGGTCCTGATAGAGTTATAACTGGTTCTCTCAGAGATAACTTTTTGCTCTACAATACAAATCAAACCAACTCAAGCACTTATTTTTCTTCTTCATTGTTAATTACACAGTCATAGACTACTGAAAGTGAGAAAAGCAACAATAAGAAAGCATTTCAGTAATTGCCATCTGTGGCTCTTCAGAGAGTTTTTAGTTAGTTTGCAGTTAGTGAAAACAAGTGACTTCTGCTTTTACATCTGGGCAGATTCCTGGACAGCAATATACAATGCCATAATATTTTGGCTGCAAACACTACAGAAAAGTGATGATTTAAAAGTATTTCCATTAAATAATCACCATGTCTGCTACAATAATGTGTCTATCAGCATATGGAGTGGTAATTAAAGGTTAGAGTAAAACATTAGAATAATGTTCTTTCTATTATTTAGACTTCCATTTTAGAAGCTGGAGACAGATACTTTCCATAGAGCATCTTCTCATGTAGTTTGATACCTAGAATGCAGATATATGGGAGGAGTCACTTACCATACACACTATGTATCACATGAAGTTCAGAAAACATGAGAAATAAAAAAAGCAAAAACTGCTCATGTTTGAAAGGGAACACATTATGTAACTTGGGAGATTATGTTTAAAGCAACAAAATTGTTTAGATTAAGAAAAATAATAGTCATTTACCTGCAATTATCGATATTCTTGCTGTCAATACTTCTTGACATGGGAAAGTAATGAAATTTTCAGCAGGAAAAAGAACTCCCTTCTTCATAAATTCTAAATGAATGAATCTCTGTCAACGCTGGTGGAGAAATTCTACCATAACTCCAACAGCTAAAATGGAAGAAACACTGAAAGTCTAAGCTGGTCAAATGATACAAACCCAACTGCTAGACTGGCTGTACAAAAACCAATTTTCTGTTTCTCATGCAGGCACAAAAGCACCACAGCCCCCTCCTTTTTCATTAATTAGATTGACCTCTAGACTTCTCTTAGAAACAAATCTCATGATACCCTACTATTCCCATGACTTTTTCCTAAAAATTTTATCTTCTCTCTCTCTACTCTTTGTATGTAGCTTGAAGCAAGAAAGACAAGGCATAAACTCGACCAAGAGAGAGAAACCTGATCTCTCTAATATACTGCAGGTGTCCTATTAAAGAAAAAAAAAAAGACAAAGTGAAAAAAACAAGCAATGAAGCAGAATATTAAACAGAGTCTGTCACAACAAATGATTCAGTGCCCTCACGTTACTTACTCTCAAACCAGGTAAGGCACAGAATTTATAAAATATTTCCTAGTAATTTTAAACCTGTATGGGGTAACTAAAAAACCCATTCCATTGGGTTAAGTGTACAAAACCCCCTGCATTTGGGGTAAAATCTTGGCTTGGCTGAACTCAAAGGCAAAGAAGCACTTTGAAAACTGCAGAAGCTAATGAAATGATGATTCACAAGGCTTTCACACTGGTATTTGCTTGTACTTTTCATAACTCATAAGCTCAAATATTACATTCCATTATGTATTCCATTGGAATGGAAATGGAATATATATTCCATTGTGATAAAACTGAATCTCGCTGTAGTTGTATTCGATAATTAAGCATTTATCCTAATTTGGCAGATGTTTAAAACTAAGACATACGAGAAGCAAAGTCTATCAGCTAGTGGCAAAACTTTGACTCCCTTTTCTTTTAACAACTTACAGCACTTATTCCTTGACTAAACAGATGTACCACGAGTATAAAACAAGTGCTTGTCGGGAAAACATATTAAAGTAGTAAATGCAACAAAAACACACTGCAACTCATAGCATCTAACAAATTAATCCCATTGGCATAAGGCATCTGCATGGCTGACCTCTAACTTACTTTCCATGGACAAGTAGTCCTACATTTGACTGCACGTAAACTTCCATAGCTAAAGCTGCTGTACGCTGTTGCTGTGGGGGCAGAAAGGATGTACAGCAAAAGGCCACAAACAGCAAAAGCCTCCCATCTTCCTGGCCTTTCCCACATTTCCAGCCTCTCTAGCAAGGCAGCATGTTAACCCTGCAGCCCAGTCCAGGTTTGTTGGCTAGTTTCAGTGGCTGCCCCCACCCTTGTGCGCTGTTCTCCGTGTTAGCACCACCTAAGCACCACTTCTGCGCTTCTAAAAGAGACCCAGGCACCGACAGTCAGACACTCTGCCTGCTACACTGTACGAGGCAATATGCTCAGCATGGGAGCCCCACGGCACCAGCTGGAAAAGATTGTAAATGGCACGAAATAAAGGCAAAAGCATGTTTTTAGAATTATGCTCACTTCACCACTCCTGTGTCACTGTTTGGTTTCCCAGGGAATGTAGATATGGCATTATGGTGTTTGCACGCCCAACATGGTGTTTCCCACCTCTGAAAATAACCAGGTAACTAGTCTTCGTAAAGGGAAGGACTGCTGCCAATTGCCTACAAGACAATATGTCTATATAAATTAGAGAGTTTAATCCCCAAAGCATAACTATTTACACAGCTTATAAAATAGTTAATTCTATTGGTGTACGTTCCCATCTGCCATGCACGGATGTCCACAGAGGAAAATTTTACACTAGCCAGAGAGTTCAGTCTATGCTATGTCACCTCTTTCTTATGCCTTTGCAACTCCATTACAAAAAATCTGTTTACACGGGGGAAACACAATGATGAGTCAGACACCCAGATAGAAAATTCAGTGACATATAAATGTGCTGTCAACAACAGATGCAAAACTTTGCACAAATGACTCAGTATCTAGAAAACAAAATAAATATTATCTCATAAGGTTGACAAAAATTGGGGGAAAACACCAAAATCCCCAAATCATTTCAATAGCCTACTTGAGTAATAAGCTACATAGTATTTCAGCTACATTACTTTTACATTACATAGAAAAAATATGAAAAGGTTTAATATTCTGAAAGCTACATGTTGGACATAGCTTTTCTGTTAAAATAAAGTTATATGGTATTCCTGAATTTAAAGTAGGATTCTTATTATATCAAGATTTCTAACTCACTGAAGTTATTAAATTGCCTAAAATGTATCATGCAGTAGGATCTGCATAATGTCTAACAAAATATCCCTCATTGACTCATAACATAATCAAAAATCTTTTCCTGTGCAAGAGCCACACCTTACTAGAAGAGATGTTACATAGGTGCCTCTTCTGTTTATGACTGAGCATGTTCCCTCAGCATCTGAAATTGTAGTCCATCTCACACTCTGCTTGGTACAATTAAAAACTTGGAAGGAAACAACAGGAAAATATTCTCAAAAATTTTAATTGATTTGCAGATAACCTAACAGACAATACAGGTAGCTAGAACACTTAACAGTAAGCAGCTTCTAGACCACTGCAGATTCAAAATCACAATCTGATAGCTAATGATTAATAAAATTTGCAATTTTTTCCTGATATTTATCTTATACTTTTTCTTGCTTAATATTAGCCCATTGCTATTAATCATGCCTTTTCATGTTAACTAAATCTACTCCTCCCATAAGGTTATGTTTTCAAATATCTGTAGATTGTCACCAGTTTATCTTGTACTATCAAATATTTACAGGCTGTTGCATAACTGACTCTTACCATACAATTAGTGTTTGCCTTTTTTAAATCCTGTCATCTATTCACACCTCGACCTGCTGGAAATCAGTGTAGCTCTCCCTTAAGGTCCTTTTATTTGGTAGCAATTTTGTTTACAATAGAAAAGAAAATAGTCAAAAAGCTCTGTGTGTTTACCCAGTTGAAGCCGTGAAAAGGCACTTCAGGGTCCCAAAAGTCTCCTCCACTTTGGCCAGGTGTGTGAGGGACTGGTTGGGACTGGTGGAGGTGGGGAGCTGCCTCAGCTCATTGCCCACCCTCTGGCACAATTGTCTCTCCTCTGCCTGGCTGTGGACAGGGATGGTGGCAGATGATTTGTTTGCTCCACTGCCAAGCCCTGTGCAGCTCTCTGGTATCCAAACGAGCTCCTAGGAGGCTGCAAGAGGCATCAGCCTGAGGGTTTTCTAGAGGCTCTGTGCTAGAGGTGCAGTACAAAAGCTGGCACTACCCTGCTACCTAAATGAGGGAGGCAGAGCTCCCAACTGCAGACATCTGCAGAGCAAGGAGAAGGACATCTTTCCTCTAGTTCCTGGTCACCTTCACAAAACTGAGTGAACTGACTAAGCAATAACTGAGCTTTCTGGTTTCTAGAAGTGCAGTGGAAATACATTACCTGACTTGCAAAAAACAATTGTATTTTCCTTGCCACTAAAGCATTTATCATGAGGACATGCCATTAGGGCTTTTAGTGATTGTGACTCAGAGAGGGAAGGGAGCTGTTGGGTTCTAACTTAAAGAAAATACTTTCTTAGAAAAGTGAGAGTTTATTTTTAAAAGTCTGTAAAAGTCACTTTGATTGCTCAGAGTTCCTTCAAAATTACTGGAATGTGTCATGTATTCATACCTACAACAATCACATGAAGATATTTGTTAGGAAATCCATGCTGTATGCAGCCTAATACTGTTATTTGCTCTAAAACTCAATTTCTCTTGATGTCCACGTTCTGAACAATGATCTATTAGCGTTAACTCAGGGCAGCTCTAATGAGCACTTAGGAGAAAAGTCTGTATGTAGGTGCCTATTAAAGCTTGTGGTGACTCTCCAAAATCCAAACAGAGTTTCAGTGGTAAACAGTTAAGGCAGATGTTTAAAACCCAAGTAGCCTGTATTACAGATTAAGTGGATTTTTTTCAGGATTTTTTCTGATGAAGACAGACTGAATTAAAACTTTATTTCTAAGCTTCGATTTCAAACCACCATTCATATTTATGTGCTACGATGACAATCAAGGGCTACTTAGACTGTAGCCTTTCTGATTCCATTATATATTCTGGTCATGGGCAAAATTAAAAGGCATACCAAGCGCTAAAATGGCAATAATACAAAGTATAGAGAGGCTGAGTTAATTTTATCGCTAGCAATTTTGCTGTTACTATGGCAAGTGTGAAAGCATTCCCGTTATTTGAGGCAGGATTTTGCAGTGCTACAAGCCCTCATCTCAGAGATACTTAAGTCCTTTTTTCATATATGAATCACTTCCACTATCCACCTTTGACTTTTCCCCTGTGAAAAAACATTGCTGGCCCATGGCCTCACAGATTGGTTGCAGCTTTCAAGACAGTTTAAACACAGCATTTGCATCTGATTCTGTCTAAAACTGCTTACACAAACTGGCTCTCCTCCTGATTTTATTCTTGGCCAGCCGGACCACAAATGGACCTTGAATTTTGCCAAGAGAATAGTTCAGTAAAGAGTCTCCCTGAAGAAACAAAAATCATCAGACTAGGGGGGGGGAAAGGGAAAATATATATGGAAGAAGCAGCATAAACGATAATAAAAAAGCTATTTTATGCATTAGTGTATGTATGTCTCTTAACTAGTGAATGATTTCTTCAGCAAACTATGCCCAGCTGTTCCCTGAGAATTTAAGTCAAACTCCATGCTTCATTTTCCAGAACAAGCACAAAATACTTTCCCCCTAATTTTCTGGTGCACTTCTAAACTTCTACCTGCTCATTTTCAGTGGATAACTTCACACTCTGTCTTTCTATTGTCTTTAGTTTCCAAGTGAATAAGTGGTCAATATTGAAAAGCAAGCAGCAAAGCCACCAGAACAGGTAAGTAACAGACCTCCAAATGCTCCAACTTGTCTTCCTACCTGCTGTTTAAGGGCATCCTGTGGAACAAAATGCTTCATCCTTGCATGGGAGGATGTGGGTTGACAACCTCATGAAGGTGACACTTTTCTCCTGATTTCTTCGTACCTTGGCAGAATATCACAAATGATTTCTATTTGGTTAGAGAGCTTCTTAGGAAAGCAGGGAAATGTAACACCAGCAGACGATCAATCCTACTGCAGTAACGGCTGGGGGCTCAAATCAACAGCATTTATGCATGCTGCAAAACATGAAGCCTGCGTGTACAACACCTACACGTTCACCCCTCACAAATACATCATAAACTCTACATACACATACATATGTATACTATCTTAGGTACCTCTTATACATTATTCCTTAAAATCATACAAGCATTTTACTCCTGCTACGTTTCTGTAAGGCCAGAAGGCAGTAAGTGCTTCTCTCTCTCAATGCTGAGACATTAAGACAGTGTTTCTTCTACACATGCATGTTTGCTGTGGAGGTGGGATGTAAACATCCCATAGCATTTAAAAGGTGTGGGGAAGTCCTGCAGCCCCACCCATATCTCCACCTTCCTGTCTGCCAAGGCACTCATCACTTTCCCTCTGAGAAAGGGATGTTCCAAATATCACTGTAGTATGAGATCAAATTTGGAAATACAGGAAGATCTGCAGGAAAACATCACTTCAGAGATAACTAATTTTCAGTAGCTGGCAAATCATTCCAGCTTATATAAATGGGAACTCTAAGGTGACTGAAACTCAGATTATAGCATAGTCCACTTAAATTTTAATGTTCAAGACAATCTGTAACAAATTGACAGCAACATCTTGGCTGCCACATCTGCTTAAGTGTGAGAATTAATTTTAGAGTCTAGTCTCTTGCATTGAGATAATCAAGTCCATACAGTCCAAAACAGAAATTTTATTCTGATTTCCTCCTTTAAATATCTTGGTAAGGGAGGCATCTTAGCAAGATGACACTGTTTGCAGCATCGTAAAGACCTCAATCAAGTCATCCCTTCGAGCAATATCTGGCAAGTGTAGCTTGCTGATTTCTTGGCATGTTTCCCATTCCAAAGCACTGAGCCAATCTTAAGATATTTCAGGACTAAATACAAATCACCACAACTAACACAACTGAAACCAACAGCATGAAAATATTAAGTTACCCATTCCTTAAATACATTTATTTCCTTCCAGATACATGTTTATTTTTAAGAACAAAGCATCACTTCTCAAGGAATATATCCAGTAATACAGAGTTTGGAATAAAGAAAAAATACATAATTCAAACTCATGTAGGCAAGAAACTGAGATATTTCCTTTTCTCCTTCCCTATTATAAACTGACTACCAAGAAATAAAAGTGTTGCTGAGTTCTCAAATTCAGGACTTTCTAGGCTTAGGTAATTACCATCAGGCTCTAATCTAAGAAAATAGACTTGTGACTCGAAGCACACTCAGCTCTCAGCAACAATCAGTGGCTCTGCCTCTATAAGAGAGGAACTAAAATCACCATTAACAGCAAATTTCATATCCCAATGTGCTAAGCAAAAACATTACCATTGTAAAAGGTGCAATCACCATTTTTTCCCTAACGGCAGAGCAACTAATTTCATTGCAATATGGTTCCTGAAGTGAAGACAGAAGTCTTAAGATGATTTGCATTTCAATATGGAAACAAGAACATGAGAGCTGCAAACTCAGCTTCATACACTCATATTATTAGCACTGCATTAGCAGTGATCTTTTCCTAGCAACTGACAAAATTACAAGGACAGCAGGCTTTCTTGCCTATGCCTGCAATTCTGTTCTTTCTAGCTGGTATGTCATGTTGGTTCTAAATGGCGGTCCCATATTTTTAAAACTATAAATACCTAGGTGAATCGGTGCATTTTTTCCATTCTTTACATTTCAGGGGTTATTATTTGTCCTGGATTTTCCCTGCTGGGTACTGAAAGCTCTGATAATTTATGAGCCCCAGGTTTATACTGGGGGATGGAAGAGTGAAAGTCTCCCCCGCAGAATTTCCCTCAACAGTAACTCTTTTCTTACAACTGCTGAGGAAGATCCATTGCGCTCTTGATTTTCATTAAATGTGATCATGAGCAATGTGTAAGAGTGAAAGATGATTCACTGGATTTTATGGTGGAGAGAAACAGCTGTTCCATTTTTACACAGCAAGTTTTTTCATAGTCTCATAACGGTGAAGAGAAATGGAATATTTCAGCAGAAAAAACGATGAAGATAGTAATAAGGAAGCCATATAGCAGTTTCTGAAAATGAAAGTAAAGTTTCATCTCACTCATTTTCATAAAATATTTCAGTTTTGTCTTACCCATTTCTGCATCCAGCTCAGAAGTTGCTTAAGTTTTAATCCAAGTATGTGTGAATATCCAGTCTATATCCTTCATTCTTATCCTTTATATTCTAGTGTATTTAGATGATTCTTATTTACAAAGCAAGAACACTTTCAGACAAAGATCATTATTTCCCTGCCTAATTCTGTCATGAGAAACCCTCTATAATTCTGTTGAACCTATGTGCGTATATTTACATACTACATGCGAATGCAAAACTATTCTTTTCAAGCCTAGCTTTGTATTAGAAAAAGTAATTGCACCCACAAATATGTTGTGAAGCTCAAAGCTTTCAGAAATCTAAAGAAAAACTTGGCATAAGAAAATCCAGTGCTGATGGCTACTAAAAAAAGAAAAAAAAGGCATATCTGTAGTACTACTTGTGCTCTGCAACAAGATGGAGCTTATGTGCCCACTTGCCCCCATCTCTCTGATTATCTGTCAGTCATACTCTGCTTCAGTAATTTTTAGAGTTGTTGATCAGTCACTGTCAAATCTGAAAATGGGCTAGAAATCTCCAAGATAATTATGATCCTACGCATTTTCTGACAATATGAGTTTGGGTGACAGACAGAGATGGTAATTCATGTCATTCTAAAACAAGAGCAGTCTGATAAAATTTCTATGTATTATGTTTGACAGAGATCAGCATATTCACAATGCCCAGCATTTAGTAATGTAACTTTATAAGATACAGCATGCGCTGACTTTCGTGAAATTAAAGGGATCAGAAGATACTTAACGGTTTCTGTAGAATGGGTTGGCTGAAGGAAAGAAAGGAATAAATTAAAGGAATCTCAGTTCAAGTAAAAATTAAATATAAAAAGAAATCTGATTGAATTGATACAATCTTAATCAAGTTTGAGTAGATCTCCACAAACATCAGGCCATTTGGAATGTTAACACATCCAGAGTCCAGTTGAAACCTAAGTTATAACCCTGCTTTCTTTCCTGAGGTTATTACCAGATGTGTGAGTGCATCAGGTACAGACAGAACCAAAATCACCCCTAAACTCAGCTCTTCTATATGGACCTAACAGGCATCACTGGTCTCCCTATGACTTTGATCAAGTACACACATTTTGATATTCAGTACGGGGGTATTACTGCTGCATTTTGTTTGCCTAACAAACACGGAAGTCAGCTACATGACATATATGGTTTCTACATGAAAACATTCTATCTGAAAACAGGAAAATCTCATATCAAGTACTGAGAAATTTGAGGGAAAATTTGAAGGCTTGGTTCATTTTTATGTATTATTTCACTTTTTTGTGTAGGTGTGTAAATGAATGCAGGTCTTCTCCAGCATGGCATGTGTCAAATACACATTCACACAGAGGTGTCACAACAGCCTGGGCAGCCCTTCTCTGTAGCTTCAGCAAGGAAGCAATCTGTAAGATCAGAAATTTTAATTTCTAAGTGCTGATGCATTGAAAAATGTAATTTCTGCCCAAGACTGAGCCAATGTCGCAGTCCTGCTCCTGCAGATCAGCACAGTCTGCAGGCATGGTGGCCCTGGCACACTGGCTCCTGGTGACACGCCCAGGCAGCCCTTGGCAGTGCAGTGCCTTGTGACGTAAGGGCAGACAGGCTCCCAGTTTAGGCTTCACGCTTCAGGCTTAGAGTTTGACTAATGACCATGAAACTGTTATTGCCATGGTTCATTATGTTACATCGAAGGGGGCAATGGCGGTTTTTCCAACAAAATGCTCTTAATTTAATGAAACTAAACTGGTATCAGCTGCAATCTGGAAAGGTTCAATAACCTCTAAAATGCTGCAGGGTTGTTGTTTAGATTGCTAATTTGTGCATGTTTTGACAGTAACCACTGAACCCTGTGATGGTCCTAGAGGTTCCCATGGTGCTGCTATGAGAAGTTCTGGCAGATTCTGCAGTCCTTAGATCAACACAAGGAGGATTTACTCAAGAGGGCATATGGGATTTAGTCCTTTACTTCACACATAAGAACTTCAAGCCTGTATATTTTTGCCACAATACTTTGAAAATTTTAAATGTAAAATTAAATGGATGCTAAAGAATTGAAATCTAATAAATCTAAAAAATAGCTACTTTTTTGTCCTGAGATTGAGGTTTTACAGAACACTTCACTTCCTCTTCTGTTTTACCTCGCTGTAAGAACTGACGGTGTGAAGAAAACAAACTATACTTCATTGTCCTGTGAAGAAATAAATGGGGGAAAAAAGGCAAAAAAGAAATTTTAACTACATTTATGTTTTGTGTGTAATTGCAGAAGGAAAAATTAAAACTCATTTCTGCAGAGACCTGTTTATATGTTTTACTTGCCCCAAGTAAGAAAATAAGTAGTTCTGTTACTTCAGGATCATTACTAAGGATGCATAAGATTAAGCATTTGCATTAATTTGGACTGTATTTCAGACTTTATTTCATTGTTCCTCTGTGAAGCACCCAAAGCACCAAAATATCAGTTGCTGTGGATAATCTACAGCAATTCAGCCAGACTATCCAAATCTTGCATTCTAGGAGTCATATAGAGAGATGTCCAAACTCTCTTTGTATCCTTGACTTATATTTGTTGACTTTACCAGGCACTGGCAATTATGGATCCTGTTCAAAATCACTAGTGGTGTTCCTGATTTTATTGTATTGCAGGCAAGGACTGAAATAACCAAACACCTGGGAAGTCAGAAGCTTCAACTCTAAGTCCTACTTGGCCACAGCGAGGCTTCAAGCATTGCTTTCATTCCCCAGAGCAGTACCTAAACCAACCAACTTGAACACAAAGCTGGGACTCAGCCTTTTCTGCTCCTTCTTAGGGAACCTGTGCCATGGCACCAACTTAGCAGGAGGAGACACGGAGCATGGACATGGAGCTGCCAGGGAAGGTAATGATTGTGTTACCTCCTCTTTCATTTTACCGGTACAGTGAAGCTCTGACACTGACTGTCACCACTTACAAATGCTGTTAAGGGGTCATCTTTCATCCCTGGCCTAGGAAAATTAGCTCCTTCACATGAATCTGCTTCTGGAAAAACCATTCCTGTCAGCCCCCCAGCTTATTCCACGAGACAGCTGGCTCAGGCAAAAGCCTGAGGGAGCTTCTCCAGACCTCTGTCCTATAAAAGCACCCTTCAGGGAAGCCAAGATCCAGCTCAACACAGCCTGAAACCCTCAGTCATGCCTGTGTTGTCATCAGGGGCAAGGTAACGGTCAGGAAAAACAAACAAGGAAACAATGAGGGGGAAAAAAGGAAGATTGGGTGCAAAGTCTGTGGTTGTTGAAAGCAATTTCATATAAAGTAGAAAAACCATTCATAGCAGTGTCTGTTGGACTTCTGCTGACTTCTGACCTCGTGGCTTTACTGAGTCCTGAAACAAAAAACAAGACCCAGGAAGGCTCTGAGAGGGATATGTTTCTCTGAACAAACTAATGGCAAACATTACATTCTTCACTTTAGAAATAAACTGCTGAAATTAAAAACTCTACTGCTATTGCTTCTATTTGACACAAAACTGAATTCATGATTTTAGGGGAAAAAAAATCTAACCAGTTCATGTTATTTCTTAGCCTGATCCAGTGTTTGATTACGCATCTACTCTGCTGAGTATCTTTTCGTTCTACATTGCTTAGTTTTGTGGTGGCTTGTATAGATTTATTTTTTTGGATTTCCTCTGAAAGGGCAAGTACTAAAGACAGTACATGGCTATAAAATCAGTAGTCATATGCTTCAAAAGTATTTGTCATTCTTTTGAGGGGGCTGTTACTCCAAGTGCTTAAAAGTTGTCTTTGATGTAATTGAGGCTTTTGCTTCTCTCTATATATAGGTCTTTTGATCACCTCCTAATGAATGAAGTAATGACAACCAATTATATTTACATCTAACACAAAGCATATTGTTAAAGTTTGTCATTACCACTTTCCTTTCTTGTATGCTAACACAATGTTATAACCTTAACATTTTCTGCCTCACTGCTGCATTAATGGGTAATTAATCAGTAAAATTATTTATTTCTATTTTAACATTTTTATTAACTGGCAATTATATATGAAGAGATGAAATGTCTGCAAAAGTCATGACTCTCAAGATGCTTCTTTCAAGCCAAGTTTACAAAATATTTAAAATGCATCAGGATCCTATTGTTTTGCTCCAGACAAAGCCTCCTTAAAGATATGAAAGGGAGCTACACACCTCTCTGCAAGTCTACATCCATGTTTTATCACTGGCTTGAATTATCTAACCTCTGAGTTAGAGCTCTGCAAGACCACAAGCCTCAGAAACGGTGGGAAAGGCTGACTTCACTTTCTTATATTCATGTTGACCAGCACTGTTGGGTTTTTTGCCAAGGAGAATTTGAATTTGGTTCTGTATTTAAGGCAGAGGTTTCTGATATCCTCTGTGGAACAAAAAAGCTTGTTTTCTTTCTCTGGATTTAAGTAGGATTCTGTTGGCCACCATAGATGAACTTCACCAGGCAGAACAAACTGACTTCTTACCAAGTCCCATAACAGTTACTTGATGTGAAGAAAAGCCCATGTTGCCAGTGGCTTGATTCATTTCTAGTTTTAAAAATAGAGCATCTTTGAAAAATGAAAAACAATAAGGGAACAAAGAAAGAAAATTACTTGTATTCTAATTGTTTCTGTGTATTAGAATTAACTAGGAATTTTCTAACAAAACATTTTTTCACGGGATATAACAAAGCTTCAAACCCAAGCGATTCACAGAAACGTTTTGGTTTTGACATATTTTTCCCAAAACAGAAACAGGATTCTGACAATTGACCAGCCATCACCCTTAGTGGCCTGCTAAAGAGCCATGGTTTCCTCACCTGTGGCTCAGGGACAGCCCCACTCTGTGGCTCGTCCAGCCACAAGTAACTCATAACCCCAACACGAGTTTGTCACAGAGCCAAAAGTTCATAACAGCCCAGCTGTGCTGGTATTTCTCAGACACACAGCACTTCTCAGGCTCCCTTTGGCATGGGGAGAAACTACCCTTATTCCAGGAAAAGGTCTCCAACTGTCCCAATACCAGAAAAGTTCCAGAAACCACCCTCTTTTTTAGATTCAGTGAGTGGAGTCCTTGGAGCACTTTGCAGTGTGCAGAACCCCTGGCATTACATATCTTTCTGCTCCATGCTGCTTTGAAAAATGAGAAAAAACCAAATATTCCTGCAGATAACTTTTTGTATATAATCTGTAGAAACTTTTGGAGTCTCTGTGCAAATGGTATCTTGAGCCTGAACTAGCTCTGTGAGGTCACCTGCTTCCTGTAACTCCTTTGAAGACAGTGCTATCGCAAACTGTCCTCTCGCACTCGGAGCACCAACACTGTGCCCTGGAACAGTTGCAGAGTTGAGGGCTTTACTGGGCCAGTTACCAATTACCAGCCAGCTCCTTCCTCAGTAAGTTGAGTGTCTGCTTTGTAAACAGTTCCGCTAAGAAACACACTTCCACTGGATACCTTGGTCTGTATTACGCAGTAGCACTTCAGAAATGAAGTCACAGACATTGTGAAGCCTAATTTACCATTAAAGGGTAGACAAAATGATGACAAAATATTTGGATCTACAAGAGATAAAAAGTAATACTCTTTATTCCAGGTCAGAAGATTAGATTCAGCTGGTGTCAGGACGAGATTGCCCCATAATACCCACTCTTTGTAGCTGGTTACCTGCATCCATGATTTTGGCATTTTAGTGGAATAAAGGGCCAGGGTCCACTAGGCATTACACAGAAAATAAGACGTGCAGAATAGAACTGAACAATGAGGAAGAAAATATTTTTGCCAAAACCAAGTCTTTCTTCAGCTACAAGAGGCATAATACCGAGGCAGTGGGGAATAGTGGGCTAGGTATTGAGAGCCAGTGAGACAGATCCCATATCCCTGATTATAGAAGACTCTTACAGAGACAGTATTAGATAAATGCTTCTACACACTGCTTTGCTGAGAGCAGCTTCCTTCTCACAAATCCCAGGCATCAATCAAGGCACAAGGGTTCAGTTTTTCCAGTTATACAGTTAGGGCACAGCTCCAGTTAGGAGATAGAACAAAACAGCAGAGGATGAGGAGATAGAAAGGCAACTGCATTTGCAATCAGGATGCTATTTAACATGAAAGGTAAATAAATTATGTGATTTTAATGCTTCAGCCGAATCAAAGAAGTCTCCCCTGCTGTGGATACTCATAGTTTTCCTGTAAATTCATAGCCCTATACATTTATTCCTTTCTTCCACAGCTACTTTAACAGAGAGCTTAGTCACCCGAACTTTCTAATATCATAGCAAGGCAAAATCTGGCTTCTGACCCTCAGAGTCTCCTCACTGCAGAGAGCTGTACCTCTAACCATTGGCGTGCACTTGGAACATGTCCTGAGAAGTGCTTATGGAAGTCAGAGCAGCACTTCTGCTCGCCTGTATTTCTCGCTTTCATTTCTCTTTATGCTGATAGGTGCTAATTCTCTGTCAACTCAAAAATATGCCAAACTAATACTTAAATGTGTTTCACACTTTTTTTTTTAATTACTCATTATGTCAGGAGTTGACATGATTTTGTCAGGATTGCAAACACTTGCCAATGCTCCCCTTTTAATCTGCTGGGGAGGTAATTCTAGGTATGAGACTGTTGTAACTCACAGCTCTAGCAGCAAATAAACACATAGAAAAATGAGCTGCTATTTTTGTATGTTTTTGAGATGCTAGATTTGGACTACTCCCTATTACTTTGTTCTTCTTTGTTCTTGTGAAACATATTCTGTCATGGAAAAAACTATCTGTTTGCCAGTGAAAGTGCTGCTGATATTGCCTCAGGAAAAGAAAAAAATACAAAAACCCCACTACTTTAAATCATTTATTCTAACCAGCACTTGACTTACCCTAGTACGGACAGTTACACCCCAGATGGTCAGAGAGATTGCTCTAGTGCAAGGGAATTTTCTCCTGAGCAGCTGAGTGGAGTGTGGGAATGAGTGTGTGTGGCTGTGTGTGAATGACAGCAGGATCACCCCAGGGACCCCACTGAATCAGAGCAGTTTTGAATTCCAGCTAGGATTGCACAAGAGACTGACAAAGGATGCCCCAAAAGTATGCAGAATCAGTGATAGTTAACACACTTGTGCCCTTTCTTCATCAGCTTTGGTGACTTCTTAAATACCAATCTAGCTGTCTCAGAGTAAAGTGACTCCTTAGCCTGGAGGAGAATTTTCTGCCATCAAGACAGATCCTACCAGTGGCACTCAGGTGTAGCTGTAGCAATGTGAGCTGTATCTCTGCAACAAGGATTGTGTAGAAATCTGCATAATTTTCTACATCCTTAGGAAGGTTCCCAGCATGTTTGGGACAGCACAGGAGAAGGTTCTGAGCAGGAATGCCAGCCTGAAGCTGAGACAGGTGGGAAGCAATATATATAGAGATAATTTTTATCCTAAATATGTTCCTGGATCATGTTAGTTCCTTGTTCAAGAAATTCTTGCAACCGCCATAGGATGAGTCCCTCCACTATCTATACCTGTAGATGAAGTTTTAAGTTCAGAGCTCTTGTTTACGATAAGATTATGCCAATTTTAAGTCTTTTCCACAGTCAAAAAAACCCACGAACTGCACCCACTCCAAGTGATGATATTTTCTGAAAATGCTCTAAGGGATTAAAATGCTTCCCACCAAAATGGTGAGGAGAAAAACAGGCATTTCCCGTGTGAAATAAATTGACATACATCATTAACGAATGGATTGTTTCATTATGTTAAAGGTCTTTTCCTCTTTAGGAAGTTAGCAACAAAGCCTCAAGCTCGAACTCATTAATAAAGAAATTAAATGTTGTAGGAGCAAGCACCTGTGCAATGCCCTAATTGTCACGTGTAGGGGACAAAATCTATCTTAGGACTGATTACAGACACAATCATTTTGGTTGGAAAAGACCTTTAAGATAATTGAGTCTAATTGCTAACCAAACACTGCCAAGTTCACCACTAAACCATTAAAGCAAGTAGTCCAGGAATACACAAGGCAGAAAGTTCTGGAGCACAGCTTCATTGTTGAAAGGCAAGTGCCCACACTGAACATGCTCTTTTTCCAGGCCTAGGTCTTCAAAATAATCTGAAGCACTTGTGAATGAGGGACAAAGACATTTAACCTGGATAACATTCAGTGGCACTAAAAGACAGCTAGATCACTTCAGTTTGAGCAAGGGGTAGTGAGTACCTGTGCTGCTGCTGTAGTTCAGCAGGTGACTCTAAGCTTGTGATCCTCATCCTTAACACCTGCCTGCCTACTGGCCCATTACAGGGAGGTCCTTTTTGTCTGCAGTTGCCTTGATCACTTCTACCGGCCCTTTCCTCCTCATTTCTGCCAGCTTACTGCCCAGGCATCTGCTTTAAAAAGAGCGGTGACATCCAGATGACTGCAGCTCTGCCTTTAATGTGGACAGAAGATTGAAAGTAGGATTTACGTATTCTTTTATGATGGGATATTTAGGTTGACGAGCCTCAGCGATAATGGGAAAGAACTTAAGGAAGAGCAAATACATGAACTAATATTAATGAATTATATTGGATGTTTTTTATTTAATGGGAACAAAATTAAAATTGCAAGTTTGTTATAAAACATGACTGTAAAATCACCGAGTAAACAAAGCAGATCTGTGTGTATTTTGAGTCATACTAATGCTTTTTTTCAGGGTGAGAACACTGCAGACAGGCTGTGTGAAACATAGTACTTATCCCTTTGGATGCTGATAAGATTGAAAAAAAAAATCTTAAAATTATATGCAACAACCTCAGCGCAACAGGGTTCCAAGATAAGACATAGACTTGAAGACTAAATAAAATCTTACTTCCAAACTCACTATTTTGTACTTGAGTTGAGTACTGAAACACTTTACAATCTGTATAGAAGTACAGCGCAAAAGATGACTTTTAAATTGATTGAAAACTAACCCACCTTGTTATTTACATACTCAGTTTTAAACACATCAGGAAAATGGTTCAAAAGTTTCTACAATAAAACCTCATCCAGTTAATTTCTTTTTCTGGTACTCTTCTGAATCAAGCCTTGAAGCTGGAGATAACTCATTCTAGGGCAGGAATAGAGAAAAAACATCTCTAGCAGGAACCTTTCTCCTTATAAAAGGACAATTTGCAAAGCTTTTTTTAATGCAGCTTCAGCAGCATAAATTACAAAATATTTAGTATTTTGTTATGACAAGCCTGTTACCTGCTACCTTCTATTGCTCTGCTCTTTTAGATTCCAGACAAAGAAATTGGAAGGAACAAATGTAGGAACATTGAAACTGGCAGTAATGGCCCTCAAGAGTAACTAAGGACACCCATGAGTAAATGTTTTATTTCTTTTTGCAGTACTTCAGTACTATAACTTTTAAAAGTTGTACCCCCTGGGGTGTCAGAGAACAGCCAGAATACAGTGTGGAGCAGAAAACGTGGCGAAAATTTCTTTTATGTACCTTTACCTGGAGGATCAAAATTAAACTATGGGCAAAGCTAAAGTTTTACTCTTAGAGAGGATGCCAGGACTGTTCTAATGTTGCAACGTTTGGTTTACAGCTTGTCTGAAAGGCGGTATCTCCTTCAGCACAAGGATGTTTAAATTTGTGGCTAAAGAGGAAGGAATGGCCAGTACTGCTCCCTGGAGCACCCAGACAGTCTTAAGAACCTTCTCATTAAGCCACAATCCAAACTTGGACCTGCTGACTTGATGAACTAGGAACACTGCAGCCTGAGAGGGGTGAGGCAGACTCTAGCTCTTTGAGCAGATGAGAATTCCTATTTAAAGCATCGTACATGAAAAATGAAAGGAAGAAGAGCAGCCTGTATAACAAAATTAACTCCTACTTAGAAAAAGAAGAGAAACTGGCCATTACAAAATACTTTTTTAGAACAAGCAGCAAAACGGTGCCAGTGCATAGCATACAGGGAATGGAAAAGAGATATGATGTAGGAAGACCACGAAAGGAAGATACATTACAAAAAGGAATTATTCTGCAATATGAAAAAAAGTTGCATATATAGAGAAGATTTTACCCTAACAGCACAATTCTATTTATATCTTTATGGAAATAACTTCAGAAAAAAAATATTTCTGCCTCTAACTAGGCTATAATATTAGCTAATTTTCCATGCCATTAATGGCTGGTTTTGCTCTAAGTTGTTTAAGATTTTTGAGCTTGACTATATGAATAGCTTTATGTGTGTGCATAAGAATATGTATGTATAAGAATACAGTATTGTACCTGTTCGGCAGGCATTATCCTCAACCAGAGAGAATCAACAAAGCTCAGCTGTCCCTACAGGCAGGTCTGAATGAGAGAATGACTAGCACAGATGTGCATGAGGAACAGTCTATTTTAGCAAGAAGGCTGGACAGCTGTGAAGTTCTGACCAATTACCGCAAAGAGTCTTGCGGAAAAATTCAAAATAGATGCAAATACCTGCTTAAAAGAGGAAACTGGTTTTTTTAAAGTCTGCACCTATCTTTCGTACTTTTGAATTCAATGTTTTGCTACTTTGCTACTCTGTTTGTTTTGGTTTTTTTAATAATGTTACAGTTTTACACTGAAGGAATATATACTTTCCACTTCTTTAGTTTTCTAATAACTAATAACTATCAGATTATCAGCAGAACTACTTTCTATTAAAAAAAGTCACACTTAAAATAGGCATGATTAGTTCTGTGTGAATTAAATCACATTTAGGGTCTTATTAATATTCTCACTGTGAGAACAAAAGCACCTCAAACTCAAAACTGGTTTGAGATTGCAAAAAGCCTGTATATTTGCAATCAACAGCGCCAACTGATATACTGAATTTTCACTTGTCAAGAAGTCTGAAACACTTCCATGAGCCATATTCTGCCTTCAGGGACGGCAGTATGAAATCAATGGAACGCTGAAGTCTCATGAATGCTATAAAAATCTCCATGTTATAACACTAAACGTTTTTCCTGGCAATTTAAATTATAGAATAATATTTCACTATTTAGCTATAAAAGTTCTTTTTCTTTTCATTTTTAAGATTGAAACAATTCTGGATTAAATATTTTTAACATGCTGAAAAAGCTTTAATATATGAACTGCTGGTATACCAGTCACCTGAACCTTTAACAGCGGCAATAATTCCACTGGACAAACTGTACTATTCATGAGTAAACATAAATAGTAACAAAGCCTTTCTTTTCAGTATTTTATATCCTGACCAAACTATTCTAAAACTCAGTTAAGACAGTCAAAGACAGTCAGCTAATACTGGGATTTAAGTTTGCAAGCCTTCCCCCAGCATTTATGATATACTTTAGAATAAATTTCTCCCTCTTTGTATATGTGGGTTAATCTAAGTCAAAATAAATATTTTATATTAATAACTATAATATATACCATTTTTTAAACTGACTAGCTATTAATCACTTAAGTCAATATAGTCTCTTTTTTTTTAACAAGCCTCACTTTTTGGCATACCCAAACCCTCTTCATTCCCAGAATTCATCCATGGGACAAATCAAGACTGCTCCCATGACCAGCAAGTAATTTTTTTAAATTAGTGTTTTTCTTTTCTCCATCCAACTTATCCTACTTCATGGCATGTCTAATCTTCTCAGCACTGACTAGGCTTCTGCTTTCAATTAAAAAAGCAAGTTTTCCTCCAGGAAACAGGAAAACTTGTGTCACCACTCTAGTCAGAAAACGCTCACATGCTGAGTGCTACAGTCCATAGAACTGATCTCCAGCTCAGCCTGCAGCAGGCTCCACAGGAAACTTCTGGCTTGGAAAACTAGAGATGCCTTAGAAGTAAGTATTGGGCAGAAGTAGCAGGATAATAGCAGGGCTATCAGTTCTCGAGGTGAGTAGGCTGGAGAGTGGCCTGGCTGGGGAATGGACGCATTCTCCAGTTGGCCCGTCTGGAGGAAGCCAACACCTCCTGGAGCTTTCCTCGGCCAGCGCTTGAATGCCCAGTCCGCCAGGGAGCTGCAGAGGCCCTGATGTCCTCCCCTTTCTGCCAAGGGCTGCAGTGCAACAGCCTGGGGGTGGGGGCTCCTCCCCATGCCCACCCACAAGACTGGCACCATTTCGGTCAGACACACAGGGCTCCTACATGGTCCCTGCTGCATGTCACCTGAAGGACTACGTTCCATTTTCAGCAGTGTTTTGTGCAAAAGATGGACAATAACAGCACCTTCCTCGTGCTCTTTGTCTCCATGTCATACCAGTATATAAAACACAAGCAGATGGAGGTACAGATGCCAAAAGAGACTTCCAGCAAAGTACTTAACTCCTTGCAGGACCAAGTTCTTCAAAGTAACATTCTGTTTATTTTTAGCTGGTTTTCTTCATGACTATTTTTCCATCCAGTTTTTTCTTCATTCCAGCAGCAGTAAAGATATTGTTATATCTGATTTCACTGCTTTAATTAAGTAAGTGCTTCTCAGTCCACGATCAGTTCTATTTTGGGCTGGTTTAAAGTTTATTTAATTTGAGATGTATACCAAGCAGGGTAACATAATTGCACATCTCAAAGCCTGCTTAATCCTAATATTAAAATGTTGTTTTATTTCCTGAAGGTTTAAAGAAAAATCTAAGAAGTTCAGTGTAAATTTGTAAAAAAAATATTTTTATCTGCACTCTAAAAATACAAGTAAAAAATTGCCAAAGAACAAGATTCTATATGCAGTGTGATTAACTTGCGGGTTTTTTTTGGAGGAACTCAGGTATAATGAATACATACTATCACATAACCTGGGGAAAAAAGCCCTGGCAGAGGCAGAAAAAGGTCATCTCTGCACATCATTCACTGCACAATGAGGGAATTAAGGATTCTGCATAATTCTTGTGGGGTGTCTGGTTAACCCGAGTGTAAAGCACTCTGGTGATGAAGTCTCTATGCCATTCCTAGGGAGACTGCACAATTGCCTCGCTTCATTTAGAAAGCTTTTTCTCATATACAGTCTGAATCTTCTTTGTTGCAATTTAAGGCCATTCTTTTTTAATTTCTTCCTGTCATAATTTCTTTTTTAAAGACTGGCAAAATGTTTGCCATTTTAAGTTGCCTGGAATTTCAAACCCTTCTATGAGTTGCCAAAGTGCTCATTATTGCTTTAGTAATTTCTCTGAATATTCTAGAATGCAGCTGAGTTAGCTTACATGATTTTAGAAGATCTGACAGATTTAGGGATTCTAACTCGTTCTTTTACTTTTCCCTTTCTTACAAGTGTTAATTGTACCACACATCAGTTTAGAGTTGACCTTTTCAGAAGACTGATACAGAAAAGCCATTATACATTTCAGCCTTCTTGGAATCATTTGTTGAGAGCTCTTCCTCTTTTCTATATAGCAGACCAATGTTTTTCTTAGTCTTTCTCATCAGTATCGTGCTGATGAATCACTTCCCATCACCCTTGACACCCCTTGCTAACAGCAGAATTTTGTATCTGATCCTGTATTTCCATTTTATTCCTTTTATTTGTCTTCACTGATCTAATTTTCTATCCATTTTCTATAAGCTTCCTTCTTGTGACAGAAATTAACTTTAAATTTATATGTTTTTCTTTTACTACAGTTCCTGTGCTCCTTCTACATTTCACATTTGGATCCCTTGAGCCAGCATCATTCATATCTTTTGTCCAGGAAACTGATAGCCTCCCTTAAATAATTTTTCTTTAGTTTTGGTTCCTCTGAGATTCTAAACTGCAGATCTTTATTTAAAGTTTTGCTCTCAAAATCCCCTGGTTTTCTGTACTTCTTCCTTTCCCTCCAAAGAATAATGAACTCTGCCACTCCGTGGTCATAGAAGTTGCCTTCTACACTTACTAGGTTAAAGTCAAATCCAGAAAGGTTTTCTCTTAAATTGCTTAGTTTCAAAAATTTACTAGGGAAATTGTGCTTAGGTCCCAGCATATTCACCTGCAAATAGAGAAATCCCCATATCATGATAAAGTATTCCCCTGGAAAATGCCAACTCCTCAAACCAAACCTAATCCCGATCTTGAGAGAGTGTGACTGATAACATGATTTCCTTTACAGAGTTTTACTTACTGATCTCATTTAAGAGAGAGAGAGAGAGAACCTGTGGCAGAGAATTTACAGTCAGTATTGCCAACAGTGGTGTGCTGATACGGTCCTGCTACTGCCTGGGTGTCCATCTGTAGATTGCTAGGGTGGGATTTATTTCACCAGAATTTCAACACTAATAGTAGAAGTATCAACCTTTGCACTTGGCACATCAGCTCTTTTATTCCAGTCAGGGAACAGGCACATTAGGACATATTAATTCATGTGATTTATTTTAGATATCTTCTGTAAAATTGGATGACTGGCACTAAGAGAAGTAAGAAAATTTCCGTGTGAGAATGGACCTGGCCTTTCCCCTAACCCTTGTGGGTTACAACCATGTGGCTTAATTTTTATTTTAACCACAGTGTCCAAGAGAGAACATGGTAGGCTATCACATCTGTACCTTTTTTAGATCTTGCTTATAAAACCAATATTTCCAGGTTGATTTAATTTTATACTTCCTTTCTATTACATGGTTTTCTTCAAGTTTTCTACATTGTTCTGTATATAGCAGAGACTGCTGACAATCCTATCATTATAACCAATGTTCTCCATTTCACATTTTCTCTACATCTTTGCTTTATACAGGTCCGCCATATATTATAGAAAGCTTTTGGTAAAGTTAGAGTAAATTCACTTGAGTACGTCTTTCAAAGGTGGACAATGTTCTAGTTTATTAACAGAGGCAATCCAAGGCTGGTGGCATTTACAACTTCAGTGAGTTGACAACTACATGGTAGTCTCTGTAAGGCAAGTAAACGGCCTCGGTTTAACTGCAACTTCCCTAAAAAGCCTTTTGCTCTAGAGATGCCTTTCCTGCTCTGCTTATGGCTCAGTGGCTAAAGCAGGTCATTTTTAATTATTAAGAGTTGTTTGCAGTTTGTGTGCAGTTTTGGGCACCACAATATAAAAAATACATTAAGCTGTTAGTGAGCATCTAAAGGAGGACCATGAATAACATGAAGGGCCTCGAGGGGAACTATATGAGGAGCAGCTGAGGTCACTTGGTCTGTTCAGTCTGAAGGAGACTGAGGGGATGCCCCACAGCAGTCTACAACTTCCTCATGAAGGGAAGGGGAGGGTCAGGCACTGATCTCTTCCCTCCCATGATCAGTGACAGGACTGAGGGAATGGCCTGAAGTTGGGTCAGGGGAGATTTAGGCTGGATATTAGAAAAGGGTTCTTCACCCAGAGGGGGGTTGGGCACTGGAACAGGCTGCCCAGGAAAGTGGTGACAGCACCAGCCTGACAAGAGTGCAAGAAGTGTGTGAACACCGCCCTCAGGCACATGGTGTGACTCTTGGGGTGTCCTGTGCAGCATCAGGAGTTGGAGTCAGTGATCCTTGTGGATCCCTTTCAACTCAGGAGGTTCTACAATTCTATGACTCTAAGTACTTCAGACATCGTACTGTTAGGTAATTGCAGATTATCTGGTCTTTGTGACACCAGGAGTAGGCTTGAACATGGCCCCAGATGGAGCATTTAGTGCAGCTGCCACTCTTTGCTCAGTCTACATACGGGAAAGACAGGGTGAACTCAAGGCTACAAGCAGTAGTCCAGCTCTCTGGGTTTAACGACCTTGGTGGTTTGCTGGGCACTCTCACACACACTTTTCTTTTGTACAGCTGTAACTCCACTTAGCAGAAACTGCACTGACAGGTGAAAATGAGGAAACAGGCACTTTCTGACACTTTCCAGAACTCCTTCCTTCACTCTGTGACACGGGTGTAACATGGACAGTGTGGTTGTTTCACCCCATGCAGACTTTCCCATTAACAAACAACACTTCCATGAGCAACCCTTTCTAAGAGGCTGCTTAAAGAAGATGCTGTGACTCCTTCTATCCCTTCTGTACAATACACCATGTGGTTGCTCATTGCTGTCTATGGTAAAAATCCCAGCCTTCACTCTAGGCAATTTTACCTTCTGGGCCTCAGGCAATGCACCAGTTGACAAATCTCTTTCCTCACCTTGTACCAAGACTTTACACCTCCAGCCCCATTTGCTGCAGCTTTTTGCAGAGGGGAAGGATGCAAATTTTGACAATTTCTCCAGAAAATGGATCTCATTTTGTGAAGATGATAGAATTTCCTTCTTTGCCTTACTGCTCACACAGTTCACACAGAGAAGACAAGAAGCAACAGCTGCAAATTGAAATACAGGAAATTCCATTTCAATAGGAGAAAAAGACCCTCTTTTAACGTGAGGTTGGTCAAACACTGGCACAAGTTGTCCTGAGAGATTGTGGAGTCTCCACCAACAGAGATACCCAAACTCCAACAGGACACAGCCCTGAACAGCTGGCTGTCACTGACCCTGCTTGGAGCATGGGGGTTGGACCAGACAATCTCCAGAGATCCCCTCCAACTTCCAGCAGCCTGTGAAAAGGGCAGGAATATCATGAGTCAGTTTGAGAAGTTGCTTCAGGTTATGCCTTTTTAACAAGATACATTTTATTCCATTTACAGTTAAAATGAACAGGTTCTAATCAAGATCATAATATGGGCTAGGCTGGACATAGGTGGTGGTGTTTTGTTTTTGTTTTTTTGTTGCTGTTGTTTTGTTTTTTTGTTTTTGTTTGTTTGTTTGTTTGTTTTAATAAAAAGGAAATAAAGTTCTTTCGGTTTTCTAAAATTATGGAAAGAAAACCAGCTGTACATTACATGAGGGTATCTTGATGCATTGGTAAATTCTTCACTTGATGCAACTGAAGTCAATATCAGTTTATTTCCAGTGGTTTCAAGGAACAGAAGGGGAACTCGATGCTGCAAACACCCCAGTGTGCCAGCTCTCTGTATTGCTCAGGGATAGTAATGTCCACCTATTTCTATTGGAATTCCTGTGAGACTGAGGGTCCCCAGGTGTCTGTCACAAAGGAAAAGCAAGGAGATCCAAAGCATAGATGTTCAAACACCTGGGCAGCAGCTCCCTACTTGGAGGCACTTCTGTACCAAGGTATCACAGAGGTCCTTAGACATCAGAGCACCTGATGATGACTGTGGCCCTACAGTCTAATGCTGCTAAACCCACAGCCTACCTAATGCTATATGTCTCTGTATAAAACACATAAACATTCACTGAAGTGCAAATTGGGACTTAGATCTTGTTTTATTTTCTGGTCTGCAGATATTTTATTGGGCTATGCAAGGTGGAATAGTTTTAACAGAAAACACTGAGAGTCCCAGCTTAAAATTATTCTCCAAATCAGTGGACAGGGCACTTGGATGAGACACAGGAATTGCTTCAAGTCGTGACTGAGAAAGAAGTTGCTTTGATCTCTCACATCCTGAGACATTACTATGACCACTCGATTTCTATGCAGAAGGGACACTACATTATGTGACAAAGGCTTGATTGAAAGCAAAGTGGGCTCTTGGAGTAGCCCACTGCACATGTGTGGAGTAGTTAGGCACCTGCCTTCATGGGACTGAGAGGCTTTGACACCATCTAATTCCTTGGGATTGCTTCCTGGATAGTCTAGGTAGTCTCCCTGTTGGGCAGGTATTCGTGGTTATGTTCTTTCATTCCTAATGTTTCCACTTACTGCAAAGGAAACTTTAGTGCCACGTCACACTGGACGCATCACTGCGCAAAAGACGCATCAAGATTAGGGGTTACAGGCTGAGCACTTACAAGAATAAACACTTTTATGGAGCAAGCCCTTAAATTACTAATGTGAGAAATTAATTTTTTTTATTAGTTCAGCTCTGCTTAGCTTTCTATTTTCTTGACAAATGAAAATAGGCTGGTTATATTTAATTTTGACCTCTTGATTTGATGCACTGATACCATGTTCCAAAATCCATGTGATAAAGATTTTATGCAAATCTTAATTAAAAAGACAGGATTATTCCTTTAGTTATTGCAAAACTCTCTACTTTCCTCTGAAATACGTGATGGTATTTCTTTCTAGCTAAAGCACAGGAAGCAGTTGATGCTACAAGTAATGTATGAGTGATGCTTTAGCAGTATATCAAAATGGCTAGGTTCACCTTATTTACTGCAGAAGAAATAAATTTATTCTGGTGGAGTAGCAAAATAATTCCTATTATGCAAAAGAGAAAAAAATACATAAAGTTTACAAAAGAAATAAAATGATTGTTTTTACAGCAACTTACCTGCTAAATATAAAGCTTCTATACCAGCACATAGTACTGAGTGTAGAAGGTGAGCTGATATTAAGAATATGTCATAAGCACCTATTCCTAAAAAACTGCTTTTAACTGAAGACACCAAATTTTGTTTAGCTGCACACAGCCACCAGAAGTATAAACTGAAAACCATGTAAAATAAGCCTTCTACTTTCCTCAGAACTAGCAAGGCTGCAGCTAGGGTAATACATTAATTTTGGGGCACTGTACTGGGGCATGAAAGAAGATGTGGACCATTTGGAAAGGGCTGAGAAGACAGACAAAATATTGATTTTAGATGTGTAAAACAAAATCTTTTGTTAGGATGCCAATATGGTTGGTACAAATGAGCATGTGGTTGCAGAGCCTGCAGGTGAGCACTCCTGAGTGGCACATCTGAGGAGACCTGGTTGAAGCAGAATCATAGGAATGCCTGGAGATCCCAGCCTGCAGCACAAGCTAAGTTAAAGCATTGAAATGCACCATCAGTCCCACAAAGCTCTACTGAAGTTCTACCGAGAAGATTAAAAAAGAGACATGCCATTGATATGATGAAAGAGCGCAATGCTGCTGACTAGATTAAGAAAGAATGATGCAATTCATAAAACACACGGAGGAAGTGCCATCTTAAGATAAGACTGAGAAAAACGATGTCAGGTCAAAAGAAGGGACAGGATGTAAACTGCCAAAGTGTACAGACAATACACAGTCGGAAGGAAAAAGGAGTCTTGAGGACATTTCTGCAGAAACATTGAGGGAGCTGTTAAATGTGGGCAATGGAAATCAGCAAGTCATAGAAATTACCTAAAAGTGTGAGTGGATAAGTGGATACTTGTGTTTGTGACCATCTGCAGTTAACGGGATCACAGATATGCTTCGCTCCTTGACAATATTATTTATGTAAGACACACATTAATGTAGAACTACTGGCATCAGTTAATACCTGTGAGAAGTAACTGCATCACTGCAAAAGGAATTACAACATTGTGGTTTTCTGAATTGAGAGAATACTGACGGGACACATTGACAACGGTCTTTGAGTACCTAAGAGGCCGTTTTGTGCGAAGGATGGCAAGAAAAAAATAACACAAGTCACTGGACTGCAGTAAGGCAGACATCAGGAAAACCTCAGGGTAATAATGCACAAGGCTGGATTCCTTGTTGAAGCTGTGGAATCTCCAACAGTGCAGGTTTGAAATGGCAGCTTGGACAAACATTTATCATGAAAAAAAGAAGTCCCATATAACTGACCTCCTCTAGGAATAGAGGCAAAGCAGGTGGACTTTTGAGATCTGATCCAATCTGGTCTGATCTTTTTACTACGATTTTATGGCTGCAGCAAATGTTAGCATAAACACTGTTTATTTTGATCATACAAGAAGCACACTTCAAGGGAGATGTTACAATGGCAAACAAACTACAGCAATCCATAAAAATGGGCTTAACAATGTTATAAATTACTTTAAATTACCAGTTCAGCAGAACACTGAGGAACAGCTCTTGGGTCTTACAGACTTTAGACCTAAGGACACAAACCACTCAAATCTTGAAGCCCTGAGGAAATATAAAACCAGCCAATGACACCTTTAACAACAGAATAACCCCAGAACTAAAAAAACTCAGTATTAGAGAGGGGTGTGCTGCAGGACAGGGAAAACTCTTATACATCCCACATAAAACAAGGCATCTCTAATCTCTTCAGGAAAAAACTCTTAATGGAGATTGCTTGAAGAATTAAATAATCATACCTCAATGTACATTTCATTTGTGGAGAGAGACTGATGTGAATTGGCTATACCATTACTAAGATTTAGTGATCTCATTTGTCACAGTGATAACTGCATACAGATTGCCTGTCTTTAACTGAAGCAAGCTGCCTTCCTCCGAGGCTTTTAGCTGTCTGCAGTTGCCTAAATGAAGCCTTTCTGTTGACACCCATGGACTCCCTGGGGTGCTTATGTCAGTTCCCGCTGCTATCCCTTTTCATCTTAATGTACACCTGTCAGACCGGTTGGAATTTCTATTCAGTATCACCTTCCCCCGAAGGCTCCTTCAGCCTGAATAAAGTTGGGTTTATTCACAAGTGAAATAAGCTGTGCCCACCGACTTTATTGTTCTGCCTTGAAAAGCCTGAAGAGCAAAAAGCCGGGTGGTTTGAAACCCAATCTTTCCAAGTTGTACACTTTGCAGCTGGACACCACAAAGTCTATTTAATGGTTCTTGTTAAGACCAGACGATGCTCAGAAAGGGCCCTTCTGAGCGTACAGCCTATGAAACCACCAGATCTAAGATTTTCTGTAAGATTTCCCAGAATTTAAACACACACAGCGATTGTTTAAAGCTTTCGGCTTTGGATGCGACTGGTGTCTCACGAAGTCTACCACCGTATCCCGAGGACAAGTCGATAACGCGCAGGCAAACGACACCTGCGAACAGCATCCTTGTGTCGGCTGCCCTGCCCGCCCGGAGCTCGGCCCCCAGCGCCGGCCCGGTGCTTCTGGGGCGCTCCCCGAGCTGAGCGCCTCCCGCGAGCGGTGCGCCCGCGGCAGCGCCTCTTTGACAGGAAGAAAGCAAAAAAAGGAGCAGCGAAGAGACAGAACCATGCCCGGCACCGACACGAGCCCGCTGTGAGCCCGGGAGCCGGCGAGGAGGAGAGGAACAGCGCATCCCCGGGCCCCCAGCCCTGGCCCCGCCGCCGCCCCGGTGCCCGCCCGTCCCGCCGCTCACCGATAGTAGAAACGACGGTGCCCACGAAGTAGAAAGCGCCGGTGAAATCCCATCGGGGCCGGATGTCATCGACGCGGATGCCGGCCACGCTCGCCTCCTCGTATTCCCGGAGGAAGTGCCGGAGCTCGGCACGGCTGAGGTTGTGGCGCCGGGTGAAGTTCTCCAGCCGTTCCTCCCAGCGCTCCTTAGCCTCCCGCTCCGTGGGCAGCTCGATGGCCGAGAAGACGGCGGCGCCGCACAGCATGTACAGCACGATCAGCACCGCCAGCAGGAGGAACCGCGCGTTGTCCGCGTTGAGGCGACCCGCGCTGGAGCAGCAGCAGGCGCCGCGGCACGCCATCCTCCGCCCGCGGGACCGGGCTGCCGCGCCGCCACGCTACGTCGGGGCCCTGCGGCCGCCGCCGGGCATCACGGCGCCGCCCGGCAGCCGTACGCGGG